>JACEFZ010009500.1:185000-207847 GCA_014155875.1 Cepaea nemoralis
TATATTTGTAAATATAACAAACTGCGTCTGTCATTATAGAATTAGATTAATAGCATCATCAAATGGTGTGACGAGTGAAAGGACTATATCTATACTTATATATCTGTCTTATCTCCTATTGTGTGAGAATGCATTAGACGGTGGTGGTGGGGAGGGGGGGGGGCTCGTTTTTCATCCATCTGTCTGTAGACTGAAACAACTGGAGAGTGAAGACGTGTTTTCGTATCTCTTGCTTCTCGGATTGTTATTACTGCAAGCTGAATCACCTGTCATGGATTTTTATATCAATGTGCTCGTTGTGATTCTGAGGATGTGGTTAAATAGTTTTTAGATTGATACAAGTGTTGATTATCGTAAAAATGTGTGTTATATATAATATTCATTTCGAGTGATAGTTGAACACTATTAAATTTTAACCAATCAAGTGCACGAGGCGTGTCAGATACAACCACGGGACTTCAAATTGCCCGCGGCGTGGCTAGATAACAATGCGATTGCTGCGTTCTTCAAGTTTAGTTATTCGTAATATTATGCAATAATGTCAGGGGAAGGAGAGTGCTCCGTATTGGAAGTGAATGGTGAAAGGACTCGCTCAGGTTTACGATCGGCTGTCAATAAAACTTACACACTAAACAAAGAGAGGGCCGTGAAGAATAAGCTATCCAAGTGCATAAATCCCAACGGCCTAGTCGTCAAACACACCAACTCAGGACAGTGTGTTACTGTTTCCTTCAACAACACACTCCATTATGAGGCATTCCGAACTTGCCTACTCAACTACTACAGGCTTGAACTAATTGAACACAGGTAAGATAAGCACGGGGCCCATGTTGAGGATCTGATTACGACGCCTGTGATTACGATACATTTGTACCGCAGTAAAAATAAACTCATGACACAGGGCAGTAATGAAAACATTAATTCCTGGCTAAAAGTAGATTTTGTTGAACTTGAAAACTCGACACAGGCATTCACCGAATCTGCGCAGCCCACAACTACAGCTGTCGACAGCACACCAGCTAACAATGTTCGTCAATTAACTCATACGATGGGTATACATGACAACATCAACACGAGGCTGTTGGCCATTGAATACCCAATGGAGCGTATCCAAAACAACATAGAACCCAATGTTGACATTGTTGAAGAAGTACCTGCCTCAGATAACAATAGCATCTTAACTATCAATGGACATTCGTGCGACTGTAAACAGCGCATTGAGGAACTAGAACAATCACTAAAGGCGCTCATTGTCACTGTCTCAACCAACATTGAAGCAAACAACAAGATAAGCAGTGATTACAATGTTCTCAAGACAGAAGTCGCACTTCCGCGAGATGAAAATTTACTGCTGAGAAATACAGTTCAAATCCTACAGAATGTGTCCTCTACCAACCAAACCGAAGAAGCATGTAATTCCCAAGCAACCGCTTCATCCTTAGGAAATCTTGGGGAAGCTCAATCCCACCCAGAACAGATAAGCGCTATGAACACACCTCAATGCGCAGAGGAAGATAAACAACAACAAACACCTCAATGCGCAGACGAAGATAAACAACAAGCAGTCTACCCCATTGACGTCAAAATAAGCAATAGGTTTGAAGTACTTCAAGAAAAGTCACCAGAAAACCTACAGTGCTCTAACATGCTGCCAACGGGCAAGACAAGCCTACAAGATACATCGAGAGAACCACACGGAGACATAAAGACTTCTGATAATCGGAAATGGATGAAACAACGGGCGAGACGTGCTGAAAACCAACATGTACAGACAGCACGACCTGACTGTACACATATTATACTAGGCGATTCCTTAATGAAAGGTTTATACAGCGACAGGATGGCCACGTCAGACAAAGACATTGTTTCAATAATCCCACTGCCTGGGGCTGGTGTAGACCGGCTAACAGACAAGATTAGCAGATTGGCTGTTAATCATAGCGTTAGAAGGGCAAGCGTACATATTGGTATCACCGACACCATGAACAACCAACAAATCACAGGGTCTCAACTACTGGCACTCTTGAACGGATTACGTCATACTTTTCCTAACTCATCCATTTTCTTCTCCTCCATCATATCACCAAGTTATGGACAGCAGCGCCGTCTAGCTGACATAAATAACAACATTTTGCAGAAGTTCTGTTCTCAAAACATGATACAATTCATCAACAACACAGCATCATTCACTTCACAGGCTGGTGCACCAAAAAAGAGTCTTTATAAGGATCAAATACATTTGTCTACATTGGGCACCAGTTTTCTCGCCAAGAATATCAAATATCCTGAACGGACATACCATACATCCACTACGGGATCGCGCCGGACACTTTTAGCTACTCCTGAAACTCAAGCCAGACGACATACTCCCGTCACATCAAGTACTAATAGGACAGAAGTGTGCAGACCACTCATAACCACTGCACCTGAAATCCAAGCCAGACGGGACACTACCACTACACCAAGTCCGTTAAATACTTCACACAGGAGGGTAATAATTACGAAGATATTTTTCCTATTCTCCCCAGAAAGGAACCAACTCTCAGCAACAGCGATGTGCCACCACAACCTCCTGTAAGCCACCAACCAGAGGCTCTAGTTGGTAGTCATTACATACCCATGAGACATCATCAGTACCCATTTCATTGTAACCCAGAATGGTTGCACCTCACACGGTATAGCCCAGCTACACTTCGTCAAGCACTTATAATGTCGCTACACCAACAACCAACACAACATGGTATTTACTAGCAACTTAGCACAAAGCTACATCGGATCTCGGTACAAGAAAGAGCCTCTCCTTGAACGTTTATCTGCATATTTGGTTACTACTTGATCTAGTAACGTATTAGGTTATAAGCAACTACAAACATTGACTTGTTTTGACTTTATATTAATTGATAGTACTTAGCTGTATAGCTTTATAATACTTTTCATTGTGTTTTTACTGTGAGTGAGAGGGTCTTCACTGTTCTTCCTTCTGCTTACTGTTTAACGTTTTATTTCCCGTGTGGGATACTCCGCTTTAAACAGAGACATTGACTTGTATGGTCATTTATTAATTCATTTGGATAACAGTTGGTTACTTAGCTTGTGAAGTAGTTTGTTATTTTTCTTTTTCAGGTTAATTATTTGTTGTATGTTCTTTAATTTGTTTTGTTCCGTGTTTGCATTATATTCGTTGGTATAATTATTTATATCATTATAATATTGTCATTTACATATCTATTTGTATTACTGATATTTTGTAAGTTAATGTAATTGTGATTTTTTTTTTTTTATGATCTTGTATTTTTGCTTAACTTTGACTAATTTACACTTTCTTCATGGATGAAATGTCTGAGAAGTGGCAACACTGGCTCAATAAGTCAGGAATACGCCTTGGGCACTTAAACATTTGCAGCTTATTTAACAAGCTACCAGAGTTATCTTCTATTCTTAATCAAAATTTTCATTTATTCGGCCTTAGTGAAAGTAGACTTAATGATAACATTTCAGATGAGGACATATCTATTAAAGGGTACAAAGTTTTTAGAAGGGATCCCTGTAGGAAACAAGAGACAGGCATAGTAACCTATGTTTCTAATTTACTAAATGCTCACCGTAGGCTAGACTTTGAAACTTGCGAAATAGAATGTATGTGGTTAGAGCTAAAACTTCAAAACCGCACACCCCTGATAATTGGCTACCTCTATCGAAATCCCAGTGCTGGACACGTCTGGTACGAAAACTTCACTACCATGATGGATGTTGTTTTCGCTTCCGGGAAGGAAATTATACTACTCGGAGACTTTAACATTGACACCAACAAATCCAACATAATATGGGGAAATATAATTGCTTTATACAATTTCCAACAAATAGTACAACAGGCTACTAGAGTAACAAAGTCATCTTCAACAGTCATAGATCACATTTATGTAACTTGCTCAGACAACATCATAGAATGCGCTGTACCCAATTGTGCAATGAGTGATCACTACCCAATATGCTGCACGTGGTCTAAACAAGGAATTAAAACTCCTAAACATAAACACATAAGTGTAAAATATAGAAGTTACAAACATTTCAACCAAAACGCATTTTTACAGGACTTGCTCAGTTCACCTCTAGACAATGTTTGTCAGCTTCCTGACCCGGATGATGCTCTGGAATTCTGGATGAAAACATTTATTGACGTTTTTGATAGACATGTGCCAATCAAGGAAGTTCGAGTAAAACACCACGTCAAGCCACCTTGGATCACCCAGGAAATACTTGAAATTATGAGAGACAGAGATAAAGCACATAAAAAGCGGGATCTCAGCGCATACCGTACTCTTAGAAACAAAGTTCAATATACCATACGACGGGAAAAGAAAAATTACTTTAAGAACTTAGTAATGGATAAAACAAATAGTAAGGATATATGGAAGGCAATTAACACCTTGATAAACAAGTATAACTTCCGAAATTCTTTACCATCAAATCATATTACATGCGACCAATTCAGTAATTTTTTTCAAACTGACATAGACCAGTTGAAGGCTTCAATACCTAATTCTCCTTGCAACTTATCTTTACTGTCATCGTTTTGCGATAATATTCTTTCCGACATTCTTTCCGACATACCGCTAATGACAATCACTGAGGTATTCACTTACCTCAGTAACCTAAAAAACACAACCTCATCTGGGTTAGATGGAATCAGCAACCGGATTCTCCGGTGTGCTGCGCCAGTGATCTGTATATCACTAACCTATGTATATAATCAGTGTCTCACCAAAGGCCACTTTCCATCAGCTCTCAAAATCGCTAAAGTGTACCCTCTTCTTACATCTGGTTCACTGGACAATGATCTCCCTAATAATTACAGACCCATTTCCTTACTATCATCACTATCTAAGCCACTAGAAAACCACATCCATAAAGTAACATTACAGTATTTAGTTCGCAACAAGCTTATTGTTGACAACCAATCAGGATTTCGACCAAAATATTCTTGCCATACGGCCCTAACAAACATGATAGAAAATTGGCACCAGAATATAAACAACAACAGTCTATGTGGAACTGTGTTTATTGATTTCAAGAAAGCATTTGATATGATAGACCATGTTATTTTAATTTAAAAACTTGAGACAATGAAAATTGGCCCTAATGTAGTCACTCTAATATCATCTTTTCTATCAAACAGAAAGCAAGTAGTATCACATAATAAATGTCTGTCTCATACCACTACCTTCAATATTGGAGTACCGCAAGGCTCTATTCTTGGCCCTCTATTGTTTGCCATATATATTAACGATCTACCTTTACATCTTTCGTCGTCCTGCCATCTATTTGCAGACGACTGTACAGTGTACACAAATGCTGAAAACTGTATTTTATTGGAGTCGTCTTTACAACCAGAATTAAATAATGTAGTTAGATGGAGATATTCAAACCGTATGCAAATTAACATCACTAAAACAAAATCAATGTTACTAACAACCAGACAAAGACTTCAAACTCTAAGCTCACACACATCACTTCAACTTCACATCGATAACATGCCAGTAGAAAGTGTAATTGAGCACAAAACATTAGGCATAATCATTGATAGAAACCTAAACTTTAATTCCCACGTTCAAGCGCTTATTAAACAAACAGCGAAAAAGGGCTACCAACTAGCCAAAATTAAAAACTTCCTTGATGAGGACACAAGGAAACTATTCTATACTTCTCATATACAGACACACTTTGACTACTGCTCTACAATCTGGGAAGGTTGTTCTAATTCAAACACCAAGCGACTTTACTCACTCCAGAAACGGGCCATGAGTCTAATTTATAACAAACATTTATCTGACAATCCTAGCCTGTATAAACGCCTTCAGTTACTACCACTCCGCAAACGCCTGCTTTTCAATAAAGCTAAACTAATTCACAAAATCCTGCATCGGAATGCCCCAAATTACCATTGGCCATTGTTTAAATATAATGCTTGACACAGTAAACGTTTAAATATACTACACATTCTGAAGCCTAGGATTGACTTATACAAAACAAGCTTAACGTACTCTGCAGCTCAGCTGTGGAACAATCTTCCACAAGAAATCAAAGACATCACCAATCCCTAGTCATATAATCGCAAATTACTCGAACACTATCTCAGTACGGATTATCTTCCCCCTTAATAATAGAGATAATAATAATAATAACAAAACCCTAGTATAACAGCCAGTCCCCTTTTGGTAGGCCAGTATATTCCACATGGCTAATAACAAGAGTCAGATCATTATCTAATTTTACTGTGTCTTGTAGTCTTGATGTTAGCATTTTGCCCATGCCTTTATAATGCATATCTTTTATATTGTTGCTGTTCTCTGTTAGCCTTGAATGATGTGTGAATAAAATAATGTATGAAAGAGAGTGATAGAAGGGCAGAATGTTAGACGGGCCTGCGTGCCCAATTCTTAACCCTTTGAAAATAAAGTTTGTTCGTTCGTTCGTTCGTTCCAGGCACGTTAGCAGGAATCAAGTGACATATTGTCTTCTATTGTAAGTACAGTTGGCCGTCAGAACTTTCCGCCTGGCACTGTTTAGAAATAGTGATCCATCCTTGTTCTCCCAAAAATGTCCTGAGAGGTTTCGACATTTTCTTTCACATGTGGTCGTCTACCATGAGCTCTTCCAGACTCTCATAGTCATGCGCGAACCCAGCCAAATCCATCCACTTATGGACATATGCTTTCAGACGCAGACTATAGACGGCGAACAACTCCCCCGGTTCTCGTTTTGCTCCTCGAAATTTTTTTCGCAGGACAGAATAAACTTCGTAACCGGTCCCGCGTAATCCCTGGGATAGCTTAAGATTCCATTTATCACGCTCCAAACCCATAGCGACCGACATAGCCTCAAAGCGTTGAAGATACTGGTCAATCTTCTCTTTGTCCTCTTCGTAGATCGCTAAAGGGAACTTCATAGCATGGTAGCTATGTCCACCTACTGGTGTTGAGCCAGGGAGAGAGGAACCTCCCACGACTCCCTCAGTTTCCCCACTAGATTGCCTCTTCAGCTCGAGTTCCCGCATTCGGTACTCGTGCTCCCTTTTCTGAGCTTCTTGTTCAGCTTCCAGTTTCTTATCTGCTTGCTTAGCTTCATATTTCTTAGCTGCTTGCTCAGCTTCAAATTTCTTAGCTGCTTGCACAGCTTCAAATTTCTTAGCTGCTTGCTCAGCTTCCCATTTCTTGGTTTCTAACTCCATCCTTCTCAACTCCAGCTCGGCCTTTCGATCTTCACTTTCTGCTTGACGATAATCTCTCTCCACCTCCTTATGTAATCTGTTAGTGCAGAACCCAACAAACCCATTTCTTCCCCCTTTACCGTTAGTTCTGCCATAGTTAGATTAGGAGTGGCCATATTTCAGAGAGGTAAGATAGCAGATATAGTATAGATTAACTCCTAGATAAATATATAGACCATTAACAATTACAGTTAATCTATATATTTAAGACCACAACACAACACAATCACTCAGTGACAAGAGTAGAATCATGACCACAGACTTATGCAGACGTGTGAAGTGTGAACATGTAAGATATGTGTCTTAACCCCTATCCACATTCACTCTAGCTGTATTCTCTCTCTAACAATATCTCCGTCCTCTAACTAAAGATTCCGTGTCAAAAGACCCCGTTGTCAGAAGATCCTGCTGTCAAAAGATCACGTTTACAAGAGAACCCGCTGTCCAAAGATCCCGGACGAGCCCCCCAATAATTGTCGTAAGTAATTCTTTATTACTTTTAGTGTCGTCCCTGGGGTGAGGGGAATCAGTCGCGCACAATTTTATTAACCCAAGATTATTGTCCTAGAGAAACCACCAGAATCCGTCCACAAAACTCCCTCAGTCAGTAGACACCTCTTTCTTACTCTCACTCACCCCTGGATCATGCCCCCCTCTCATTCTTCCCCAACACAACATACTCAACAACTCTAGCTTTAACAAATAAATACAACAATTAATTTATTAAAACAAAAAGTATGTGTGTGTGAGGTGTGTGTGTGTGTGTGTGTGTGTGTGTGTGTGTGTAATGTGTATAATGTGTGTCGAATATTCTAATGTGTATGTAGACTTAGACCAGTGAATCAGGAGCAAAGTCTGTTACATCACAGTGCTTAGAATACAACAGCACCATGTAATCCGGACAGTGAACCTCACCCAGAAGATGTTTTTCCGTCCACGGGACAACTTTCTTCAATCACTCGAACAAACAGAATGCTGATCATCAGATAGACACTGTTTGAACTTGGTCTTCACTCTAACCACACGGTGAAGATACTCTGTTTCATAATGTTTGTTGAACTGATAATCTTTCAATTAACTGAAATGTCACTTGGGGAAAATCTACTGTTCATAAATCTCTGATTATAATATTTTCCCCCTCTTTAAAAAAACAACCTCTTAATGTTTTTTAGGTAGATGTGTGTGTGTGTGTGTGTGTGTGTGTGTGTATATATATATATATATATATATATATATATATAGTGTGTGTGTGTGTGTGTGTGTGTGTGTGTGTGTGTGTGTGTGTGTGTCCTTGGTATATGCGTTATTAATCTTCGGTGATGAAGCTTATCACTCATTAAACACAACACTTATGTTCATTAAGTCCGGCTCAGCAGAAGCCAGGTTTCTGCAGACCAACTAGGTTCTGAGCCCCGTGTAAAAACCTCTCAGTAATCACGGTCTTCATTCCGTGAGCCATCATTGTATAAAACTTTGAAACTGCTTCTTTGTAATAAATCATCTCACACTCAAGTGGAACACTCAATGGGAACCTGTAGAGTAGAGAACATCATGGTGAGGGCAACTCAATCCTGACCGTAATTAGGTGAGTGTAGGCCAATAGCAGCACTCAGATCTATAACAGAGATCCGATCTCTGTCATACGGCCAAATAGCTCATCACATTGGTCTTATACATGGCAACACCAGGAAAGAATAAAGGAACGGGTAGAAACTCAGCAGATGCCCTACTGGAAGATCCTACCATTTCGCATTCCCCTCCTCCCTGTCAACCATCCTTAATCTCTCTAATTATTATTCCACTACATTGTGCTCAACTCCCCGAGTAAAATGATATATCACACAAGCTAGTTAAAGCCATGCAATAGGACACTAGTGCCGACACTCCTATAATACTTTCTAGCACCGCACTTATAGAACATTCTATCACCGCACCTATAATACATTGTATCACCACACCTATAATACATTATATCACCGCACAGTACTGTACTCTATTCCTAATCATACTATAAGTTAGCTATGATTAATAGAATACCATATGCCTATTCCGGTTGCTAATCGAAACTATGCAATCACAGAATGGATCTATGTCCGCCGATAAATATCAACAATTTGACAATATAGTTTCTTTCATTGAACACAACTCGGAAACTGCACCAATCCTTAACCCTTCAGAAATCTTGGTCGACTCACGCAACTTGTTTACTTCAACGGCCTTTATTTCGGCTTTGAGTGACGTCACCAAAAGTCTAGACGCCAATCAGTCCAGAGTCTGGTTTTGTCCTCCTGTTTTTAGACTAACTGGAGTCAATCCGCCGTCAAATTCGCTTTCATCTGGGGAAATTCTTTATCTCATACAAAAATAGTTCTGTCTGTTTGTGAACCAGAGAATTCCCCAAATCACAGAATCCTCTCCGCCGTCTGTCCAGACATTCCGTCTACACTTCAAAGGCTAACAACCGCCCTGGCAGACGGATGGCGCCAGTGTACGTTTCTCGAACAACAATTTGTTAACGAAATGCCGACCGTGTGTAGACATCGTGACGCGACTTATTTTTCTCATTCCATACAACATCAAAGGGTTTGCTGGTGTTTGGGCAGACGAACGTCTCTTTTTTTTTCATCGATCGAAACTATCGAGTTTCTGTTTCGCGACAATACTAATGGTCTTTAGCTAAATGTAAGCAGTTTCTGATGTCTGGATAGCTTTCTGTGAGTCAGGATACTAATGGTCTTTAGCTAAATGTAAGCAGTTTCTGATGTCTGGATAGCTTTCTGTGAGTCAGGATACTAATGGTCTTTAGCTGAATGTAAGCAGTTTATGATGTCTGGATAGCTTTCTGTGAATCAGATTACTAATGGTCTTTAGGTCTTTTATGGTCCTAACATTCTGACCTACTAATTCATCCTGGCATTGGGGCTGATCCCAATGTCCTACATGTTTTGATGTAAATTCCCATCGTCCGATTTGTTGTATTTTGTTTAAATTCGCATTCTCCGATGTGTTGTATTCTGTTTAAATTCGAATTCTCCGATGTGCTGTATATTGTTTAAATTCCCATTGTCCGATGTGTTGTACTTTGTTTAAATTCTCATTGTCCGAGGTGTTGTAATTTGTTTAAATTCTCATTGTCCGAGGTGTTGTACTTTGTTTAAATTCTCATTGTCCGATGTGTTGTACTTTGTTTAAATTCTCATTGTCCGATGTGTTGTACTTTGTTTAAATTCTCATTGTCCGATGTGTTGTATTTTGTTTAAATTCTCATTGTCCGATGTGTTGTACTTTGTTTAAATTTCCATTGTCCGGTGTTTTCATCGTGTTTAATTTCCCATTGTCCGATGTGTTGTATTTGGACAAAGAGTTTTGTGGAAACGTTGGTGCTTGTTCTTGCTTGTGACGATGGTTTCAGGAGCTGGCCGGTCACGTGTCATGTCCATTAGCTTGTGACGTCATCTCATACCCTGTGTTTACCGCTCGCTTTGGACTCAAGAGTAACCCATACACATGCTACTACTTCTAATTCACTGGTCTGATTTTTGCGTATGGGTTACCTTCCCTATTACTAATTACCAGTGTTCCTCTCCATCAGGCGAACCCGCTGCGACTTCTGAGGTACTTGTAATTTACGTCCACACGTCAAAGGGCGAGAAGTCAACATTTTAGTACAACTGCCCGGTGTAGGGGTTGAACCCGCTACCTTGGTATCACCACACCGACAGCAGTGATCCGTATGTTCGCAAGGAATATCCTGGTAATTTGTAATCGATGTTTGAACCACTTCAAGTAGTGTACGGTATTCTAAGAATTAAAACTTTTGATATTCACCTTTGAAGTTTACTTTGCCTTCTGTATACGACGATTCGAATGAATGGAAAGTCAGAGTGAATATCGGCATGCATAGAAGTATTCACAGCATTGCTAAGCCATGAAGGTCCATTGTATATGTCTACGGGATACAGTAGCATTCTCACAAATCTACTCGGTTGCAAAGAAAACTGAATGAACATAATTTATAGCTATAGATTTTTCAGTTGAAGGCGTAACTTGTATGTGAAAGATACAATAAATTATTGATCCTTCTACTTTGTTCCTCTCTCCATGGGAATGCATAAATCCCAGTTATAATCTTCAAGAAAGCTTCGGCAAGCATTTGTGTCATATCTGTTTCCTCTACACAGATTCCATCCAAGGTCAAAAGTTCTATCTACCCTTGGGTAGGTGTCTTCTTATTACAATATTGCCCGGACAACGGTTTTGCAGCCTACACTTTGTGACCTTCAACTGCCGTGGGAGTTCTAACATGCCCAGCTTTCCCACGGGACTTCCTATTTTAACGGCGTTATCTCAAATACCTAGGGATCCAATCTCCCGACCCAAGAACTAATGGGGACACCTAATATAATTAAATGCATTGTTTCCTGGGGAAATGCCATTGGTTCATGTGAAGACACACAGCTCGTTTTCTTCTCCATTATTTCTACAAAACACTTTCTGGTAAATTTGTTTCTTGGAAAAAAAAAATGAGTTATCGAATCTTGCTAAACGGTTCTTAGACTAGAGACCTCATCCCATGAGCTATTAGAATATCAGACAGTATTGGCGATTACCTAACTGGCGAATTCTGGTGCTACAAATTGTTTGAGATTCATTGGACGAAACTGTACTTGTTTGTTGCCCATTGCCCCTGTTTATCTTGTTGCAATTAGATCGGTTTCATGTGTTATCGGTGGATTCTTGGCTCCATGGTTATCTCTCTGGCCCGTCTTCAACATATCGAGTGGCACTAATTAGGCCTATCTAGGCACTCCAGTCTTGCAAGGACATGAGCACACAGACTGGAGCCTGACACTGGATTGCTAAACTGTAACCTGAGACTGGCAGGATTGTCGTGTTGATTGTTCTGTGGGCTCAATATAATGTCTGCGTCTGCCCTTACTAGAGCTAGTTACAACATTTAAAGCCTAATTGATGGTTCTATTGTCTCTGCATTACTGTATCAAGTTAGTATTGCTAAATTTAATGCGGCTCTGTGTTGACTAATTACTTTATTTTTAAACTGGGCGTTAAGTACAAATATGCTCTTCTGGCAATTCAGAAATTTCCTGTGTACAAATTAATGTTAACTTCACTTGTTAAAAATACCAAGATTCTCCCAAAGCAGTTTTCTGTTATGGCAATGTGATCACATAGGTCTACCGCATGTTGTAGGCTTGAATTCACGCATGAACAGGTGGCCAATATTGACCTTAATTTAGCAGGCGTCGAACCCAGGCGTCAAACCCGATATTATCAGTGCATTTCCTTAACGACTGCACCATCACTTTGTGAATCAGTTACATTCACAACATGCGTATACAACAATCAGTTGTGAATCAGTCACAATCACCATGTGCGTGTTCAGTTTGTTCTCCAACCAGCGGAAAGCTGAAGTAACCGCCTCCGCCTCCATTCTCAGACTTGAGTTTGTGGTGCCATATGCCAAACTCTCATTTACTAGATATTGGCCATTTAATTTTGCAATGAATCTCCAGGCATGTTTTTTGTCTCTTAACACAGAGCCATCGTTATAGATATTCACATCACCAGGACGAGAGAAGTCGTGGATTAATTGCTGAATTTCTACTTCCTTAGTGCCTGTTGGCCACTCAATACTCTCACAGTCCAATGTAATATAACCTCACACAGTCTGATTTGCTATTTGCCACTTTGACCCACTCCTTACTTTCTTCCAATCTCAAGTGTGCACACTTCTATGAAGGTATCTTCTGCCTGAGCCATCTATGAAAATCCTCTTAAAAGTCTGTGGTCCTTGACTGCATCTAGGGAATCATGCTGGAGGTGTTCCTTGTCCGCAGCTGCCTTGAGGTATGACCTTGCCTGCAACACCTTGAGTCTGTCTGCAATGGTCGGCAACGCCAGGATGAATCGCAAACATACTATTGGGGTGTCCCTTTAACATCCCACAATCACCCGTATGGCTTCATTCTGTATGCACTCTAATTTCACTGGCTGACACTTTTAGACAGTGAGCATTCCTAGTCCATACTCTACCACTAAAATGCTCAAGTGCTGAAAAATTGTGAATAACATGTTCTGCTCAATGTCCCTTGCTGCCATACTCTTCAGTGCATTGGGCCCCTTCTGACACTTTGTAACCACCACTTCAACACGAACTTAGGAATAAAACAATATGTTTTCTAAATAACGTACTGTAATACTATCGAAATGATTTCATCTGCGCTCTTTTTGTTTTTTAATGTTTGTCCTTTTTTGTTTTTGTTGTTTCTGAAGATATGGGGATAACAGTCTCACGAATGCTTATCCGGAGAAAAGGATGGGCGTGGAATAATCTCAGTATTAAAACTGTTAGCTGCTAGCTGCACAAGCCGTACTTTGTAAGAGGGCGGGTTTTCGTGAATCGCATGAATATTTTAAGTGCTCGTTATTCGTCGCTAATGGTCAGCGCTATGTTAGTCTGGAAAGTTTATCTCCACAGCGTTGTTCATCAACCGCGTTACCACAAGGCAGTTAATCGTAAAATACGTCACTTTTGGCGACCCATAAAAGTGTCATTGAATGAGTCATCAAAAAAGGAAATGCGACGAGTATCTGAACTGGCCACCAAACCTCATATGTTGTTACAATATTTGAAGACCTAACGCGTCACATGGCAACAACAGTATCTGCTGTAGGATTGATTGATTGATTGATTGATTGATTTAGGAACCGACATCACAGCATTCGGGACATTCCCATAAGCGCTCCGTCCCCATCCTCAGCAACCAGCGAAGAGTTCCAACACTAATAGTTCCAGTAGCAATCTGATTATATGTCCGTCTCGCCTTTCCTCTGAGCGTCGAGCGTCGGCCAGATCCCCTCGTCACTCCTCGCTGCCTCATTCTAACCAGACTATGGTGATCCATTTGCTCCTCCGAGGTGTACACGTGCTGTAGGATTACCGTCGTACGTACAACACGTGACACTGGCGTAGAGAGTACAGATTGTCTGGGCACTTTGTGAGTATAAACCATTTTGTAAACTTGGTGACAACTGAGAATATTGACGGGAAAATGGAAAGCGGAGGCAAGGAGATAAATGCTAGTACGGCTCGGTCACATGACATAATCAGAATAAAACACAGACTCCATCAACGACCTGGGAGATAGTGAACGAAAACGCCCACAATCATCGACACGGCACTTGATGAAGATGACGATGAGTCACGTTTTATTAAATTATGTATTCATCTCACTTCAACTTGTTCCTCTTGTACATTGAGGTATCGTATGAAGCATAAACAGCGGGAGAGTGCCCGTGTATGGGCTTCATATGTTGAGATTCCCATGAGCCTTGTAAAGTGGCCGTACCATTTATCTTGATATGTTATAATGAAATCTAACGCTGCGATTACCTCTACTTTAATCCTGATGTAATTATTTCTGATTTTCTCTCTTGTGAAATCACATATAATAATATAAACATACTATTTCTCCCTGCGTCTTGATTTACAATACCTACAACTATGCATAAACCTAAATGTAAAATGTAACCAGTTTTTGTATGTTTTCAGGCGAGGTTCGAACCCGGACAGTTTGTGAGAATTGTGCTGTGGCTATTAGAAACAAACAATAGAGAGCCGTGCCGTAACAATGCTAGGATTCCTTCTCTGTACGCCGATATTCATCCTAGCTCTCCTGTCAGTGAACTCGGCCAGGGAAACTGATGGTGAATATCGATAATCTTATTTCTTAGTAAAACATACACCGCTTGAGGTGACTCAACCAACGCTCACGGCTGACCAAAGTCTACTTAGCAAGCACGTCGTTCACTGCATTTGAGCTGATCTGCGTGAGGGCGTGCGGGCGTGCGTGCGTGCGTGCGTGAGTGTGTGTATGTGTGTGTGTGTGTGTGTGTGTGTGTGTGTGTGTTCGCTCACTTTGAACTCAAGAGTAGACCATTCAGCCGTGCTGACTTTCTGTTGAGCTGATGTCACAAGTTACGGAACGCGAATTGTGACCAGAAAACTCGACAAACGGACGGCACAAGCATGCATGAAAACGTACGTTACAGCGAGGCTTTGTCAAAGTACAAAAGAAATGGGGCAATTAAAAAAGTACTCTTTTTAATAGTCCATGCTGTGTGCTGTTGGGGATCATGATTGTCCACAGTCTTCTGTCTCGTGTGCTGCCAATATTCTTATAGTTTGTGGCATGTGAAGTTGATAATCACGAGTAACGAGCCAAGGGCATCCTTTCTCAAGCTATGAGGTTCTTTGGGTACATGGTGCTAACGGCATATTTACATACCGATCAGACACTAAACGGATGATCAGTACCATCCCGCCACTGTTGGTTCCAAGGATATTTCATGGTACCATATTCTGGGTCGGCCTCAGAGCCATGTCAATGTAATTAACACTCACATGGAGGGAAATTCTTTCACGTTAGAACATACCGTAAGAATAGTTTATGTATTATGTACAGTATAGTATATATGTATAGTTTATGTATTTATGTAATTTATGACAGACATAGCTTGAGTAATACGTGACCTCCTTCTGTATATTCATCTATAATCTTTCAGAGCCCGTGAAACAGACCTGGAGCTGTCCACCAGGCTGGTCTAACTACCAAAGTGCCACCCGGGTGTACTGTATATTTATGTCTACAGAAAATAACATCTACACAGCTGCAAAGGCTAAGTGTCATAATCTGGGAGGATTTCTTGTCACCTTAGAGGACGAAGACAAGAAACGTTTTGTGATAGGTTGGTATTTCTTCTTTCACGTGTCAGATGTCGTAAAAGATTCATAAGGAGAGGTAGGATGGGATTGACTACCAAAGCAGGCAAACTACCGTGTCTGCAAAATGTTGTCAATTACGAAAAAGTATAAATAATATAAATAAAAAATAAAACAACAACAACCAAACATGATAAAAAGAGGCTGTTCTAGAAGAAGCGGAATAGAAAGCAGAAAGGAGTCTGGACGTCCATCTTACTTTTTGCACCTAGAATGTTAAAACTATTTGTGAATTTGGAAAAGACAGGACAAATGGTGGGTACATGTTAGAACCATCTGTGAATTTATAAAGACAGCACAAATGGTGGCAAATGTTAGAACATTGTGTGAATTTATAAAGACAGCACAAATGGTGGGTACATGTTAGAACCTTTAAATAAAAGGGGGGGGGGGGGGTGAGTGATCTCGAGGTATGGTGTCCGCCTAGAGTGCTGAAGGTTTCTGGTTAAAGCCCCGGCGGAGAACCCGGAATTTTTTCACGTGGACTTCTAGCAACAACATTTCCCCTGGCTTTCCCTTGACCTCTGGGTAATGAGATCGGACGCCCGTGTGTATGTTGCGCACGTAACATATCCCTTGGCAGTGGAAATCGTAAAAGAGTAGTCTAACGGCGCTGCCTGGGCAAATTTCGAGTTAAATATCTACCCAAAGTATTTCAGGATCCTCGCCGGTGCTACGGAGTTCGTGCACTGAGCAGATATCCCTGGTCTCAGGTTTGAGTTAGGAGTAGAACGGCGCACTACGAACCCGTGTGCCGTGATGTTGTCCGTCGACTAAAACTAAAAACTAACACTAACTTAAAATATTAGACCATGTGTGAATTGGGAAAGACAACACAAATGGTGGGTAAATGTTACAATTATGTGTTAATTTGGAAAGACAGCAAAAATTGTAGGTAAATAAAATATTAATATGTTGAGCAATTAAGGATTATGGGAAACAGGATGGAAGGAAGCAGGCAAAAAGCTTCTAAACATAGATAAAGCGGTGATTTTCTCACGCCATACAGAGGAACGGTCTCTCGCGGTGAATGAGTGGCATTAATGCTATGAAAAATGTAGAGAAAGTGCTAATAGAATGGGAATAGTGAGGTTCTAGAATAATAACAGCAATATTGAGGGAAACAAAATAAACCAAAGCAAATATGAATGTGATCCAGAGTTAGAAACTGACAAATGATAAGGATGGACCAGTTAAAGATGACTTTTACATAAGACTTCAAAGTTATTCAGTTATCAGTTATCAGTTGGGGTATCTTCATTGCACTCCGGACATGTCCATAGGTGCTCAGATCCTCCCCCCAGCATATGCATCAGCGTCCGGTGGCTAATAGTGCCAGTTCTGTGTTGGTTGACGAGGCGCTTTGTTTTCCCGATGTACCTCTCGCGTCTGGCTGTGCCGATTCTTACTCCCAAGTCTTTCATCCTGGACAGCGATGTGGAATCACTGACGTCAAAGTCCTCTGTTCTCGCCATATCTTTAAGGACGTTAATAACATCGGCACGATCCATGGGCTGGCCATCTACAGGGGGTGCAGAGCCAGCCAGTTTATCAGCTCGTTCATTTCCCTCGACTCCCGCATGTCCCGGGACGAAGATGAAGGTGACTTTACGGACAACAGACTTCCGCAGCGACTCAGTCCACTGTCTACGTACAGATCCAGCTTCGACCTTCTGAATCATGCTCATTGAATCACTTAGTACACACACGTTGGTATAATGCTGTGATTCCAGCCATATGAAAGCCTGTGTAACTGCCATCACCTCCATCGTCATGCTGCTCGTGGTCATAGAGTGGGCACCACTGGATTCTTGAACGGTTCGGCCCGCTGAACGGGCTGTAAATGCCCACGCACTTCTCTGCTGCTTTACAACAGATCCATCTGTATAGATGAGCACTTCGGGGCTATCTGAGTGTTCATAGATGAGCGCGTTAACCTCAGCATTGACAGCGGCAGGGTTCTGCTCTCTGCACCGTCTGTCGAGTGTGATAATGCAGGAGAAAGTGCACTTAAAAGCTGGAGGCACCGGCACCCATTCCTTGCCGGGGTTGATACTGGTAAGACTGCAGACCTGTCTGACGACATCTTCCGCCCGACCCATCCATGATTTGCCCCTCTTTAGCCTGTCACCCTTTTCTCTGAATATAGCGTCATGCAGAGGGTGCTGCTCATCTGCACTTATTTTTAAGTAAGCACGAGCTCTCCAGATCTTGATCCTGTGTTCCATTGTCGGGAAGTCAAGGAGGTATCTCATTGCTACACAACTGGTATCTCTCGTGCAGCCCAAAATGATGCGCATGGCTTCGTTTTGTACCTTTTCAAGTCTTCCAATCTGTGTAGGGCTGACAGTGAGGATGGCCAGGGCATACTCGATGCGTGAAAGCACAAGTCCTTGGAACAGAAGTATTAGCAGTCTTTGCTCGATATTGGCAGTCGCCATGACTCTCATTGCTGACAAACCTTTTCGAGCTTTCGTTATGACATAATCGACATGATCTCTGAAGGACAGGCTACGATCAAGCCTCACGCCAAGATATGTCATTGACTGGGTTCTACTCAAAATGCTCCCATCCATTCTTACTGCCGGCATGTCTGTTTTCACAATATGGTTGTTTAGGGAGAACCATGTAACCGATGCCTTTGCAGGGTTGACAAGGGCATCGGCATCAGCACACCATGAGGAAATTCGATCTAGTTCGCCCTGCATATCATTGGCAACCGCCTGTCTATCTCGACCCTGTCGATACACGAGGATGTCGTCAACGAATGACAGAGTCCTACCCCTCCCGTCCAACTGTTGTTCAGTGATCGGCACCGTATACACGTTGAATAGTACTGGTGACAGTGGTGAACCCTGCGGCAATCCTGGACATATCGTTATCGTTATCGTTAACTCCCACATCTTAGCACCACCTTCCTTTGGAGCAGAACTGCAGCTATCCATCGTACAAGGTGAGGGTGCACTTTCAGTCTGAGGAGGGTTTGCATCAAGTGCTCGAAAGATACTCTGTTATATGCGTCCTCTAAGTCTATGGCGGCCGCACATGTCTCTTCTCTGACCTGAAATCCTTCGTAAACATCTTGAGCAAAGACCGCCGCATTCAGCCATGACTCTTTGTTGCGTCTGTATCCTCCAAGTGTGGGCGGGAAGCAGCTGAGTTGTTCCAAGTCACAAGCAAGTCTGTGTGCTACAATTTTCTCCAGTAACTTGCCAGCAGTGTTCTGCATCGTAATGATTCTGTAGCCGCTTATCTTGGAATGGTCTTTGTTCGGTTTTGGCAGCGGCAGCAAGTAGCTGTGTAGCCATTCTTCTTTGATCTGACCCCTCTGGATACTGGTGTTGAATTCTCTGGCCAGTTCTTCCATGTCATCCTCTGATATCACCAGTAGGTCACCATATCGGATGCCGTCTGGGCCTGGGGCGGTGTTAGGTGATTTCTTGAGCATCACACGCACTATCTCAGCTGTGATTATCCAATCTTCGTCTGTCCCGACCCCCTCGCACAACTGAGAGAGTGTCGCTGTGGTCCTCAGTCTGGCGGGCTCGTCTTTCTGGTCAGTCTGTTCTATGTAGCGTGCAAGAAGGGCCTTACCTTTATCCGCATCCGACTTTTTCCATGTGAGGTCTGTGCCTTGAAAGTCTGGAATACCCCTACGTTGTGCAGCACCGTTCATGCTCTTATGGAGGCGCCAGAATGTCGTAAGAGATCGCTCGGAGCACACCTTCCTGCAGAACTCGTCCCATTTCTCGGCCTTGGCCTGTTTGGCGCAGGATTTGAATAAAGTCATCGTCCTATCGACCTCAGTCTTCAGGTTCGCCAACTCAACCTGTGGCATGTTAGCCTTTCTGGCCTTTTGCCAGTCTTTGACAGCCTGCCTCTTTCCCAGCCATGCCTTCTCGACCTCTCCATTCCACCATGGTGGCTGAAACCATCTTTCTTGTCTCCTGCGGGAGGAAGTTAGTTTTCTTCTTCTGATCTTGCTTATGGCGTCTTGACCAGTGTTGTCGTACGGGAAGGCATTTGTCTTGTTTCTTTGACTCATGGCCCTGTCTTTCTTGATCAGGATGACACAAGGGTAGTGGTCACTATCGTGGTATCCCAGTGTGCCCCACCGGCATCCTTGGTGCGATGGTGGGCTGATACCAGAGCCAGGTCAATGACGCTGTCAGAGTCACCTGGTCGAGTGGCTATTCTAGTGACCTTCCCATCATTCAGACAGATTAGGGCAGCAGATGCCAGGGCGTCCTCCAGATCTTCTCCCTGTCTATTGGTGATGCAATTCCCCCATTGACTGCCTCTGGCATTGAAGTCCCCACAGTAGATGATATGCCTTTCATCCATATCGAACAAACTCTGCCATTGTCGCACGTCGACCTTCCCATTTCGCGCATAAACGTTCACGATTACAAGCTGCACTGGCGTCATTATTCTTAATGCCTGCACTTGCAGGGCATCACTGTTCCAGGAAGACATATCAATCTCAGACACTAGTATGTTGTCGCGGACCAGAATGGCCTGTCCGAGGTGCCGCCTGTTAAAGAATCCCTGAAATCCCGCGACATTGGCTGTTCCGTCGCCGAGCTGTGTTTTTGTAAGACTGCAATATCGTTTCCGTAGAGTAGTTTTTCCAAGAATGGGTCGGCGTTGACTAAAGATGCACAGTTCCAGTACAGTACTCGAACGTTTCCTATTACCCAAGTCTGTCACATTTTAAACGCCATCTGCGAGCGCCTGCCCTCTTCCCTATCTGTGTCCTCGCCGGTCGTCTGGTCGTCATGTTAGGCTTAATTATCGCCACCGGGCGCCGATGATACGCCGAAGGAAGTCCGGGCGCGCGTGCACGGACTCCGTTGAACGGTCCGAACTCCATTTCACCACGAAAAACACACTTAATCCATGAACACTTCGAAAAAAAAAACATGTTCCATTTTAGGGGGACGAAGAAATGTCCCGCTATCTTGCTTCAAGGGAACTCACTCTCTGGTCAAGACTTCAAAGTGGTTAACGGTAATCGAAGACATGGTAATATCACATTTGTGATTGGTGTTCTGAATGACAAAAGATGATGGGATAACATGGATTGCGAAGAGATTACAACACGCACGAAATGTGGGTCATCATGATCCACTTTTGCCGTCAAGCTTCGTGTGGAGGATAGTTTACTCTCCAGCGCCCGATGGGTGATACTGGGTAGTGTCATTCCTGTGATTGTACCTCTTTGATGTTTTCAATTCCATTTTATTCTCGGGCGTTCTTCTTGCTCTCGATGTAGATCTTATTGATGATGAGCTACTGCGGATGAATCAGTATTACTGCAGGCAATGAACAGGATCTGCAACATTAAGTAGATGTAACTAAATGTAGCGTGTCTCGGTCCGGCCAACAAGAAACCCCACATTGTCTACCCCGTTTGTGTGCTTTACCACATGGATACGTTATGTGTGTGGATATCCGGTTCCACTCGTCTATGACGCATTTGAGCACTCTGAGAAGCACATCTTCCCTTTCCGTTCTGGACTGAATAAGTGAAACTCACTGGTTCCCGTGGAAACAGAGGTAATCTGTAAACAATGTAAGCGGATAAATACGTAGTTCCATCCGTGCACCCCGAACGGAATTCATGATTGATGTATTCTCTTCACTTAATTTAGGGTTGTCTCGGAGTTATTTTCAGAGTTCAGAATTTTAATTTGTACATAACATCCAGGCCCGATCAGGGAAACCATCTAGTCGATGGCCCATAACTGTGAAAGAAGGGTCGCTCAAGGTCAATATGTATTCAATGCTTCGCCTTTCAGTAAGGACGTCAGCGAACGAAAAAAGAAGAAGTAAGGACATCGATCTACAGAATAATCATGTTTGCTTGCTATCCATAATAATACCGAGAAGGGACCCATGTTTAATTGGGTCGGGTAGATAAATTCATTGCCGTTGTTTTCAGTATGCTGACAGGTCTTAGTCAGATATGGCTGAGCTACCGTATGAAATAGATCGGTACTACTACCGCTTTCTGTTAGCGCCGATGTTTGGGGGTGCTTACCAAACCCGACACCCCATATTGTGCCAATTGCTTCGGGCGGAAGAGCGCAACTGGGATTGTACACGCCTTATCCTGGTGCGAGAAAATGCAACCTAAAGAAAAGATGTCATGGCAGGCAGACCAGGCCCTAAGCCTTGGTTTGCAGCTGGTCTTAGGGTCGAGCTCCGATAGGCGGACAGTTAGCGCATTGCTTTGCTGATCCGACAGCTTCTGCGGCTTGTCTTGTTCCAGGTGTATAGGTTTTACCTTTCCTCTGGAGTGAATCAAGGCAGACCGAGAGAGGGATCATGCTGCTATGGGCAACACATGTCTCTATATTTTAGCCCAGGCTTTGTGCTATGAGAGGTAATAACTACATACCTGGTCTTAACCGGTCTTGGAATCAAGCGAGAGGTAACATTTACGTGTGATAAGTCCTTGTCAATTGGCGTAGACATGGGGTGTCACGAGGTGCCTCTGGCGGTGGGAGACACTAAAGGATCATAACACTGTACAAGAACAAGGGCGATCGAACTACTGTAACAACTTAGGGGTATCTCACTTCTATGTATTTTTGGGAAATATTTTCCAGAATTGTTCTACGCAGATTTCAGTCCTAGGGGATCATGTCTACCCCGAATCACAGTGTGGCTTCCGACAGAACCGGTCTACCATTGCTATGATATTCTCATATGCGACAGAAATGCAAGAAAAATGCCGTGAACAGAATCAACCACTGTTTATTGCCTTCCATC
>JACEFZ010009501.1:0-102500 GCA_014155875.1 Cepaea nemoralis
GATATACATGGAAGAGATGAGTGTGGTATCATTGGGACGTGTTGATTGTGAGATATACATGGAAGAGATGAGTGTGATATCATTGGGATATGGAATTGTGAGATATACATGGAAGAGATGAGTGTGGTATCCTTGGGGCGTGTTGATTATGAGATATACATGGAAGGATGAGTTGGATATCATTAGAACCAACAGTTCTTGTCAACATGTCCACGCTCATCTCATCCTGGGGTGAGAACCAGGTAAATACTGATCTAGAGGCGGACACCTGAACTTCTTCGCCATACCGCCCCATGACAAAGTAGTGACAATGTACAACAGTAGCAAACAAACTGGCTTTCATATCCAGGTCTGACAATCAAAGGCTGAGTAAATTTCGGGGTGAAAACACTAAACGTCAGAAAGTAGTCCCGGAGATGATGGCGCTCATCTTGTTTGAAGGCAGCAGGATATAGCTTTCAAACCAGTTCCCGGGATGTTTACATCTGCTTAATGCTCGCTCCTCCCCGAGCTTTTGCTGTTGTGAACGGCGAGTTTAAAATGAGGCGGTTTCGATCGTTTAACTGACATTGCGATGGAGGCCATGCTCATCATCTGGTTTGGGTTTTCAGATCACTAGTAGCGGCGCCGTTTTGGTAAATAGGAGCCTTTGTGATGCAGGGGTAGAACTAAGGCCATAGTGTCATATGGTGGTGGTGGTGGTGGTGGTGGCGGTGGTGGTGGTGGTAGTAGTAGTAGTAGTAGTAGTAGTAGTAGTAGTAGTAGTAGTAGTAGTAGTAGTAGTAGTAGTAGTAGTAGTAGTAGTAGTAGTAGTAGTAGTAGTAGTAGTAGTAGTAGTAATATAGGATGAGAAGGTAGAGAAAAAGAATACGATTATAATAATGGTGTGATAATGACGATGATGATAATAACGGCGTAGAATGATGTCACCCCTCCCCTTCTCAGCCCACCCCCAAGTGTGTTTACCTGTTACAGAAACACATTTCTCACCAATCACTCTACCTGACAACACCTTAACACATCAACAACAAACAACACCTTAGGTAACTCACAAACAACTCGTTAGAGTTATTCCCCTTGCCCCCTGGCTTGACAGATAAGACGCTAGATAAGGCCAATCAGAATGTAAACAATGTAGCCAACGTGGCATATTACAACCACTGACAACATGGCGGACCCCAGCAATCTGTTAGTTGTCAGTTTGTCAGTCGGAGAGATATATAGTCGACCCGACACGGTTTTGGAGTAGGTCTGAATGTTTCATGTTGTTTGGTAAATATAGGTTGTACGGGAGCTCAAATACAAGTCGTGTGGCTTTTCACACAACACAGAATTACACAATAAATGTGTATATACCATAATCACACAACAAATGTGTATATTTAAATATTGAGCACAACCCACTACTGGCAACGCCGATCGCATTCTGGTATGAACCTAAGGCCTATCCACGTCAATATGGAAGCACTATACTCGAGTTTCGCTTTCGTTTGAGCTCGTCAGTAGTGCATATCCCTGACCGGATCCGGAAACAGTCCCGGATCACGCGTGTGAAGCGGGTGTGTAACCACGCGGCACACACTGGACACAAATTATCACAACAGAATATCACAACGCTACCCATCGTAGGCTATGCTCAAGATTGCCCAATCGCCGCGACCGACGTCCGTCAATCGATGGGACCCGAACGATCAGGACTTCTCACTGGCAAGGAACACCAGGCCTCCTAAATCCAGTGAGCAATAATCAATTGATTGTGTGGTTGTTTCGGGATTTTGAAATTTAAATATTGAGCACAACCCACTACTGGCAACGCCGATCGCATTCTGGTATGAACCTAAGGCCTATCCACGTCAATATGGAAGCACTATACTCGAGTTTCGCTCTCGTTTGTGATATTCTGTTGTGATAATTTGGTGTGTCCGGGACTGTTTCCGGATCCGGTCAGGGGTATGCACTACTGATAACAGAATCATTTATCATATTTATCACATTTATCAGTTCTTTTTACATTTCTAGCTACAATCAGAGTTCCATGTTTTTCCCCGAAAACCCAAGGAGAAAAAGAGAATAAGACAAATGAAAAGGAGGAGCAGGAGGACAAGAAGAAGAAGCAGGAGGAGCAGCAGCAGAAGGAAGAGAAGGAACAGGAGTGTCATATATTTTTGAAGGGAGTGGGAGATCACTGTAGTGCATGCCCCATCTCTAACAAAAGATGTAGAGCCCCATCCTCTTCTATCTTCAATAACCCCAGAATATGAACCTTGAGTTATCTGCAGGCCTCGTTTTGTTAAGTATTGTCTAGGAGATATAGATTATGGCCCTGGTAAGAATGGTAATTTACTAATTGGGAATCTGTCCCTTCTCCAATGATTCTTTAGCTCTGGAGCCCCCTTTTAGTTTATCAAATCTGAGGAAAGTCAGGAGAATTTTCTCAGCCTGATTTAGATGAAGAAAACATGGATGTTGAGCAGTTTATAGGTATAGAGTCTTTTATTTCCCCTTTAGTAAGTCATTATGAGTTAATTTATCTTTTAACAATCAAACACATAATCAATCACATTAGATTTTGACAACATGATGTACAAAGAAGTTGTTGACACAGATAGGTTTGAACTTGACAAATTAACAGAAGGTCAATTCATGTTAATCATTTATTGACTGGCCTGAGCCTTCTGGTCAGTACATACATCTCTATTGTGCTTTACAACAAAGTAATAGAACAGTTGCACATTGGACCATTGTCCCAGACAATCAATAACAAGCATCAATATATGAATGTCAACAAGTGTTAAAACATAGTAAACATTGTGATGTTGTACATTTTAAGTATGATAGTGGTGTCTCAACCATAAACATTATCAGTTTTTCCTGAAAATTGGGTGTGGGTTTGACCAAGGAAAATGTAACCTGGTGACTGGAAGATTAGGTAAGCCAGGGTCCATTGACTGATGGATCCACGTCAGGTCTGCCCGGATAGCTCCACTGAAGGCCTCCCCATGCTCTGCTCATAGCGAAGTCATCCTCCATCTCACTTGTGGTTCATCTCCTCTCTCGGCTTCCCTCTCTCAGGTCTGATTTAGGTGGTTAGTTTGCTGATGTGTTGGGTGGTTGTTGGTATGTAGCCACCAAGATCACTGATGAGTATTCACATAAATATATACAATCCTACCAATACAATCTTTTAAAAGTAGGTAAAAGAACCTAAATTCCTGAAGTAGGAACTAGTTCCCCTCCCCCTCCTTTTCTCTCTAAGCTAGTGTTGGGTTAATTTGGGGTGGTCAGAGTTTATCACACTGTGTACGCCTTGTATCAACTTGTTCCTGCTGTATGTAAATCTTCATTTGACCTGGGGTCAGTGAACGTGTTACAGTGAGACAATGACAAGAGTGAGAAGGTGTCAAGATGCATGTAAATAAATGACATACATTTATAACATTTCTTCTACTCATGGTGTTCACAATGTGTATAAATAATTCTCTGTGTTTTCCCAATTAACTACTTCTTCTTCTTGTGTCTAATAACTCTCTTCCATTACCTGTTGTTATTGTGATGTTGAGTGTTGTGTTGTGTGGTGATGAGTGGAGTGGTGTTGTGTTTTTAAGTTATGTTGAGTAATGAGTTAAGTCACTTCGTGTGATGGTGTTCCGCGAAGCACACTTTCTCATGTATTGCAGTTCATAAGTGCTCTTATCTAATTAAAATTGACATAAATATAAATATTTATTTCGCCAAACCTATTATTTCTATAGATAAGGAGAAAGGAAAGATTTGATTTCTCTTTCAGCTTTCTAGATCGTAAATAGGCATAGATAAGTCTGTTTTAAGAACAAGGCACTTGTTCTAGTACACGAACTGTCATTTCCGCTGTAGACCGTGATAGCATCTTCTACAATGTTTCTGGTGAAATGCACAAGATTGCTTTCGAATCATCACCTCTCACAGTTGTTTAGAATAGAATGTAATAGTGTAATGCACTTCTTAAAGTTAATAATTATCTTTAAGATATCAGAGGTGGCAAGTTTCATCGAAGAGATATTTCTGGCCGGGAATGGCTTTTGCGTCATTAGAATCTACAGTCGAGCATTTTTACATTTCTGAGGTTTTAATTAATAATCATACATTTCAATTGACATCACAAACATGGGTTTACGTTACTTGACACTTGATACATCGGGTTCTTAGTCCTAATCAAGGGCTAACAAACGTACCTCGGATCCAGACTTTTGCCTTGTCCATTGAATTTTTGATCACACACTCTTCTCACCTCCGTCCATGGAGCGAATTCAGACAAAAGTGCGGCTGATTAACATTTCTGATGAAATGGGGATATATGTTAATTATGCACTGGCGCGAAGGCGGGTCAGGTGGTTTTTTCATCCAATGATTTTCCGAGCTTGGTCTGATGAAATCCTTCTAAGAATCCACGTCATTTGTCACTTGTTCAGTTCCAGTTTCGATGTTAAGTTTTACGTCCCAATCTCCAATTGCGTTTGTGAAGTCAATTTCTTTTAATGTTGTTTCCTCTTTTTGCGGCATTGTTGATAAGATGAATAATGTTGGCTGCGTTATGCCACATGGCCCCACTCCCAGATTGTTCTATGGTATGGAACTATGTTTCCAACATTTTCAGTTATCAAGCTGTTCCCATTTGGTCCTCCCCTGTATTCTCTTCTGCATCTGATTGACCTGGTTCATCAGGCACTGGGTGTCGACTCAGGAAGTCCGCTCCCACATTCATTTTCCCAGAACATATTCAACCTGGAACGAGTAAGGTTGAAGAAGCAGCGACCACCTCATAAGTCGGGCATTCAGAGTCTTAGATGCTGCGAGAAAACATGAGTGGTTGATGTCACATTGCACTGTGAAATGTTTGCCATATAGGTATGCTTGAAATTTCTGTACACTCCATACGAGCGCAAGAACATTCTCTCTCGATAGTACTGTAATTCTTCTCTCTGCTGCATTCAATTTCCTGCTAGCATAGGCTACAGGGAATAGCTCTGATAGTACATCTCCCTTTTCTGCAACAGCGTTGCCCCAATTCCTATGTTACTGGCATCGGTGCGCAGCACGAATGGTTGGTCGAGGTCTGGTAGATGTAAGACTGGATGAGCATTAATGCCTGCTTTAGTGCTGTGAAAGCTCTCTCACAGTCAAGCTGACCAAGTGACTTTCTCTGGTTTCCCCTTTTTGGTGAGATCCGTTAAAGGTGCTGACAGAGTATTGAAGTCCTTGATGTATTTTTGATAGAATCCAC
This sequence comes from Cepaea nemoralis, assembly GCA_014155875.1. Classification (NCBI taxonomy): domain Eukaryota; kingdom Metazoa; phylum Mollusca; class Gastropoda; order Stylommatophora; family Helicidae; genus Cepaea; species Cepaea nemoralis. The sequence continues at coordinate 5,261 of JACEFZ010009501.1, forward strand.
ATAAGGATACAAATGATCTTACATCCTTCTTTGTTTTTGGACGAGGTGCTCTCTGGAGTTTGTCCACATTTCCCTCTTGTGGAGTTATCAGTCCATGAGATATCTTATGACCTAGAAAGTCCAATTCTTGGAATCCTATCTGACACTTCTTTGGTCTAGCCGTCAATCCAGTTTCTCTGAGGCGCCTGAACAAAAGATGCAGGGTTTCTACATGCTCTTCAAATGTTTCAGTTGCGATCAGGATGTCATCCATGAAGTGACTGATGTCTGGATGCTGTAGTGGGTCAAGTAATTTTCTCATCATACGTGTAAAGACGCTGGGAGCATTACTTAATCCGAATGGAAGAACGTTGAACTCATAGGTGTCCTCCAGGCGTGCTGAAAGCTAACCATGGTCTAACTTCCGGTTTTACAGGAATCTGGTAATATCCCTTACTGAGATCAATCCTAGTAAAGTACTTAGCTCGGTTGAGTGCTGTGAAGAGTTTATTCTGATCCGGCAGAGGTTCTGCTTGGAATTCAGTTATAGCATTGAGCTGTCGATAATCGATGCACAATCTATGTTCTCCGCTTGGCTTCTCAATAAGACGACGCTAGCACTGTAAGGTGATTCAGATGGTGAGATTATTCCTGCGGTGAGCAGCTGTTGTATTTCTTCCTCTAAAGTCTTTTGCTTTGCATAAGGAACTGGGTAAGTCTTGACTCGCACAGGCACTGTGTCATTTAACTTCATGTCAAATTCCTCCAAATCAGTTCTTCCTGGCTTATCAGTAAGTACTTCTGCATATTTTGCCATAAGTTCCCTAATCTGCTTTTGCTGATCCTTTGTTAAGTTGGGATTGATTTCCACATCCTTAAAGGTCTCTTTGGCTTGCAGTTGGCACTCGACTCCCATTGTTGATCCTTCTTCGACTTCAGTAGCCACACTCATGGCCATCAGATGTGCAGGTTCGGTGGTTGAGGGTCTTTCATGATATTTCTTCAAGAGGTTTATGTGAAATACTTTCATCTTGCCTTTGACTGAAATTCTGTAGTTGGTACGTGAGATCTTCTCCGTCACTACATAAGGTCCTCTCCATCCGATTTGCAGCTTATTCTGACTGGTTGGAAGCAGCAACATCACCTTCTCTCCTACCTCTAACTCTCTATCCTTTGCCTTGCGATTGAAATTACGAGCAATTCTTCGTCTGGCTTGACGTAGATTGACATTCGCTTGTTTCCAACTGTGTTGTAAACGATTTTTCAACTCGGCAACATATGTTGATGCAGTCACGACTGTATCATCTGTAGTATTATCAGTCCACGTTCGAAGTAACGCCTCCAGTGGTCCCTTGATCGGTCGTCCAAACAACAGTGTGGCTGGAGCAAAACCTGTTGAGTGATGGGGTACCTTCCTGTAAGCGAATAAAGCTGCGGGTAAATACAAGTCCCAATCCTCTGTCTTCTCCTGGGCAATTTTGCGCAGGATACTAATCAATGTCCCGTTCCACCTTTCCACAAGTCCATTTGACTGAGGGTGATATGGTGAACTGAAGATATGGCGTGCATGAAAAAGTCTGAAGGTCTCTTCCATGAGTTTACCACGAAACTGTGAACCGTTGTCCGTTAAGATCCTTTGTGGGAATCCTAGACGTGTGAATATTCCTAATAATGCATCAGCGACGTGTTTGGAGTCACAGCTGGGCATAGGAACTGCTTCGGCCCACATGGTTGTTGTGTCCACAAGCGTTAATATGAATCGGTTTCGCCTCTTCGTTGCTGAGAGAGGTCCGATTATGTCTACTGCCACTTTCTCAAATGGAATTCCAGTGATTGGCGATTCACCCAACATTGCCGGTGGTGTCCGGTGTTTTGGTGATACTTTCTGACACTGTGGGCATGATTTTACAAACCGTTGTATGTCTGAGTTCATCCCTGGCCAAAAGTAGTGAGTGGTAATCCGCTGTGTAGTAGCGTTGATACCCATGTGCCCACTGAATGGTAGACTGTGACCCATCTCTAAGATCTGAGTCCTGTATTGAGTCGGTACAACAAGTTGATTAAACTCTTGTCCAGCTCGTCCTGCTTTCTGTAAAGAAGTGCTGACTTCATGAACAGATCACCTTTACGTAGAGGTAAATGTGATTTTGGCAGTTTTCTGAAGCAGGGTTCCAAGGTGCTGTCGGCTGCTTGTGCCCTCTTCAGTTCCTCCGTTCGAGGGATTGGCGTAGTTGATTCTGGAGTTTTTGTTGCCTGTGATCGAGTGGTCATGGTCGCCATCGCCACAGGTTGAACAGGTTTCTCCTAGAACGATAAATCTACGGCCGAGGATTACAGGATATATCGGATCGTCCAAGATTGCTGCCTTGATCGTCCCGGTGACATACCGCGAGGCTATGTTCACTTTTGCCACTGGAAGAGACATAGTTGTTGAACTCTTCAGTGGTCCCTGCAATTCCACTATTTCCTCTGTCACCTGCTCAGGGTGAACCAAGGATGATGAAACAACACAGTCATACGATAATCCAGTATCATATAAACAGGTCGTTTGGAATCCATTTAGCAAGATGGATTCTACAACCGGAATACGAGATGCTGTGTCTTGATGAGGTGTCTGTTTGGACGTTTCACCAGTGCTCACTTTTCTCTCTTTTCGGTTGGCCAAACATGCCGCTGTGTGTGGAGGTGGCTTCTTTCTGCAACTCTGAAATGTGTGACCTTTAATTTTGCAATGGGTACAGAATGGTTTGTCCTCCTTCGGCGCTGTTTGGACTGAGTGTTGAGTGTTTTTCGGGGATTTCCCCTTTTTCCCGGTGGCTACAGTGTTTTCACCCTCTTTTGGCTGTGGAGTTTTGTTTTGAGAGGGGGTGTTGTTCGAACGTCCCTTTCCTCCCATCTCCTTCTGAGATTTCTCAAATCTCTCTGCCAGGATGATTATAGTTTCCAGGCGGTCAGCCCCGTTTTGGGTTAGGAATGCCTTCATTTCGTTCTGCATTTTCCCCTTGATCTGATCAATGATAATCATTTCACGGAGTCCTTCATAATTTTCCTCAAATCCTCCCAAGCAGGTCCATCTTTGTATGTATGACTTCAGTCTTTCCACTAGTTGTGCGTAGCTCTCACCCGGTTCCTTCCTTGCGGCTTTGAACCTGAGTTTATAAGATTCGGCGTCCACTTCGAATCGGCTTAAGAGTGCCGTCTTGAGTGTTGTGTAGTTCTGTTGTTCCTCTCTAGTGAGTCTTGAGAACACTTCATACGCCGTGGATCTTAAGGCCTGCGCCAACTTCGTCGCCCATCTACTCTCTTCAAGCCCACAGCTGACAGCCATGGCCTCGAAGCGTGATAAAAATCCTTCGATGTGGTCAGTCTGTTCATTAAAGGGGTCCAGAGGAAATGACATAGCTCCTGAATTAAGTTGAGAGACGTGAGGTGGTTCTGTCACTGGCGATCCTGATGAGTTGAGGGTGTAGGACCACCCCCTTTCTCTATTCTCCGGATCTCCACTTCAATCTCCATTCTCCTCAACTCCAGTTGGTGTTGACGCTCTCTCTCCTTATCTTCCATTTCAGCCTGTAGTCGTTTCTCTTTCTCCTCCAATTCTGCTTGAAATCGTTTCTCTTTCTCCTCCAATTCTGCTTGAAACTGTTTTTCCCTCTCAGCCAATTCAGCCTGAAGCTGTTTTTCTTTCTCAGCCAATTCAGCCTGAAGCTGTTTTTCTTTGAGAGCCAATTCAGCTTGCAGTCTTTCCCTTTTGTCAAATGCATCCGAAACATAGTTAGCTAGCTCAAGGCCATCTAACCCGCATTCCCTACCTGTTTCTGTTATTTGGGCTCTAAACTTTGCAGTTTCCGCCATGTCTATATTTTATTGCTGTGCTCTGATTAACAATATAATTGCAGCTAGTCTGATCCGCGTACGCTTGTCAGTCCCTGATCTGCAAAGATACAACAGAGCATGTGCAATATTAAAACACCCTATGTTATGTCTGTCTGTCAATGCTGGAAAAGCCAAAGGCAGCAGGCACTGAAGTAACCACAATTAATTCCTAGTAAAGAAAAGAATCTGAAATTAGACAGAGGTTTCCCAACGGATAAGATTTTCCGGTGGTTGATGAAATGCTGTTAAGTTCAGACTTCACAGGAATAGAACACCTTCTCTGGAAGAGAAGTAGTGTTGGTAGAGTAGATACACACTATATATTTCACCTGGAGCACCTCTTTCTGAAGTAGAAGCAATATATGAACATGGCTCCTTCTCCAGGAGTAAAGATCAGTCACCTATCTTATTTATCTATAAATGTCATTCATATCATGTGGCTGTCAATCAATACCCCACATGGTATCTGTTAAACATTCTAGAAAATGACAATGTTCAAAATCTAAAGATAACTGTATGCATGTATTTTGTGTGATTGTTTAAAGGTTAACATATGGGAACCATCCAGGACGTAGACCGCAATATGTCATATATTTTTGAAGGGAGTGGGAGATCACTGTAGTGCATGCCCCATCTCTAACAAAAGATGTAGAGCCCCATCCTCTTCTATCTTCAATAACCCCAGAATATGAACCTTGAGTTATCTGCAGGCCTCGTTTTGTTAAGTATTGTCTAGGAGATATAGATTATGGCCCTGGTAAGAATGGTAATTTACTAATTGGGAATCTGTCCCTTCTCCAATGATTCTTTAGCTCTGGAGCCCCCTTTTAGTTTATCAAATCTGAGGAAAGTCAGGAGAATTTTCTCAGCCTGATTTAGATGAAGAAAACATGGATGTTGAGCAGTTTATAGGTATAGAGTCTTTTATTTCCCCCTTTAGTAAGTCATTATGAGTTAATTTATCTTTTAACAATCAAACACATAATCAATCACATTAGATTTTGACAACATGATGTACAAAGAAGTTGTTGACACAGATAGGTTTGAACTTGACAAATTAACAGAAGGTCAATTCATGTTAATCATTTATTGACTGGCCTGAGCCTTCTGGTCAGTACATACATCTCTATTGTGCTTTACACAAAGTAATAGAACAGTTGCACATTGGACCATTGTCCCAGACAATCAATAACAAGCATCAATATATGAATGTCAACAAGTGTTAAAACATAGTAAACATTGTGATGTTGTACATTTTAAGTATGATAGTGGTGTCTCAACCATAAACATTATCAGTTTTTCCTGAAAATTGGGTGTGGGTTTGACCAAGGAAAATGTAACCTGGTGACTGGAAGATTAGGTAAGCCAGGGTCCATTGACTGATGGATCCACGTCAGGTCTGCCCGTATAGCTCCACTGAAGGCCTCCCCATGCTCTGCTCATAGCGAAGTCATCCTCCATCTCACTTGTGGTTCATCTCCTCTCTCGGCTTCCCTCTCTCAGGTCTGATTTAGGTGGTTAGTTTGCTGATGTGTTGGGTGGTTGTTGGTATGTAGCCACCAAGATCACTGATGAGTATTCACATAAATATATACAATCCTACCAATACAATCTTTTAAAAGTAGGTAAAAGAACCTAAATTCCTGAAGTAGGAACTAGTTCCCCTCCCCCTCTTTTTTCTCTCTAAGCTAGTGTTGGGTTAATTTGGGGTGGTCAGAGTTTATCACACTGTGTACGCCTTGTATCAACTTGTTCCTGCTGTATGTAAATCTTCATTTGACCTGGGGTCAGTGAACGTGTACAGTGAGACAATGACAAGAGTGAGAAGGTGTCAAGATGCATGTAAATAAATGACATACATTTATAACATTTCTTCTACTCAATGGTGTTCACAATGTGTATAAATAATTCTCTGTGTTTTCCCAATTAACTACTTCTTCTTCTTGTGTCTAATAACTCTCTTCCATTACCTGTTGTTGTTGTGATGTTGAGTGTTGTGTTGTGTGGTGATGAGTGGAGTGGTGTTGTGTTTTTAAGTTATGTTGAGTAATGAGTTAAGTTCACTTCGTGTGATGGTGTTCCGCGAAGCACAACTTTCTCATGTATTGCAGTTCATAAGTGCTCTTATCTAATTAAAATTTGACATAAATATAAATATTTATTTCGCCAAACCCTATTATTTCTATAGATAAAGGAGAAAGGAAAGATTTGATTTCTCTTTCAGCTTTCTAGATCGTAAATAGGCATAGATAAGTCTGTTTTAGAACAAGGCACTTGTTCTAGTACACGAACTGTCATTTCAGCTGTAGACCGTGATAGCATCTTCTACAATGTTTCTGGTGAAATGCACAAGATTGCTTTCGAATCATCACCTCTCACAGTTGTTTAGAATAGAATGTAATAGTGTAATGCACTTCTTAAAGTTAATAATTATCTTTAAGAATATCAGAGGTGGCAGTTTCATCGAAGAGAATATTCTGGCCGGGAATGGCTTTGCGTCATTAGAATCTACAGTCGAGCATTTTTACATTTCTGAGGTTTTAATTAATAATCATACATTTCAATTGACATCACAAACATGGGTTTACGTTACTTGACACTTGATACATCGGGTTCTTAGTCTAATCAAGGGCTAACAAACGTACCTCGGATCCAGACTTTTGCCTTGTCCATTGAATTTTTGATCACACACTCTTCTCACCTCCGTCCATGGAGCGAATTCAGACAAAAGTGCGGCTGATTAACATTTCTGATGAAATGGGGATATATGTTAATTATGCACTGGCGCGAAGGCGGGTCAGGTGGTTTTTTCATCCAATGATTTTCCGAGCTTGGTCTGATGAAATCCTTCTAAGAATCCACGTCATTTGTCACTTGTTCAGTTCCAGTTTCGATGTTAAGTTTTACGTCCCAATCTCCAATTGCGTTTGTGAAGTCAATTTCTTTTAATGTTGTTTCCTCTTTTTGCGGCATTTGTTGATAAGATGAATAATGTTGGCTGCGTTATGCCACAAGGAGGAAGACGGGAGGAGGAGAAGGACGTGGAGGAAGACGAAGCAAAGTAGGAGGAGAAAAAGAATATGAAAGGCGAGGAGAATTAGAAGTGGGAGAAAGAAAAGGTATAGGAAGAGAAGGAATAGGAAGAAACGAAGAAGATGAAGAAATCACAATTTCAATTTAAACTCACGAAAGGTTGATGAGATTAAATTATATGACAACTCGTTCATAACCTCGCTGAAAGGCGCCACCAGACAGCGATGATACTCGAGAATAGCTCAGCAGATGGACTCTTCTACCCGTGGATTGCGTGTTCAGGCGGCATGCAATTTACCTCCTTGTTGCCGAGCCTCCTCTGAATGTTGTCCATAATTGTGCTCAAATTAGATCTGTGATGCCCCAGCCAGGGCATGGCGTCTGTGCTCGCTTTCTTCTCCTACTTGTTGTAAAAATTAAAAACAAAACGCTACCAATCCAAACTTAAAGTGATTTTTAAAGCCGAGCATTAAATGTTTTCTTAGGTAACGAGAGGTCAACCCGAGTCTAGTTGCTCGCCATTCGTACTCGGTTCTTTTGTCCAGCGTGTAAGTACTACGCTTTAGTTCACAGCGAGCAAACACAATTTTCTTTGATGTGTGATTTATACTTGACCATATAGGTAAGTTGAGCCCACTGGGTAAACCCGGTTAGTTACTGGACATGATGTCCACGGTATGTGGTGACAGTATGACCTCGCCGGTCGCTTGTTCTGGTGCGGGTGGGTTTGTGTAACGTTCAGAGAGTTAAGCAGACAATGACATGAGCGCGGTTGGACGGGAGTTCGATGTATACATTCCTCGCTCGCTCCATGAGGAACAGACAGACCATTTATATCTTAGTTCATCCTGACCTGCAAACTGTCATAGCCCTAGAACTTAACATACCCAGGGTAGGTGTGTATGTAGCGACGATTGCTGCCAGTATGTAACCACCATTTTACGAATTCCGACATTATGTGCATTAGTATGCCCATTTAGCCTGTGGAGCAAGTCGTATCTCACTCCGTTGTGTCTAATGCAGAGTCTGAAGATTGCTATTGGCAGTATTGGTTCGCTTATTGCAGTTGGTATTGTCCTACATCTTTCTGATGACCTGGATAATCTGATTTCCACACGCTGTTGCAACTGCTTCTTAATAAACCTCTTGGTCTCACCATATTATTGTAACGGCTGATGTTGTCTTATTGACTGTAGAACTTTCATGGGTCGGTTGGTCTATAACACTATAGGTCGAGAACCATGTGTCCAATACTCCTAAGGCTTGTTAAGGGGTCTGTACTTACTTACTAACGTGCACTCAGGTCCTCGGAGTTATTCGCTCTTGTCTGAGGTTTGGCCACGTTGCAGAACCCAATGATCTGGAGAAGTGTGTCATCCTTTTCTAATGTATTACACAAGTCGCAGCCCAGAAGATAAAATCTACACAAGAACTGTGCTGGCCAGAATCCGACGTCGTAAACTCCGTCTGGTCTATATCTTTATTTGACAGAGATGGGAGACTCTACCAATAGTCGTAAGCTGTAGCCACTCCGTCTGGTTCCTATACATTCACCTGTCCGAAATGAGTGACCCTACCAAAAGTCGTAAGCTGTATCCGTCTGGTTGTTATCCCTTAACTTTCCAAGATGAGAGACCCTACCAATAGTCGTAAGCTCTAGCCACTCTGTCTGGTTCTTATCCCTTCACTTGTCCAAGAACCTACCAATAGTCACAAGCTCTAGCCACTCCATCTGGTTCCTATCCATTCACCTGTCCGAGATGGGAGACCCTACCAATAGTCGCAAGCTCTGGCAACTCCGTCTGGTTCTTATCTCTTCGCATGTCCGATATGGGAGACCCTACCAATAGTCGTAACTCTAGCCACTCCGCAGAGCAGGTTATATCAGACGATACATCATCATCATCAAGTGAATTGCCTGGCTCTGTTTCGTCAGGTCTGTGAATCAGTATCTCCAGGTACATCTAGAATGTTCCCATGTTAGCTTTCCCTAACTGTTAACTGTTTTCAGTCTACTACAAAGCACCAGGTTTGTGTCTCTTTTTGTCTAGTTCCTAACCCTAGACCTGTCAGATATGGGATACTTTACCATTAGCTGCGCTACTATCGGCATACTTCTTGGGGTTAGTGGGACAAGCAATCCCGTCTGCCTCTTGAAGGTGGAGACACATCAGATGGGTTGTCAAAGGGTACTACCAACACATATGACAATATAAAGATTTATGGAAAGTGAGGCAGAGGAAGACAACGAAAAAAAAATTGACAGTCTTGTGCCATTGTACGGAAGGAAGTCAGCACACCAAACGATACATGTTGGAGATGGGAAGGTGTGGAGAAACATGTTCACCTTCAACGGTCGGCAAGGAACTTGATGAAGAAGACTATCAACACAAACTCACCGCGACTTTAGGCTCAAAACTGACGACATCAATTCTTCCTAGACTTAACGGTACAGATGACCAACTGTCATCACTCATAGGGGAACATCATAGTTAGATGGACATAAATGCCAACGGTTTAGTTGCGGCCTAAAATTGGCTAAAGCAAGTGTGTCTAAGGGTGGGCTGCATCAGAAATGTCTGTAACATCTTAAGAATTCTCCAGGTTGGCCTTTCTTTGCCTTCTCGATGGTTAGGACAAAGCGCCGAGAGAAACGTCGCGGTCTTGCTCTTCATTATTGGGGGGTGATAAAGGGGTGGCAAGAAGAAGGGGAAAGTGTGTTGAATTCGTAACCGCCGACTTTTGAGATATTGAACGCACGAGCAGGACCGACGTTGTCCCAATATCTGTGCACGTGCTCAATGCAAACAAAGATGGCGGGGATCGTTTGTAAATTAGCGACGGAAGTTGACTGAAATATCCGGTTGTCAAAATCTCAAGGTGAGAGGAGAGAATGGGAGGCGTGGGTATTATTAGCTGGGTGTGGGCGTGTTTGTTCGTGTGACTGTGTGCATGCGTGCGTGCGTGCGTGCGTTAGTGTGTGTGTGTGTGTGTGTGCGTGTGCGTGCGTACGTGTGTGTGTGTGTTGTGGTAGTTAGGTCTTTGAGCTATTTGTTGTTGTTGTTGTTGGTGTTGTTTTCATTGTTGTTGCTCTTCTTCTTCTTCTTCTTCTTCTTCTTCTTCTTCTTCTTCTTCTTCTTCTTCTTCTTCTTCTTGTTCTTCTTCTTCTTCTTCTTCTTCTTCTTCTTCTTCTTCTTCTTCTTCTTCTTCTTCTTCTTCTTCTTCTTCTTCTTCTTCTTCTTCTTCTCATTATTATTATATGTATTATTATTATTATTATTATTATTATTATTATTATTATTATTATTATTATTATTATTATTACTGGCATCGTGATCATTATGAAATCATTACTATTCATGGCTTTAATATATATTATTTATTGATAGCATGGTTTATATTATTGTTGTTATTTATAGTATCCACACATTTTTATTGCTATTTTTATTATCGTTATTATCGCTATTTGTTATTATTATTATCATCGTCATCACATTATTATTGTTGTTGTTCTCATTATTACTAATGTTAGTATAATTATTATCACCATCATCATCACATCATCATTATCAACAATGTTTTTAACCATGATCTAGTCGTCTGTCCCCGCCTTCCTACCGCCCTGGTCCGCACGGCTTCACTGAGATCGATTCTCTGGGACCCAAGCAGTAATCACTTTACTCACAATATTGTATACTCCAACACTACACGCGAGCAATCAATCGATTCTGACAGCAGTAATCGAATATCCGAACCGCTTCGCGAGCTTTAAGTCTTATTTGTTGCTTCTCCTCTTTACCCTCATAGGATCTAGGGGTGCCTTTACGTCCAATAGAAGATTGCGTCTCTTCCGCCATCAGATCTTCTTCTTATTCTTCTGCGTTCGTCCGGAATGTTGTTTTATGGGTAATTGCGTTGCTCCTGTTTACAGCAGAGCTGCGATATTTGAACATTTTGACTGACACATCCGATTATCCAGGCATTTGTTGGCCGGGTTACCTTCCCGGATATTTCGTAGGACGTTTGACTTTCACTGTTGTGGTGTTATCCCCATCCCAGCTGGCCCATTTAGAACAGCTGAAGACATCCCGGTCAGTCTTCAAGGGAAGGCAGGGGCAGACCATGGGCATTCGCCGCCATCCAATGAGGCTTCCATAATTGCAGAGCCGACACAAAGCGCTCTGGTACTGGGCTCACCCAAGGAATCGTCACTTCCTGCACATGGCTGCTTAGCCTCATTTCCCTATATTTGGCCCTCCGTTCACCACAGGCTGTTCCTCCGGAAACCAGAAGAATGCAGTCTGCAGATGACATCCATACAGTAAGCTTTCGATTCGGACTTTCCACGTAATGGATTTGTTATCCACGCAATATTCCACTTCGTGCCACTGGGACGTTTTTTCCACCTCTGATGACGCCCACACAGTGAGCTCTCGATTCGGACTTTCTACGTAATGGATTTGCTAGCCAAGCAACGCCATGGGATCTAGGGTTGTCTTTACGTCCAGTAGAAGACTGTGCCTATTTAGCCATAGTTAATGTTTCTTCCACTCTTTTGCCATAGGAACAATGGATGTCTTTACGTTTGGTAGACATTCTGTCTCTTCCGCCAAGGGATCTAGGGGTACCTTTAAGTCTAGTAGAAGATTGGGTCTCTTCTGTCGCAGGACCTACTGGTGCTTTACGCTTTAGTTAAGTATTTGTCTCTTCCAACATATGATCTAGGGGGTGCCTTTACTTCTAGTAGACATTCTTCCTTTCTTTCACAGTATTTATGGGTGTTTCATCGTCTAGTTCCCACTTCTTCTGGCATGTGATCTAGGTGTTATATCGTCTAGTTTCTATATATTCCATCAAAATATCTAAAAGTGCTTTATCTTCCATTCGAGATTCTGCATCTTCCGTCACAGATCTAAAAGTGTTTTATCGTCTAGTTGTTGCGTCTTTTGTGACAGAATTTAAGGATGCTTTATAGTCTAGTTGTTGCCTCTTCTTTCACGGGATCTGAAGGTGCTTTATGGTAGTTCTTCTGTCACAGAATTTAGGGGTGCTTTTACGTCTAGTAGAAAATTATGCCTCGTTCGTCGCAAGAAATAGGTGTGCTAGACGCAAAAGTTTAGGATTTTCCTATGCCCTCAGAGAAGTTAGATGTGCTTTCCGCTCACATTAAGATTTTGCTTCTTTGGCCACATAACGTAAGTGTGTTTTACGTGCTAGTTAAGTTTGTTCCTCTTTCAACATATGATCTAAGGGAGTATTATGATATAGTTAAGTATGTGCCTGTAGGAATGTAGGAGTGTCTTACTCTCTAGTTACGTTTTTGCCTCTGTCGTCATTCGAAGGTGACAGGTTCGAATCCCGGTCGGTAACTAAAGCTTTCAATTTGCATGTTGTCTAGTGCGTTCTCTAATTCCTACTTTTTTTCCCCTACTTCTATGAGCGTCAAACAATACATTTGTGTTTATTTATGAGCTGTCTTAGTGTCCTCCAGGGGTTCCCCAATTGATACTTAAGGCTGTTCATGTTCATTCGCTTGTGTTAGGATGTGAAGTCACCGATGTTCCAGCGTCGGCGCTCATTTTAGTGCTGCTGGGGCCTCAAAGGGGAAGTAAAGAATACTAACACTGTAGTAACCCTGTGCATGTCGTAAAGGACGACTAAAGAAGGTTGGTCTGCGATTGGCTACTTACACTGTTAAACAAAAAACACACAGCCAACAGCAAGTCAGCCATGGACTGGGCTGCCTACAAAGGACTCGCATCCCTTGTTGTGGGCCTATAGTCCCCCAGGATTATCAAAAAGAAACAAAACAATCAAATACGGAGGCTCTAGACAATATGGGAATAAATAAAAGACTTGATAAAAGAAATGAAAAAGAAGCAAGTGCGATATTTTGGCCACGCTAAAAGATATAACGCTCTTATAGAAATCATACTGGAGGGTAAGGTTCAAGGCAAGCAAGCAAGAGGTAGACAACGATACAAGTGGGAAGATAACAGAAAGAGATGGACGACCAGCAGCCTAACAGAATGTACTGTCAAGGCGAGAGACAGTGTTGGAGATCCATTGCAGCCAACTTTTATTGAGGAGACGACACACGATTGATTGAAAAAATCAACCTGGAGTTTATTTCAACGTCCTGAAAATGACATGTAGCATTCTCTTTACAACTTCAAAACACCTTTATTCTGTATTAGATACTTCAGACACATATCACTGTATTAGATACTTCAGACACATATCACTGTATTAGATACTTCAGACACATATCACTGTATTAGATACTTCAGACACATATCACTGTATTAGATACTTCAGACACATATCACTGTATTAGATACTTCAGACACATATCACTGTATTAGATACTTCAGACACATATCACTGTATTAGATACTTCAGACACATATCACTGTATTAGATACTTCAGACACATATCACTGTATTAGATACTTCAGACACATATCACTGTATTAGATACTTCAGACACATATCACTGTATTAGATACTTCAGACACATATCACTGTATTAGATACTTCAGACACATATCACTGTATTAGATACTTCAGACACATATCACTGTATTAGATACTTCAGACACATATCACTGTATTAGATACTTCAGACACATATCACTGTATTAGATACTTCAGACACATATCACTGTATTAGATACTTCAGACACATATCACTGTATTAGATACTTCAGACACATATCACTGTATTAGATACTTCAGACACATATCACTGTATTAGATACTTCAGACACATATCACTGTATTAGATACTTCAGACACATATCACTGTATTAGATACTTCAGACACATATCACTGTATTAGATACTTCAGACACATATCACTGTATTAGATACTTCAGACACATATCACTGTATTAGATACTTCAGACACATATCACTGTATTAGATACTTCAGACACATATCACTGTATTAGATATTTCAGACACATATCACTGTATTAGATACTTCAGACACATATCACTGTATTAGATACCTCAGACACATATCACTGTATTAGATACTTCAGACACATATCACTGTATTAGATACTTCAGACACATATCACTGTATTAGATACCTCAGACACATATCACTGTATTAGATACTTCAGACACATATCACTGTATTAGATACTTCAGACACATATCACTGTATTAGATACTTCAGACACATATGACTGTATTAGATACTTCAGACACATATCACTCTAAATATTCGCTCATTTTGTTTTTAATTTGCGTTCGTTCTCTACGAACGCAAGCTTCGTCCATATATGTGCTACTACTCTTAACGCACTGGCAAACAGCTGAAGAAGAAGAAGAAGAAGAAGAAGAAGAAGAAGAAGAAGAAGAAGAAGAAGAATAAGAAGAAGAAGAAGAAGAAGAAGAAGAAGAAGAAGAAGAAGAAGAAGAAGAAGACCAACAACAACAACAACAACAACAACAAAAACAACAACAAGACAACATAAACTAAAGCTATGAGATAAATCCTTTTAGCTGATTTTTACATGTGGATTAGCATTAAATAACCATGTATTCCCTGGCCAGAACTGTAGCAGTAGTTTAAAAGAAAGAAAAACATTTCAGGATGACAAAAAACGGGAAGAGTCACGTTCGCAAGCTGAACGCTTGCTGGTGTAATTCTGCGTCCGGGGTAGCAGATGAATGGAGAATGATGCCATCTTGCTTCTAGGAAAAACTCCCGACACAAGTGCCGCGCCTTCTGTCGACCGCCTTAAGGAGAAGACAACCACAAAAGGGGGGAGCAACTGGACGTCAGTTCAACGTTACGTTCCAGACAGCACCAAGAGCTGCAAGGGCTCTTGTCGGCCTTGTCATGACCATCTGACATGTGAGACTATCTGAACTTAATGATCTTTAGAGAAATTAGTCGGGTAAGCAGAGACACTGGGTGGATCTGATGAAGGCGACATCGGAAAGAAAAGATTGTAGAATTAGATGAGGCAAGGGGGTAGAAAAGATAATAGAAGTACTGCTGAATGCAGGAAGGGGTTGGCAAATACTGGACAGTTCCCTCGGGGATAAGTGATCCTTTCTTTATACTGACGTGTGTGTGTGCTGAGTTCGTATCCACGTTTCTTCAGAAACTTCCTGGGCTGGCGTTGGCACACCTGCCTGTTGTGCTGGGTTTGGATCTTACTTGTGGGGGTATGGTATTTTCGACTGGGCACGTATATTGCGTCTTCTTTCTCTACATTATGTTTGTGTCTTGATGCACACGTTTCTCTTGTTCGTCTGTCTGTCTGTCTGTCTGTGTGTCTGTCTGTCTGTCTGTTCTCTCTCTCTCTCTCGCTCTGATTATGCGCTTGTATGTGTATGCGTGCGAGCGCGCGTTTGTGGTAGTGTGTGTGTGTGTGTGTGTGTGTGTGTGTGTGTGTGTGTGTGTGTGTGGTGTGTTTGTTTGTGTGTGTACATCACATAAAAAATAGAAATCAAAACCATGTTGTATGTAATCGTGTTAAACCAAATATAAAAGAGCTCGCACACATAAATACAATAAGTAGCGGTTACAATCGAGCAATATGTTATTTATGGCTTCTGTGCTCACAATAATGAAATAGTCAATACAGGACTTGGCGAGAATTGCCAAAGGTCTATACTCCATCGGGCGTTGACAGGCCAGGTACGTCTCTAGATAGAGACTAGGCATGACCTTTAAGCCACGCCGACATCCTGACATCTTGTACGTGAAGTAACTAAAGTACAGGACCTCGTTCACACCATCAGCGGTAGTGTTGCGTGATGCTAGCCCCGTATTTTAGGATCATACGGTACTCGATGGGAGATGTAGTTAACAACACACAGACCTCGTTTACTTCCCACGGGATTTCCCTGTACCCATTTTAGGTTGGGTCGACCTCGGGTCCAGGTCAAGGAAGGAAATCTCCGCTTCGACGAGGGTCCGAACGCACGACCACCGTCCGCTATCGTAGCTCCCCGGCCTCCAATTCCAATTCCAATTTTCAAAACAAAAATTCCAAATTCGGTCTCGTCCAACCTGCCTCAGATTCGGTTATTGTTGAGATCCGTGTTTGTGTTGATTGTTAGTCCTAATTCATACTGGTTTTATTTGTTCTGCTCTGTTTGTCGGATAAAGTTCTTTTGTGCTGTCTGGTTATTTTCTTTTGTCTTATGCTGTGTTGTTCTCACCGGGGCCGGTCCCGGTCAAGTTCAGTCCCCAGAAGGGCTCGATATTGGCAAAGGCAGAGAATTTAAGTGCAGTCTCAAGTTGTTCCCCAGGTCAGCTGCCCGTCCGCGTCTATGTTCGCTTTCTTGTTTTCGTCATCGGTGTATGTATGGGTTGGTGCGACAACAAGACGACCAGGTCTCCCTGTCATCCCCGCTCAGAAGCCCTTCCGTAAGAGCCAACTCACCATCCTGTCGCTCACCCCGCCTCTCGGAATTTTTTTTTTTTTTTTTTTTTGGTTTTTATTAAGTTAGGGTATATATGTATTTATACGCACATACTTTTTTTTTTTTTTTTTTTAATCCGGCATTGTATACTTCATCTTAATTTGTCTAGGTTCTGTCATCAATTTCTCATTCTCCCTGGTTCAATTGTGATTTTTTTTCTTTCCGTGTATGATTCTCATTTTCGGACTCAATGTTCAATCTTGCTGGCTCCATTTTCATTATTGTTGAACGTCATCTCAATCTGTATCATTCAGTTTGTCTATCTGTTCAGTGCCTGCTCATTTCCATTTCCAGTAACATCTTTTTTGTTCCCTCTCTTTTAACTCAAGTGTAGTCCATGCACGTGATACTACTTCTGGTGCAAAGAATTTATTTTTCCATGTGGATTAGTTTCCCCTGTTACCAGCGCACCTCGCCATCAGGTGAACCCACACCGTCTTCTGAGGTACTTGTAGTTTACGTCCTCATATCAAGGACGAGAAGTCAATATTTTAGTCCAATTGGCCGGTGTAGGAGGTTGAACCCGCTACCTCGGCATCAGCACACCGGAAGTTTCAGAGCTAGCGCCTCCAGTGGCCAGTAGTAGCATCGGTCTTTGAAACGTGAATCTCATTCTTCTTGGGTACATACGCTTCTGTATGTGGAGATGTGTTCCGTTTCCTATCTAAGCGTATGTATGTTTGAATATATATGCGTGCGCGTATATTTTGCTCTAATGTGTGCGTATACATGTGTCGTTTGGATGCAAGTGTTATTATGTGCTTGTGTATGCACGTGTGTGTATCTGTGTCAGTCTGCATGAATATGTGCATCGAGTCATTGGTCCGAGACAAGAACACTGAGCTAATCCACGACTCTGGTGATCGAGTGAGATGGCGAGGCATGAGCGCCAACGCTAGAAAGCGGATGTGTCGACCTAACGGCGCAAGAACGCAGCTCTGCTGTAAACAGGTACAACGCAATCACGTCCGAAAAAAAAACTCCGGATGAACGAAGAAGAAGAAGAAGAAGAAGAAGAAGAAGAAGACGAAGAAGAAGAAGAAGAAGAAGAAGAAGAAGAAGAAGAAGAAGAAGAAGAAGAAGAAGAAGAAGAAGAAGAAGAAGAAGAAGAAGAAGAAGAAGAGAAGAAGAAGAAGAAATAAGATATAGAAAAGTTATAGAAGAAATAAAGATATAGAAAGTTATAGAAGAAATAAAGATATAGAAAGTTATAGAGGAAATAAAGATATAGAAAGTTATAGAAGAAATAAAGATATAGAAAGCTATAGAAGAAATAAAGATATAGAAAGCTATAGAAGAAATAAAGATATAGAAAGCTATAGAGGAAATAAAGATATAGAAAGCTATAGAGAAATAAGATATAGAAAGCTATAGAAGAAATAAGATATAGAAAGTTATAGAAGAAATAAAGATATAGAAAAGCTATAGAAGAAATAAAGATATAGAAAGCTATAGAAGAAATAAGATATAGAAAGCTATAGAAGAAATAAAGATATAGAAAGCTATAGAAGAAATAAAGATATAGAAAGTTATAGAGAAAATAAAGATATAGAAAGCTATAGAGCATAAAGATATAGAAAGCTATAGAAGAAATAAGAAGAAACCTACACAAGATATAGAAAGCTATAGAAGAAATAAAGATATAGAAAGCTATAGAAGAAATAAAGATATAGAAAGCTTATAGAAGAAATAAAGATATAGAAAGTTATAGAAGAAATAAAGATATAGAAAGTTATAGAAGAAATAAAGTAAGAAAGTTATAGAAAAAATAAGATATAGAAACTTAGAAAAATAAAAATTAAAAGCTATAGAGGAAAAAAAGATATAGAAAGCTATAGAAGAAAAAAAGATATAGAAAGTTTTAGAAGAAATAAAGATATAGAAAGTTATAGAAGAAATAAAGATATAGAAAGCTATAGAAGAAATAAAGATATAGAAAGCTATAGAAGAAATAAAGATATAGAAAGCTATAGAAGAAATAAAGATATAGAAAGTTATAGAAGAAATAAAGATATAGAAAGTTATAGAAGAAATAAAGATATAGAAAGTTATAGAAGAAATAAAGATATAGAAAGTTATAGAGGAAATAAAGATATAGAAAGTTATAGAAGAAATAAAGATATAGAAAGCTATAGAAGAAATAAAGATATAGAAAGTTATAGAAGAAATAAAGATATAGAAAGCTATAGAAGAAATAAAGATATAGAAAGTTATAGAAGAAATAAAGATATAGAAAGTTATAGAAGAAATAAAGATATAGAAAGCTATAGAAGAAATAAAGATATAGAAAGTTATAGAAGAAATAAAGATATAGAAAGTTATAGAAGAAATAAAGATATAGAAAGTTATAGAAGAAATAAAGATATAGAAAGTTATAGAAGAAATAAAGATATAGAAAGCTATAGAAGAAATAAAGATATAGAAAGTTATAGAAGAAATAAAGATATAGAAAGTTATAGAAGAATAAAGATATAGAAAGTTATAGAGGAAGTAACAAGATATAGAAAGTTACAGAGGAGGTAAGAAGGTATCAAACCAACGAACGAACAAACAAACTTTACTTCCAAGGGGTTAAGAATTTGGGCACGCATGCCCGTCTGACATTCTGTACTTCTTATCTCTCTGATCTCAAACATTAGACAAGCTATAAAGGAATTCAGAAGATACAGAACTTTACTGACACATACACACACAAAGGCGTAGGAAGTCATAGACATGAGAAGAAAGTTATAGAGGGGACAATAAAACATGAGAAATCATTGACAGGGAGCTAAAATATAAACAGTCACAGAATGGACAAGACAATTTTAAAGAGCCTAGCAGATATGACTAATCATAGACGGGAAAAGACATCACCGGCCATTGACTAGAAGACATGGGCGGTCATAGATGTGACGCAGAGACATGACAAATCACTGACAATACGTGAAGACATGGGCAGT
Organism: Cepaea nemoralis; assembly: GCA_014155875.1. Taxonomy (NCBI): domain Eukaryota; kingdom Metazoa; phylum Mollusca; class Gastropoda; order Stylommatophora; family Helicidae; genus Cepaea; species Cepaea nemoralis. Next base: position 24,544 of record JACEFZ010009501.1, read on the forward strand.
CGTAGACGTGACACAGACATAGCAAATCACCGACAATACGAAAAGTCAGGGACAGTCATAGACGTGACACAGAGACAAGGCAAATCACTGACAATACGTGAAGACATGGGCAGTCATAGACGTGACACAGACTTAGCAAATCACTGACAATACGTGAAGTCATGGACAGTCAAAGACGTGACACAGAGACATGACAAATCACTGACAATACGAGAAGACAGGGAAGGTAGTAGACATAACACATGGCTTTAATGGGGTTTAAATTAAAGAGGACCGGCTTCAAAGCACCGGGTTTTGTCCCATAGCTTCTTCTGCGTTCGTCCGGAATGTTGTTTTAGACGTAATTGCGTTGTGCTTGTTTACAGCAGAGCTGCGATATTTGAACCTTTTGGCCTTATCCCATATGATTGTGTCACTTTCCGCAGAGCGGCCTTGCACGAAGTCAGTAGATTCGTTGACGACTCCAAGGAGACTCTGGGAACATTGCACTAGTGAATCGAATGGCCGAGACGCAACCGAGGCCACAACCTTCTGAGGGCAAGGTAGGTGGCTTAACCACGTTGTCTGAGGATCCATAATGAATTGAAATAAACACCTCCCCCGATGTGTCTCCACCTTGCCGTGGTGGGGGAGCTTGAGTGTCCCTCTGACCCCAAGCGCTGTTCCGATGGATATTAACTACATATTGTACAGCTCTTGGGATAGGGACCAGACTAAGAGAGACACAACCTGCTGCTCTGCAGGTAGACTGAGGATAACAGTCAAAATCAGGCAAACGATGCCAATAATTTCAGTCCGGACATAACCTCTAAGGCTCCCAGCCGAGGTATATGGCTGAACGTCTCTAAGCCATAAACCCTCGGAAGTGAGAGCCTGGCCGACACAAACATACATCAAAATTGAGGTGAGGTGCTGAGCACGCTACATGCTTGGTGCAGATACTCGTTCGATGGCTCTTAGCTGGGGGATATGAGGTATCCCCGGATGAGAGGGCCTGACCGTTACTCGCCACAGACGCACGGAGGTAAGGTGCTGAGCCGGCAGCACATGTAGCCTACCTCGTGAGCGAGTACAAAAGGTGGAAAAACACCTCGGTCGCACGTTCCGTAGAAAGTCTGTAACCGTACTCATGGAGTGAGTGTAGTCAAAGGTGGAAAATTGTCTCGTTGACACGAAATGGAACGCCTGTCTTGCGAATCCATTACGTGGCAGCCCGAAGCAAAAGCTTGCTGTGTGGAAATAAGAGTCTCGAAACCCGAGGAAGGCTAACCTCATCAAAAATGCCCGCTGAAGCCGGAAGTGCCAGCCTACGGGCGGCAAAATAAAAATGGCACTACGCAATTACGTCCGAGTGAAATGTCTTTCGTGACCGGAAAAGCTCTAACTAGTCTTCCCTCGTGCTAGGAACAGCTACCTAGTCTCCGAATGCCGCTCTTGTTCGGAACAGCTCTGACTAGGTAGTTTCCGAATGTCCGACGTGTCTGGAACAGCTCTGACTAGGTAGTTTCCGAATGTCCGACGTGTCTGGAACAGCTCTGACTAGGTAGTTTCCGAATGTCCGACGTGTCTGGAACAGCTCTGACTAGGTAGTTTCCGAATGTCCGACGTGTCTGGAACAGCTCTGACGGACACAACGACAAGCACATGTCCGAAAAACTCGCTGAGTGGATATTGACTGCAGACCAGTTTGGTCTGTGCGGGAACGGCCCGGGGCGAACGAAATGCCCAATATATTGAAGTGAGGAATTAAAGCAGCCATGAGCAGGACGTGACGATTCCCTCGGTGAGCCAGGACCAGGGCGCTATGTGCCGGCCCTGCAATTATGGAAGCCACCCTGGATGGCGGAAAATGCCATGGACTGTCCCTGCCTTCCTTTGAGGGACGACCGTTGTCTTCACCCGTTCCAACTTGGCCAGCTGGGTTGTGGACGGTACCGCAAACAGTGAGAGTCTCCCATGAATGCTACCTGGTCAAAAAAGCACGCTGAAGCCGGTTGTGTTGGCCTACGGGTTTCGGTCCAAGGGCGCATAACAGACACACCGCAATCACATCTGAAAAAACACTCCAGATGATCGCAAAGAAGAAGAAGGAAGAAATAAACACATAGTCAGAGAAAACACAAGACAAGTCATAGAAAACTCAGGACAAGTCATAGAAAACAAAGAACACGACGAGAAATGGTAGAAAACGCAAGAAGAGAAGCGAATTCAACGATTTGCTAAGATGCCTGGACTTCCAGTAATAAAATTTCCCCTGGTCTCTGGGTAGTGAGATCGGACGCCCGTGTATATTGTTGCGCATGTAAAAATATCCCTTGTCAGTTGGAAATCGAAAAAGAGTAGCCTAACGGCGCTGCCCGGGCAAAATTTCGTAGTTAAAAATCTACCCAAGTATTTCAGGATCCTCTCCTATGCAACGGAGTTCGTGCATTGAGCTGAGTTTCTCCAGACTCAGGTTTGAGTTAGGAGGAAAACGGAGCACTTATGGGTTAAACCGTGTGCCGTGATGTTGATCCAACGACTAAACAAACAAACAAGCCTCAGATAGTAACCGACAGGACGAGAAGATGTGAATGTTTATAAAGGACGAGAAGACATGAGGAGTATAGAACCAAATAATAAAGACAGCAATAAAAAGAACGGGAAAGAAGAAAATCAATCGGTATCGTGTAATTTGTAAACTAAGTACTGTGTTAGCCCTTGGGTGATTTTCAAAAGATCTCAGTCTCTTGCGGGATGAAGAAATGTCCGAGTATTTGTAGCACCCACGGACAGAAAGGACGTAACAGTGACAACCAAACAAACTAATCAATAATTATCCATTTATTATTCCATTACTTTGACAGGCCCTAGGGTTTCCAAAAACCTCTCCATTTCAAGTCCCCGCGAACAACAAAAGTCTTTACTGAGTGTTTTCCTCGCGCCAGGCAGATACTACAGCCGCAGGGCCTTTCTTTTCCCCAGCCTTTTCTTGGGGTCCTCCAACTTTTCAGCTTTACAACCGGAGCGACCTTTCTCAAACAGCTGTCACTCTTCACACTTTTTCTACCATTCACGGCCGGTAATAGGTCATGGCAGCGCCTTGTATGAGCCAGCACCCAGGCAATGACGGAACGCCCAGTTCTCTTTCTTCCTTGAATGTCTTCACAAGGTCCGTTTGAATAGAGATCATAGCATGTTGGTTATCAGCTTGTTACAAAAGTACCAGGGCAGGGCCGAGGGTTCTCAAACTAGACTGTACCTGACACAGGTGTAGTGTTAAGATGGAGGAGGTGCGAGAGAATATTGTTTTTTAACGCAAGAACAACAACCAAGTGCTTGTGTAGGTTGCTATCCTATATAATTCTACACAATATAAAATAACACAAAGTAATGCAGCTATACACAACACAATTATCAGTAACTGATAACTGATAACTGATAACAACACAATTACGTAGCCTCCTCCGTGGCGAAGAGGTTACAGACGTGATTCGTATTCCAGTGTACCCGGGTTCCAAACACAGCGGTGCTGAGTTTTTGCCGAAAAAGGTATAGGTGCCGGTCGTTGAGAAAGCAATGGCAAACTACTGAAAGTAAAACTTACCCAGGAATCACGAACAGCCAAAATGCTGGGAATTACTGCTATGTCCTGTGAAGGATATGCAACTAAATTTATTAAATGTTTAAATTGTGTTCTGTAACTGTGTTTTCCGTAATTCTGGTTTATAAAGTTGCATTACTTTATGTTATTGTATATTGTTTACATTTCCACAGCTTTACCACTGTGCCATTAGTTGTATCTATAATTCCAAGAAGACGAGGCAATATGCCAAACACTGACCGATCACACGACAATTGCTAGGCCACTTTAGGCAGAGTGGCTTACCAAAAGTTTCGTACACATCACTAACTTCGTAGCCACAGGGTCGACTCTTAGAGGTGTCTGGGGGAGGGGGGGGGGGTGCACTCTTGAACCGAATGACTGAGCCCGAAAACGAACGAATAACTCCCGGGAAGGTTAACCCGGTCAACAAATGCCCGCAGAAGTCGGATGTGTCGGCCTAACGGCGCAAGAACGCAGCTCTGCTGTAAACAGGCACAACGCAATCACATCCGAAAAAAAAAAACTCCGGATGAACGAAGAAGAAGAAGAACGAATAACTTTCGGAACCCGAGACGTCTTGACCACTTGCCCAGGAGAAACAAGATGTCAGAAGGCAAACACCGTGTCGTACCAGGTATCACTGGACTTGTATTCGTACGTTTCCGACCCTATAGCAACGAGTCGGTCCATAAATGACCCATTTCTTGTGCCTAGCGAAAACCACAAAACATGCTCACCATGTTCCGTCGTGAACTCGTCAAGGAAACAGAAGCTTCAGCAAGACTAGATCTCTAGAGCAGGGGTGGCCAACCTTTTTCAGCTGGCGGGCCAAATTTCAGAAATAATATTTTCTGCCAGGCCACGCACCTAATTTTTTTGTTTGTTAATTAAAGTAAACAAGCAAGCGTGTTACAGCCTCCACCACATCATCGGTTCCCACTCCGCGGGCCGCAACATGACGTCCGGCGGGCCGCATGCGACCCGCGGGCCTCGTGTTGGCCACCCCTGCTCTAGAGAATCAATAATAAGCAGTCCCTCAATTGAATATATAATGCATTGACGAAGAAGACAAGACCCTGAACAAACACAATGAGCCTGCACACGAATCATATCATACAGCCACCACCGAAGCGCCAGCAACTAGCCGTCCGCCGTCTTCTGAATCCGCACGTTACAACATAGCCACCCTTGGACATCAACAAAGAGCATTCCGAGAGAAATGCACAGCTCACAGTGTTGCACCAAGCACTCAGCTCAGTAGCTGGGCGACGATAAACCAAAAATGGGAAATGTACTAGCAAACCGTGCCCGGAGACAGTCAGCTCTCCAAGGTCTTACTGCTCCACCAGCCTATTCCCCACCTTGACCAGGTACCACCAGCAGAAACAGTCGAGCGGCAAAGGATAAGCAGCATTCTTCTTCCATCACTGTGATATCATTGTCATTCTTTGTCCCCGAGAAAACCCCCAACAGATAAAACTTCCCACATGTAAGATTACATGCTGCAGAAAGGCCGCTGATAGTTCCAAAACAGACAGAATGCGAGACCACAATCGACTAACATAATATCATGTATCGATTTAATCGAGTGACAGTATATACATACAGTTGGGACATCTTTTCAGAATCAGATGTTATCAACTAAAGATAAGAACACACCGCAATAATGATTTGGGCATTGACCCAGAGGGAAATTAAGAAAAGGATGGATTGTTAGCTAATTAGTTAGTTGTCAGATTACCCTCACTGCACATGTAACCATTCAGTCCATAAGTGCTCGGGCCCTCTCCCCAATATCCCTCTCTGTGTGTAGTAGCTGACAACGCCAGTTTTGTTGATTGATTAATCGTGTTTTACTCCTTATATAGTGCTGTAGTTTGGCGCATCCCCTTTGCCTTGATGTTCTTTTATTCTGGCCAAGATTACAGGAACACCGTAATCTCTTGATTAGTTTAATCGCTATGCTTCTCTGGGGGAATTCACTATATTAGTTCGGTCCATTGCTTTCGTCAACAGCCAGGATATCATGTCTATTAGCTTGCGCATTCCCTCTTACACCCCTATGCCCTGGTACAAAAATTAACTGGATTTTGTCGGACTGGACCTACTCAAAGACTCCACCCAGAGTCTTCGAACCCATCGACCTTCTTCAGCATACTCATTGAGTCATATAATCAGATTGTAACGGGCACCATTAGTATTGGAACTCTACGCTGGCTGTTGAAGATGAGGATTGAGCGCTTATGGGACTGCCCCGAGTGCAATGATGATGTCGGTTCTTGACTCAACTCAGCTCAACACAACTCAACTCAACTCATTGAGTCACATGTAAAGCATGCCTGAGCTTACGCCAACCAAACCCGACAAGCCATCCTAACTGTTGTTGTCCCAGAATTATTCTTCTCTGTAATTCTCTTTTCAACGTATTGTAAGATCTCCCGCTATGTCGTTTCCTTGTGGGTTCAAGGCAAGAGAGTGTCTAGTTATATTGTCCTTATATTTTCTCTCTGTGTGTCCTATCTTGTGGGTTCCAGACAAGAGAGTGTCTATATTGTCATCAGATTTTCTCTCTGTGTGTCCTATCTTGTGGGTTCCAGACAAGAGAGTGTCTAGTTATATTGTCCTCAGGCTTTCTCTCTGTGTGTCCTATCTTGTGTGTTCAAGGCAAGAGAGTGTCTAGTTATATTGTCCTCAGATTTTCTCTCTGTGTGTCCTATCTTGTGGGTTCAAGACAAGAGAGTGTCTAGTTATTTTGTCCTCAGGTTTTCTCTCTGTCTGTCCTATCTTGTGGGTTCCAGACAAGAGAGTGTCTAGTTATATTGTCCACAGATTTTCTCTCTGTCTGTCCTATCTTGTGGGTTACAGACAAGAGAGTGTCTAGTTATATTGACCTCAGATTTTCTCTCTGTCTGTCCTATCTTGTGGGTTCAAGACAAGAGAGTGTCTAGTTATATTGTCCTCAGATTTTCTCTCTGTGTGTCCTATCTTGTGGGTTCAAGACAAGAGAGTATCTAGTTATACTGTCCTCAGATTTTCTCTCTGTGTGTCCTATCTTGTGGGTTTAAGGCAAGAGAGTATCTAGTTATATTGTCCTCAGGTTTTCTCTCTGTCTATCCCATCTTGTGGGTTCAAGGCAAGAGAGTATCTAATTATATTGTCCTCAGATTTTCTCTCTGTGTGTCCTATCTTGTGGGTTCAAGGCAAGAGAGTATCTAGTTATATAGTCCTCGGATTTTCTCTCTGTGTGTCCTATCTTGTGGGTTCAAGACAAGAGAGTGTCTAGTTATATTGTCCTCAGATTTTCTCAGTGTGTGCCCTATCTTGTGACTTCCAGACAAGAGAGTATTTAGATATATTGTCCTCAGGTTTTCTCTCCGTGTGTCCTATCTTATGGTTTCCAGACAAGAGAGTATCTAGTTATATTGTCCTCAGATTTTCTCTGTGTGTGTCCTATGTTGTGGGTTCCAGACAAGAGAGTGTCTAGTTATATTGTCCTAAGGTTTTCTCTCTGTCTGTCCTATCTTGTGGGTTCCAGACAAGAGAGTGTTTAGTTATATTGTCCTCAGGTTTTCTCTCTGTCTGTCCTATCTTGTGGGTTCCAGAAAAGAGAGTGTTTAGTTATATTGTCCTCAGATTTTCTCTCCGTGTGTCCTATCTTGTGGGTTCAAGGCAAGAGAGTATCTAGTTATATAGTCCTCAGATTTTCTCTCTGTGTGTCCTATCTTGTGGGTTCAAGACAAAAGAGTGTATAGTTATATTGTCCTCAGGTTTTCTCTCTGTGTGTCCTATCTTATGGTTTCCAGACAAGAGAGTATCAAGTTATATTGTCCTTAGATTTTCTCTGTGTGTGTCCTATCTTGTGGGTTCCAGACAAGAGAGTGTCAAGTTATATTGTCCTCAGGTTTTCTCTCTGTCTGTCCTATCTTGTGGGTTCCAGACAAGAGAGTGTTTAGTTATATTGTCCTCAGGTTTTCTCTCTGTCTGTCCTATCTTGTGGGTTCCAGACAAGAGAGTGTTTAGTTATATTGTCCTCAGATTTTCTCTCTGTGTGTCCTATCTTGTGGGTTCAAGACAAGAGTGTCTAGTTATATTGTCCTCAGATTTTCTCAATGTGTGTCCTATCTTGTGACTTCCAGACAAGAGAGTATCTAGTTATATTGTCCTCGGGTTTTCTCTCCGTGTGTCCTATCTTATGGTTTCCAGACAAGAGAGTATCAAGTTATATTGTCCTCAGATTTTCTCTGTGTGTGTCCTATCTTGTAGGTTCCAGACAAGAGGGTATCTAGTTATATTGTCCTCAGGTTTTCTCTCCGTGTGTCCTATCTTATGGTTTCCAGACAAGAGAGTATCAAGTTATATTGTCCTCAGATTTTCTCTGTGTGTGTCCTATCTTGTAGGTTCCAGACAAGAGAGTGTCTAGTTATATTGTCCTCAGGTTTTCTCTCTGTGTCCTATCTTATAGGTTCCAGACAAGAGAGTATCTAGTTATATTGTCCTCAGGTTTTCTCTCTGTGTGTCCTATCTTGTGGGTTCAAGACAAGAGAGTATCTAGTTATATTGTCCTCAGGTTTTCTCTCTGTGTCCTATCTTGTGGGTTCAAGACAAGAGAGTATCTAGTTATATTGTCCTCAGGTTTTCTCTCTGTGTGTCCTATCTTGTGGTTTCCAGACAAGAGAGTGTCTAGTTATCTAGTCTCAGGTTTTCTCAGTGTGTGTCCTATCTTGTGTGTTCCAAACAAGAGAGTGTCTAGTTATATTGCCCTCAGGTTTTCTCAGTGTGTGTTCTATCTTGTCGGTTCAAGACAAGAGAGTATCTAGTTATATTGTCCTCAGGTTTTCTCTCTGTGTATCCTATCTTGTGGGTTCCAGACAAGATAGTGTCTAGTTATATTATCCTCAGGTTTTCTCTCTGTGTATCCTATCTTGTGAGTTCCAGACAAGATAGTGTCTAGTTATATTATCCTCAGGTTTTCTCTCTGTGTATCCTATCTTGTGGGTTCAAGACAAGAGAGTATCTAGTTATATTATCCTCAGGTTTTCTCTCTGTGTATCCTATCTTGTGAGTTCCAGACAAGATAGTGTCTAGTTATATTATCCTCAGGTTTTCTCTCTGTGTATCCTATCTTGTGGGTTCAAGACAAGAGAGTATCTAGTTATATTATCCTCAGGTTTTCTCTCTGTGTATCCTATCTTGTGAGTTCCAGACAAGATAGTGTCTAGTTATATTATCCTCAGGTTTTCTCTCTGTGTATCCTATCTTGTGAGTTCCAGACAAGATAGTATCTAGTTATATTATCCTCAGGTTTTCTCTCTGTGTATCCTATCTTGTGAGTTCCAGACAAGATAGTATCTAGTTATATTGTCCTCAGGTTTTCTCTCTGTGTGTCCTATCTTGTGGGTTCAAGACAAGAGAGTATCTAGGTATATTGTCCTCAGGTTTTCTCTCTGTGTGTCCTATCTTGTGGGTTCAAGACAAGAGAGTATCTAGTTATATTGTCCTCAGGTTTTCTCTCTGTGTCCTATCTTGTGGGTTCAAGACAAGAGAGTATCTAGTTATATTGTCCTCAGGTTTTCTCTCTGTGTGTCCTATCTTGTGGTTTCCAGACAAGAGAGTGTCTAGTTATCTAGTCTCAGGTTTTCCCAGTGTGTGTCCTATCTTGTGTGTTCCAAACACGAGAGTGTCTAGTTATATTGCCCTCAGGTTTTCTCAGTGTGTGTTCTATCTTGTGAGTTCAAGACAAGAGAGTATCTAGTTATATTGTCCTCAGGTTTTCTCTCTGTGTATCCTATCTTGTGGGTTCCAGACAAGATAGTGTCTAGTTATATTATCCTCAGGTTTTCTCTCTGTGTATCCTATCTTGTGAGTTCCAGACAAGATAGTGTCTAGTTATATTATCCTCAGGTTTTCTCTCTGTGTATCCTATCTTGTGGGTTCAAGACAAGAGAGTATCTAGTTATATTATCCTCAGGTTTTCTCTCTGTGTATCCTATCTTGTGAGTTCCAGACAAGATAGTGTCCTAGTTTTATTATCCTCAGGTTTTCTCTCTGTGTATCCTATCTTGTGGGTTCAAGACAAGAGAGTATCTAGTTATATTATCCTCAGGTTTTCTCTCTGTGTATCCTATCTTGTGAGTTCCAGACAAGATAGTGTCTAGTTATATTATCCTCAGGTTTTCTCTCTGTGTATCCTATCTTGTGAGTTCCAGACAAGATAGTATCTAGTTATATTGTCCTCAGGTTTTCTCTCTGTGTGTCCTATCTTGTGGGTTCAAGACAAGAGAGTATCTAGTTATTTTGTCCTCAGGTTTTCTCTCTGTGTATCCTATCTTGTGAGTTCCAGACAAGATAGTGTCTAGTTATATTATCCTCAGGTTTTCTCTCTGTGTATCCTATCTTGTGGGTTCAAGACAAGAGAGTATCTAGTTATATTATCCTCAGGTTTTCTCTCTGTGTATCCTATCTTGTGAGTTCCAGACAAGATAGTATCTAGTTATCCTCAGGTTTTCTCTCTGTGTGTCCTATCTTGTGGGTTCCAGACAAGATAGTATCTAGTTATATTGTCCTCAGGTTTTCTCTCTGTGTATCCTATCTTGTGAGTTCCAGACAAGATAGTATCTAGTTATATTGTCCTCAGGTTTTCTCTCTGTGTGTCCTATCTTGTGAGTTCCAGACAAGATAGTATCTAGTTATATTGTCCTCAGGTTTTCTCTCTGTGTATCCTATCTTGTGAGTTCCAGACAAGAGAGTATCTAGTTATATTATCCTCAGGTTTTCTCTCTGTGTATCCTATCTTGTGAGTTCCAGACAAGATAGTATCTAGTTATATTGTCCTCAGGTTATCTCTCTGTGTGTCCTATCTTGTGAGTTCCAGACAAGAGAGTATCTAGTTATTTTGTCCTCAGGTTGTCTCTCTGTGTATCCTATCCAGCGGCAGCATCTTTTCCTCACCGCTTGGTTCATCGGAATGTGTGTAGTTCTCTCCATGAGCTTTACAGCGGTCATTCTGCCATACCATTTTAATCCCACTATTCTGCGCAGGCACTAAGTTTATTAGTAATTCTTTTACTTTTTCTCCTTGTTCCTGATCGATACAGTAGTTATTCAATCAGGCGCCGTCTCCACAATGAAGGTTGCCGGCAATGGATCTGTAACACTGTCTCTCTTTGCCCTGACTGCATTCTGTCTCTTAATGTTATCTTCCCACGTGTATCGTTGTGTACCTCTTGCTCGCTTGCCTTCATCCTCACCCTCCTGTATGGTTGATACAGTAGTATCAATTTAATTACTTAGTCAAAACTAAATTGATAGTTTAATGTTATTGTTTGCGACATGTATTTGCTGTTTTAAGCGGATGTTAGAAGATCACCGTCATATGATCCATAAAAAAAAGTCGGACAAGGTAACCCTACTGTGACGACCAGGTACCAGCCGGTGTACGGACATCAAAGGAACCGACACACCAATCTGTCATACACAAGGACAGGAACATGTCACTGCCAACATCAGCAGCAACAACAACAACAACAAAAACAGGTGGGTAGGGTGTGGTGACAGATGAAGGTGTACCCATGACCCTGTGTTTCTTTTTACAGTATGTCCAGGTGACAGACAGACAGACAGACAGACAGACAGGCAGACAGGCAGGCAGGCAGGCAGGCAGACAGGCAGGCAGGCAGGCTGACAGACAGACAGACAGACAGACAGACAGACAGACAGAACGAACGAACGAACGAACAGACTTTATTTTCAAAGGGTAACAAATTGGGCACGCAGGCCCGTCTTACATTCGGCCCTTCCAATCACTCATCTTTCTTTCATCAACAGTGCATAGGAAAAAACATTGTCAAATGAATTTTGTAAACATAAACAATGCATATTACTATGTTATGTGACACATCCACCACCCACCCACACATCCCCCATTCACTCCAACTCCTCCACCCAACCACACACACATACATTCCCCCATCCATCCACCACATCCCTACACCTACACATCTCCCCACCCACACACACCTCTCACCCACCACACATCCCATCCACCCACACCCCAAGCACACATACATTCCCCAACCCACACATTCCCCACCCACACACATCCACCCACCTACACACATCTCCCCACCCACTCACATATCCTCTACCCGTCCCATTACCCACCAACAATCACTCACCCACATATCCCCTCCACCCACACACCTCCAACCACCCAGCCAAACACACATTCCTCAGCCACACGTCCCCCACGCACACACACATCTCCCCGTCAACTCACATATCCCGCACCTACCCACACACAAATTCCGAATCCACCCACATAACATAATCTCCCATCTCCCCCAGCCCACTCACAGATCCCGAGCCCACCCCTACAAACATCCCCCACCATCTCCTAACCTACACACACTCACCCACACTCATCTCCTCTACCCACCCACACATCCTCTACGCACCCATCCCCCAACCAAACATCCATTAAACACACACCCTTACTCATATACAATCACCCACCCACACATCCTCTACCCAATCACACATCATCCACCCACCCATCCCCCAGCCACACATCCCTTAACCACACACCCCTACCCATATACACACACATCCCCACCCACGCAAATCTCCCCACCCCACAGACAGACAGACAGACAGACAGACAGACAAAAATGGCTAGACAAAGCCGACGTAAGAGTCTGTGTTCTTTCATTGACTAATAACAATAATTCATTAGAGACAGTCTATCTTTATCTATCTATCTATCTATCTATCTATCTATCTATCTATCTATCTATCTATCTATCTATCTATCTATCTATCTATCTATCTATCTATCTATCTATCTATCTATCTATCTATCTATCTATCTATCTATCTATCTATCTATCTATCTATCTATCTATCTATCTATATGTCTGTCTGTCTGTCTGTCTGTCTGTCTGTCTGTCTGTCTGTCTTCTTCATTCATCCGGAGACTTTTTTCGGACGTGATTGCATTGTGCCTGTTTACAGCAGAGCTGCATTCTTGCGCCGTTAGGCCGACACATCCGGCTTCTGTGGGCATTTGTTGACCGGGTTAACCTTCCCGGGGTATCTGTCTTTCAATCTATCTGCCTGTCTGTTTGTCTGTCGGTCGGTCTGTCTATTGATCTATCTGTCTTCTTGTCTGTCTATATCTCTCTCTGTCTATCTATCTGTCTGTCTATCTTCTTTAATGTCTCTCTACCGACATGCGTGCCTGACAGTACGTCTGCCTGTATGTGTATGTTAAGCTGAGCATGTGTGCGTTTGCCAGCAGAAGTCCTTATGTACGTATTTGTAAGTACGTGTACCTGTGTGTCTGCGTGCACAATATACTAGCAAGTCCACCCGACCATGACACACACCCACATACCGACCCCCTTCTTCGCATGGGTCCCAGACATTATTAGCCCGGATGGAGTCAATGTAACACATTTTACAAACTGCGGCAGCTGCTTCGTCACCCACGGCGGCTCCTCTAGTCCGCCCCAGTACGTTGATAGACACTGCTAGATAGCCAGCTTGCCGTGAAGCCCCTAGGGGGCGCCCATGAGAGTCGCGAGTTTTTGACTGCCATCACCCAAGGTACATTTAAAGCCATGCGTGTTACCAGGTGTATTAATTTGTGGGGCAAGTGGTGTGTGTGTGTGTGTGTTGTGTGTGTGTTCTGTGATATGTATAGGACGTGTGCCATTGTCGTGTGTGTGAGTGTGTGTGTATCTGCTATGTGATATGTATAGGACTTGTGCCATTGCTTTGTGTGTTGAAGAAGTTCTGTGAGTTTGTAATGTGTGTATACGTGTGTGTGTGTGTGTGTGTGTACGTGTGTGTGTGTGTCATGTGATATGTACGTATAAAAGTATAGGACGTCTGCAATCCTGTGTGCGTGTGTGTTTGTGTGTCCATTGTTGTGTGTGTGTGTCTGCGTGTGTTATGTGATATATATATATATATATATATATATATATATATATATATATATATATATATATATATATATATATATATATATATATATAATTTTACAGCACTTGTACTATCGTTATGTGTTATTTCCCTCTTTTATCGAGACATGCAACACGACATTTCTCACTTTTACCACGTCTAACATGTGATTTCCCATTTTTATCACGACTTCTAACATGTGATTTCCCACTTTTATCACGACATCTAATATGTTATTTCCCGTTTTTATCACGTCTAACATGTGATTTCCCTCTTTTATCACATCTAACATGTGATTTCCCACTTTTATTACGTCATCTAATATGTTATTTCCCGTTTCTATCACGTCTAACATGTGATTTCCCTCTTTTATCACATCTAACATGTGATTTCCCACTTTTATCACGATATCTAATATGTTATTTCCCGTTTCTATCACGTCTAACATGTGATTTCCCTCTTTTATCACATCTAACATGTGATTTCCCACTTTTATCGCGTCATCTAATATGTTATTTCCCGTTTCTATCACGTCTAACATGTGATTTCCCTCGTTTATCACATCTAACATGTGATTTCCGACTTTAACCACATCTAACATGTGATTTCCCGCTTTAACCACATCTAACATGTGATTTCCCGCTTTAACCACATCTAACATGTTATTTCCCACTTCTGTCACGATATCTGTCAAGGGATTTCGCACTTCCATCACATCTACCATGCGATTTCCCACTTTTAACTGGACACTTACTAACTCACAGCAGTTAACGTATACCTAAGTCAACCGTGTTCAGCAGGTGAAACAGCGAGCATGACACCTGAACGGTAAGCCCAGGCATCAGCTGGCACTGGGCTAGTCATACGCTTGTGACGTATCGAATTGACCGTGAAAACAGCCCGCTGGGAACGGGCGCCCTCTGGGTGGCAACATCTGTTGCCTGTCAGCACATCACAGGGAGAAACAAAAAAATTCACGCAAAAATAACATCACCAGCCAGGAGCTTTTATCATATCTGATCTCATCGGTGAGTGGGTGGCCGAGTGGGTAGTGTTCCAGCGTGGTATAACACGGAGATGGGTTTCTGTTTTTAAGTGAGAGCGTGGGTTCTTGTGTATAGAAGATCGAAAAAATAATATTGAAAGATAGGCTACTTGGCAACTGCTTGGGTATGCCCAATGTATACCTGGCCTAGTAAAATGTACAGCCAATACCAGCAATGTCAGATTAAATTGCAAGAATACTTTTAAACATTCGCCTCCAGAATGATAGGTTATGTTGCAATGATACTTTTACACAGCCAACACCGGACAGTAGGTTATGTTGCAATGATACTTTTACACAGCCAACACCGGATAGTAGGTTATGTTGCAATGATACTTTTACACAGCCAACACCGGACAGTAGGTTATGTTGCAATGATACTTTTACACAGCCAACACCGGATGTTAGGTTATGTTGCAATGATACTTTTACACAGCCAACACTGGACATTAGATTATGTTGCAATGATACTTTTACACAGCCAACACTGGACATTAGATTATGTTGCAATGATACTTTCACACATCCAACACCGGATGTTAGGTTATGTTGCAATGATACTTTTACACAGCTAACACCGGATGTTAGGTTATGTTGCAATGATACTTTTACACAGCCAACACTGGACATTACATTATGTTGCATGCTACTTTCACACAGCCAACACCGGATGTTAGGTTATGTTGCAATGATACTTTAACACAGCCACCAACGGGCGTTATGTTGCAATGATACTTTTACACAACCAACACTGGACATTAGGTTATGTTGAAATGATACTTTTACACAGCCAACACCGTATGTTAGGTTATGTTGCAATGATACTTTTACACAGCCAACAACGGGCGTTAGGTTATGTTGAAACTATGCGTTGACACAGCTAACACCTGAAATGCAGAGGCCATACCGCATTTATACTTTAGAGCGTTAGATTTGTTATCACATCGGGATTGAGAATGGCATTTTCGAAATGAATATACCCGTGTCCATAAGGTATAATGAGGTTGAAAGGTTAGACATACTTACAGTAAAGTTAGATTATGAAGTAACAAATCCTTGTGTTGTAAGGGTAAAGTAAGCTTGCAAAGCAGTAAATAAAGTTTCTTCAAAAAGTCAGGTTCAATGTGTTGCCAAGTGACAGATAACTAGGTCAAATTCGGGGTAAACTCACATTGCAAAGTGACAATTATCTCTGCCCCAGCGGTGAACTAGGTCGCAAAGTTAAATTCAAATTGTAAAGTGACAAATAAATGTGCCCCTATAGTAAATTCAGATTGCAAGTAACATATACATATGTGCATACGACAACGCTAGGTTACAGTAACCCGTGTCCTCGGGGAACTCCGTGGCGAAGTAGTCAAGCTGTCTGACTCGGGCTCCGAAGGTTGTGGGTTCGATTCCAGGCCACGCCCTTCGGTTCACGAGTGCATTTTATTCGGAGACTCCTAAGGATCGTCGCTGGAGCTACGGAGTTCGTGCTTTGTGCGACGCTTTCCGCGCTGCGGAAAGAGACTGAGCCATATGAGATGAAACCCGGTGCAATGAAGCGACGACTTTTTAACTCGTGTCCTCACGATATAGTCAGGTTGTAATGTGACACGTGTCCGTACGATATATTCAGATTGTAATGTGACAAATGTTCGAGTCCTCACGATATAGTCAAGTTATAATGTGACAAATATTCGTGTCTTTACCTTATAGTCAGGATTTAATGTGACAAATATTCGTGTCCTCGCAATATAGTCATGTTGTAATGTGACAAATGACCGTGTCCTTACGATTTAGTCAAATGATAATATGACAAATGTCTATGTCTATACAACATAGTCAGTCTGCAGCGTGATACATTTCCGTGTCACTGTCACGATATGTGTGTATCTAACAATGGAATTATTGGGTGTGATATATTTCTGAATTCACATATACTATATCATGGTTTTATGAGTCAATAGCGGATAACGTTTCTGTTATGTCTCGTTATTAAACATCCCAGAACAAAATACAGTTTACATAATTACGATTCGTTTAGTCGGAGCAGTGCCGCGACCCAGGTCCCAAGCTGGACAATTTGGTTTAGAAATGCAACATACACAATCTTCCATTCACAGGAAATTGAAGCTGAATTGTTGTGAGAACACATGAGCTGATTCTAGCCTGCTTTATTTCTGTCTTTCATCCATTCACATATATGGTACCTGTCATATATGTTGTCTTTACATCATGCTAACATTCAGCTGGTGTGTATTTCACAACAACATTATAGGTAGTTAGTTAGTTAGTCGGTCGGTCGGTCGGTCGGTCGGTCGGTCGGTTGGTTGGTTGGTTAACGACATATTATCTTCATTGCAAATCGAACCATTCAGTCCATATGTGTTCGGATCCCCTCCTCAGTAAATCCCGCAGCGTGTAGCGGCTCACGACACCAGTTCTGTGTTGGTTTATTAATCTTATGTGGCTTCCTGCATAGTGTTCTTGTCTGACCACAACTCTTGTAACTTGCTGTTCTCGCAGTTTGACCATGATTGTAGATTCAGTCATCATTTGGTTCTCGAAACGACTTACTTCTCTTAGAGCATTCAGTATATCAGCCTGGTCCATGGCTCGTCCGCCCTCCACAGTAGCCTTACCTGCAAGCCTGGCAGTCTGCTCATTTCCTTGTACACCCGCATGCCCTTTGTCAGCCATGACCGCTCCAGAGACATCAACCACTGTCTTCGGACCCACCCCATCTCTATGTTCCTAAACATACTCATGAGTCACCAAGAAAACATGCCCGAGTGAAGGTACAAAAAACTATATTACTGTTTACTTCACCTTAATACCCCGCACTTTTGTATCCACTATATCATCCTATTATTGTTCAAGACACTGTTTGACATTCTGTTTACAATTTTATTAATGTTTATTTCACCATACCGGCTCTATTGCAAAGGGGTTACGGACGCAATTCATAATCCCGCATACCGCGTTCGAAACACAGCTGTGGGCGATTAGGAAATAGACAGCCTTGCGTTGGTGTCCCATACAAAGGTATACGTGACGGTAGTTCAGAAAGCAATAGCAAATTACTGAACGTGAAGAAATCATGAACAGCCAAAACATGCTGGGGTTGACTGCAACGTACTATAAAAGATATGCAACACACTGTTTTTTTACATCATCATAACATCATGTTACTGATTATTTCACCATAACCCTCTGTTACATTTATGAGACTAATGTGATCAAAATGAGAAACCATCGAGACTTGATCACGCCCTAAAGCACGAATAATTATCACAGAGAGTTTAGGAAAGCAATATATTGGGGAAAGAAGAAAGGGGAAAGCAACAATATAAATATTTGTAAAACTGGCATGTGCAGGTCTTTCAATGTAGGGATACATGGAATTAGAGATTGGGTCACCAGATAGAAGGAATAGAATAGCATGCCAGAATCACCAACGTAGAGTTCATGGAGAGAAATAGACAAACCGCAGTGAACCAAGGGGTGAGGAAAAGACATTAGCGCTGAATAGGACACACATTGAGAAAACCTGAGGACAATACAAGAGAGTGTCTTTTCTGGAACACACAAGGCAAGAGAAATAGGGAAGACCAAACAACACGTGGAAGGGGGGGGGGGAGAGAGAATTACTCATAAAGATGATTAATATTTGGAGAACATAGAGGGAGTTGCAGCAGATAGCAAAAGATTGGACGAATTGGAGTGGTTTGGATGAGGGCCTTTGTCCAGTGAGGGATAAATGATGGAAGAAGAAGAAGAAGAAGAAGAAGAAGAAGAAGAAGAAGAAGAAGAAGAAGAAGAAGAAGAAGAAGAAGAAGAAGAAGAAGAAGAACAAGAACAACAACAACAACAACAACAACAACAACAACAACAACAACAACAAGACATTACCAGAAAAAGTAACAGCGCCATGTAATGAACAACAAGCAGAGTTGGAAATACTGGATACCGATGACCCAATAAGCTTTAATTTATTTTATTGTGTCTTTGATGATGGAAGAGGGTCCCCCCAACAGCATGCAAATATAAGCATTTCCCACACCTTATCATCCCACATGTCAGTGTAGACGGATCCCCTAGGTTTCCGGCCGCTGGGTTCTATTTATAAGTCGATCAGTCCAGTCGGCGGCCTGAGCTTAGCTCAGATCTAATTAAATATTGATGAAACAGCATTGCCCTCGTCCAGCCAACAGGGCCAAATAAAGAGCAACTTATTATCAAGAAGGAGAGAGTGGCAGAAAGAAATTAATGGAAAATGAATTGGTTAAAAGCGAATGTGAGAAAAGAAAACACCGGTGCCCGGTTTTCTCGCAGATATGTTTCAAATTAGGCCAAGGTTGAGAGTGCCTGTGGAGAATTCTATTGGTCACTATTTATAATTCCGTCCCTTTCGCATATTACACAGTGACCATTTCTTGGCAACAGAGGGAGATTTGGTCAAGCTTCTCCCTTCTCTTAATCCACATCAAGATCGTCTCTCCTTTCTTTCCAACCCGCGCCCAAGCAGACGTTAGCCGTTGTGATTAAAGCGAATATCAATATTTTGGCTGGAAGTATGGCGTCTGTTGCCATGAAGGCACGTGTCTCAGTTTCGACGTCCACCCGCAGAAATTTGGCCTGTGTTTATTGACGAGACAAGCCAAATTTGAGCCGGACTGGGAGATTCAAATTGAACACATTGTTGCCTTTGAACAGTGCCGTCGGCGTTATAAACCTGACCCAGGAATCCATCTTTAAAACTCCCCGAGAAAAATAGGAGTTTGTTTTTCCATTGGTCCGTATCGACCCTCAACTCACACTTCCTGCCCTAGGAAGGTCTTCTCGATAATTGCCTAAATGGGAGAAGTTCCGTAGTGAGGCAAGAGGGTAAAATCACAACGACGTTTAACGATTCCCCTGGCATTCTTATTTAGATGTTGCGCCAGATAGTTGCCAGTGACGGACAGTTTAAGCCAAATCTCGCCAAAGTTCACGTCTTTCAAGGGCTTATCCATTATCAGTAAAACTGCAAGTTTCTTGGTTTTCCTGGCAGCCGAGTGGTTGTCGTTGCGGAATCATGTGGAGACAATGACATTGTTGGTGTCCCTCAAACTCTCCCCCACTCTTCACAAAAAATCTATAGGGTTGTTTCTTTAAATGTCTCAAACTTTTGACATTTAAAACAATGTTATCTGTTCGAATGCCCATTTTGTTTTACTTCTGTCAATTTCAAACTTTAGTTGTTTTTATTACAGATTTCTAATTATTGTTTTTGTGTTGTTCTTCATCACGGGCCTTGCTGACTGGGTCGGCAATCATACCTCTCCACAAATTGCGATCTTCAACGTCATGGATCAATTCGTTTGCTGATTCCATTCCGTGCCATGACACAAGACTGTCATAATTTTCTCGCACTGTCTTCCTATATCTCTCTTTTCACAAATATTTCTGGTTGTCACATCATGTTCCACTTTTAGTCTTCTCATAATGTGGCCAAAATATGAGGACTGCCTAGTTGTGATATTTATGATAGATTGTCTTTGCGACGTATCCTCCCTCAGAATGTCCAGATTGCTCATTTTTACTGTCCAATGAAATTTCAGCATTCTTCTATGAAGAATTGAGATGTTTAATTTTAGCTCTTTAAATAACAAGACTGAACACATTGCATCTGGTATGAAATATTTCATTAAAGCTAGAAGAGTTAAGTTAGTTGTATAACCCTTACAGGACGTCGCAATCAACACCAGCATTTTTAACCGTTTGTGGTTTACAAGGTAACTTTACGTTCAGTAGTTTGCTATTGCTTTCTGCGCGCCCGACGCCCAAACTATAATTAAAAACCAACGCAAGGCGGTATGCTTCCAAATCGCATTAACTGACTGCGCTCGTGGTATGCGGGATTATATATCGTGATCGCTACTCCTTCGTCACAGACGCCTGTACTAGAAGGGGAATAATAAACAATGATACCATTATAATATTATAAACACAATTCTCTGCGCCGAATATATATCATCATTATCATGGTCTGCAAGGTGTGGACTGTGCCTGGCCCTGCAGCCAGCAGGGTTAGGATCGGCTAGCCTCTCCCAGGACGGGTGAAAAGTGAAAATTAGTAGCCTGCCGATGACCCTCAGACTACACAAGTCAACCCCACCTCCACGTGGTGCAGACTGGGAAACCATGACCGCGAGGTCATGGGCTAACGGGGATATGGCTCGCCATAGGGGATGGACTCCCTATGGTCAGATTTTTGTCCTAGACCTGCGACTGGCATAGCAAGCCGGCAGGGGATCTTCATACTGCTCGTAGAAAAACTAAGAAGTATGAAAAAGAGAAAAGAAAAATCACAACAACAAACATTAGATTCCTGAGAAGAATACTCAATGTATCAAGAAGAGATAAGATCAGAAAAACCCCTCTGCTGTATGTCCACCGTGACGATGTAGAGGGGCTTGTGCGTCCCAATTACCCCAAGAGCTATGCCGACGGTAGCACGGCTACTGGTAGGGCCACCCATGTCGGACAGGTCAAAGGAGAGGGACCAGACGAAGAGACACACAAACCTGCTGCCTTGTAGGTAGACTGGGGACAGTCAAAGGCTAGGGAAAGCATCCCAAATACATGCTTGTCGAAATCGGATGTACTGAGCCACAGGCTTGACAAAGCAGTGCAACGTAAAACCTGCTGCCTTGTAGGTAGACTGGGGACAGTCAAGGGCTAGGGAAAGCATCCCGAATAAATGCTTGTCGAAATCGGATGTACTGAGCCACAGGCTAGATAAAGCAGTGCAACGTAACTTAATTCAAGATGTCACAAATCAAAATTAATTGATATGGTGCTAATCCCGTGAAGTCCCATCAGGCGGTGATAGTGCAGGGCCCTCTGCCTCGAGGGGGTCCACCCATGACTACTGGTGGTCACCTTCCCCTGTGCTGTGGAGTCAAGGCACAGAGGAGTAGGTTAAGAGCTATTGACCAAACACCCCGGACACTCAACATACTACAGTGGAATGCCGACGGAGTTTACAAGAAGAAAGACTCCCTAACACAGCGTCTTCATAAAGATAGAATAGATGTGGCATGCATTCAAGAGACACACCTCAACGCCAATCACAAATTCTCAGTCAGAGGATATCAGGCCACACGTTTTGACCGCGAAGGACACAAAGGAGGAGTTCTAATACTTACACGAAATACAATACCTTGCAGCGAAGTATCTGTGATCTCTGACAACCAAACGGAAATTATAGGTGTTGATATAATGATAAAGGACGTGAAAATAAGAATCTACAATCTGTATAGCCCAGCAGATAAAGACCTTACACTCTCAAACATGAAAATAACTGACACAAACTGCATTATTGTCGGAGACTTTAATAGCCGTTCAGAAAGATGGGGATACCCAGATACTGACAAAAGAGGTGATGAATTGGAGGACTGGGAAATAGACTCAAATCTCCATCTACTCAACAAAGCGGATGACACACCGAGCTTCTACTCCAGAAGATGGCTTACCACTTCTACTCCAGACTTAGCTTTCTGCACAGGAGACATCCTCCACAAAATCGATCGCCATGTGCTGGACCAATTAGCAGGTAGTGACCACAGACCAATCAAGCTTGAAATGAATATGGGGTATGTTCCACAGGAGCAAACACCCTTGCCCCGCTGGAATTACAAACGAGCAGATTGGGACAGATTTGCCATACTAACAGACAAATATTGTGAAAACATAAATACACGATATGGCAACATAAAGCAAATGGTGGAAAGTCTAAACAGAGCGATAATACAGGCAGCCACTGAGTCCATTCCAAGAGGAGCGAGGAAAAATTACAAACCATACTGGACTGAAGAACTACAAAGTTTGGAGGACAAAGTTGAAGATGCCAGGAAGACAGCAGAGAGAGAACAAACAATTGAAGCGAACATCTCTCTCAAAGCCATCTCAGCAAAATATAAAAGAACAGTAAATCAAACAACAAGAGATTGTTGGAGGGAAAAAACAGAAAACCTGAATTTTGACAGGGATGGAAACAAACTATGGAAACTAGTGAAAGCCATGAACAATGAAGGACCTAGAAACAAACAAATAACAATTAAACAAGGAAATGCCTTGCTTACAGGAAAAAAGGCTGCAAATGCACTAATGGAACACTATGCAAATGCAAACCACATTGATATTACAACCGAACAGAAGAAAGCAATCAAAGACAAACAGATACATCATAGAAATACAGAGACATCAGCAGAATATATGATGGCAAATCTAACAATGGAAGAAATGGAACAGGCAATGAATATCCTAAAAAAGAAGAAATCACCAGGAAAGGATGGAATCACAAATGAAATGCTAATAGGACTAGGCACCAAGGCAAAGAAGAAACTACTAGCAGTCCTAAATAACAGCTGGAAGAGAGGAATAGTCCCACAGGCATGGAAGGAAGCTATACTAATACCAGTCCCAAAGAAAGGAAAAGACCTGGAAGAACCAAATGGCTATCGACCTATCAGTCTACTTAGCTGTGTAGGAAAATTAATGGAACGCATTATCAATGGCAGGCTAACATGGCATCTGGAAGAAAACAAACTCTTAACACCACACCAAGCAGGATTCAGAAAGTACAGATCCACTGAAGATCAAATAACCTATATAGCTCAGGAAATAGAGGATGCCTTCCAAGAGAAAAAGCACACACTAGCAGTCTGGATAGATTTAGAAAAAGCATTTGATAAAGTATGGAAGGAAGGACTGAAAGTAAAACTGCAAAACATGCATGTTTGTGGGAAAATGTATAAATGGATCAGCCACTACCTTGAGAACAGAACTGCCAGGACAAAAGTACAAGGACAAACAAGCAAAATGATGCTGCTGGAGCAAGGTGTCCCCCAAGGAGGAGTTCTTTCACCAACATTATTCCTAGCATATATAAATGACATCACAGAAAATTTTCCAGCCAGAGTACACACATCCTCCTTTGCAGATGACCTAGCCATATGGACATCTGAAGAATATATTAGTACAGCTAACAGCAGAATACAGCAAGCCTTATTAGCGCTAGAGGACTGGTCAAAATCATGGCTAGTGAAGATAAGTGAGGAGAAAACAACATGCACAGTGTTCTCCCTCTCAAATAAAACTCAGCAACCTAAGCTGGTATTGAATGGAAGGTTAACCCGGTCAACAAATGCCCGCAGAAGTCGGATGTGTCGGCCTAACGGCGCAAGAACGCAGCTCTGCTGTAAACAGGCACAACGCAATCACATCCGAAAAAAAACTCCGGATGAACGAAGAAGAAGAAGAAGAAGAATGGAAAAATATTGCGCCATGAAGAAAATCCAAACTATCTAGGAGTCACCTTTGATCGTCGCCTGACATGGAAGACACAGGTTGAGAAAAATCGAACAAGAGCAAGGCAGAGAATGGCAATCATGAAAAAGCTTGCTGGTACAACGTGGGAAGCAGATGAGAAAGTTCTCAAGAAGTTATATACTGGACGGGTGAGGCCAGTACTGGAATATGGCATTGCAGCTTGGGCAACAGCAGCTAAGTCAAACTTTAACAAAATAAGTAGAGTCCAAAACCAAGGAATGCGAATCATAACTGGAAGCCTGAAGACAACGCCTATTAATGAACTAGAAAAGATCACTTGTTTACAACCAATGCAGGATAGAAGAGATAGCAGAGCCCAGCAACAAGCAGAAAAATTTAGAAGATTGACAGACCACCCTATGTATAACAGATTTAATGGCTTTGGAAAGGGAAGACTGAAGCGTAGCAACTTTGTAGAAACTGCAAAACGAAGGATTAGGGCAGATCCTATACTTAACATATCAACAGTCAAGCCCATACACAATGCACACAAGTTCCCAGCTTGGAGACAGAACTGCCTGAGATGATAGAAAACATTCCTGGTATTGAGAAAAAGAACACTCAGCATGAAACCGAAAGAAGAGAAATAACCCTAAACTACATAAAAGAACATTACCCAAGCAGGAATTGGACCCATGCATATACAGATGGATCAGCCAAAAATTCAATAGAGAATGGAGGAGGAGGAATTCTCCTAAATTTAAAAAATGGAGTCAAAAAAACACATTCAATGGCAACTGGAAAATTTTCAAGTAACTTCAAAGCGGAGTTAGGAGCTTTGAAAACTGCAGCAGAAATGCTCCTGATGGAGGAAAATAAAGAGAAGCAAATAGCTATCTTCACAGATGCAAAGTCAGCTGTCTCAATACTGAAGAGCAATAACAGCACAGAACTAACTGACCTAAGAGCAGCACTCCATGGTCTATGCCAGAAATCCAAAAAAGTTGTAATACAGTGGATCCCATCACATTGCAGTATACCTGGAAACGAAGAGGCTGACAGACTGGCAAAAGAGGGCGGACGACTACCACAGCCTGACATAGACATAACCTATAATGAGGCAAAGAGGTTGATAAAAAGCACTTATAGAACCAAATGGGAATCAGAGCATCCAGGCCATCAGAAGGATGATGCATATTACAAACTCGACCGAAGAGAACAAGTAGCAATCTTCAGACTCCGCACAGGACATAACAGGCTGAAATACCACTTGTTCAATAAACTAAAGATAGGAGATACCGATGAATGTAATTGTAGAACTGGAAAAATGACAGCAAAACATTTGCTGCAGGATTGCCCAACGTATGCAGAACAGAGAAAGATATTTTGGCCCACACCTGCTTCATTTGAGGACAAGCTCTATGGAGATATCAACAAGCTCAAGTTGACAGCAGCTTACTTTAACAACATACAGGTTGACATTTAAAGGTGCATGAAGACCCAGAGGCATGAAATGGAATATTGCTTGGATAGCAAATCCATTATGTGGAAAGTCCAAATCGAAAGCTCGCTGTGTGGGCTTCATAAAAGGTGGAAAAGTGTCCTAGTGGCACGAAATGGAATATTGCTTGGACAGCAAATCCATTACGTGGAAAGTCCGAATCAAAAGCCCATTGTGTGGGCTTCATAAAAGGTGGAAAAGTGTCCTAGTGGCATGAAATGGAATATTGCTTGGATAGCAAATCCATTACGTGGAAAGTCTGAATCAAAAGCCCACGGTGTGGGCTTCATAAAAGGTGGAAAAGTGTCCTAGTGGCACGAAATGGAATATTGCTTGGATAGCAAATCCATTACATGGAAAGTCCGAATCGAAAGCTCACTGTGTGGATGTCATCTGCAGACTGCATACTTCTGGTTTCCGGAAGAACAGCCTATGGTGAACGGAAGGCCCAATATACGGAAGTGAGGCTAAGCAGCCATGTGCAGGACGTGACGATTCCTTGGGTGAGCCCAGTACCAGAGCGCTATGTATCGGCTCTGCAAGTATGGAAGCCTCCTTGGATGGCGGGGAATGCCCATGGTCTGCCCCTGCCTTCCCTTGAGGGCTGACCAGGATCTTTGGCTGTTCTATATGGACCAGCTGGGATGGGGGATAACACCACGACAGTGAGAGTCAAACGTCCTAAGAAACCCCCGGGAAGGTTAACCCGGTCAACAAATGCCCGCAGAAGTCGGATGTGTCGGCCTAACGGCGCAAGAACGCAGCTCTGCTGTAAACAGGCACAACGCAATCACATCCGGAAAAAAAACTCCGGATGAACGAAGAAGAAGAAGATCAGAAATTAAGAAATCAGGACTAAAGTGGGGGTTACAGCTGCACTAGATTTTATTAGAAGGCAGCAAGTCAAATGGTTTGCAAGTAGGTTACCAACTAACAGTATACCACAACAAACAATGATGTACAGACTAGAGGGAAACAGAGGAAGAGGCCGACCACGTAAACGATGGACGCAAGGAATAACAGAGTCCATGGGAATATCGATACATGAAGCCCATAAGCGGGCACTCTCCCGCTGTTTATACTTCACCTCGACACCGCAAGGTACAAGAGGAACATGATGAGATGAGATGAGATGAGATTATCATGTAGCGAGTTCTTTACAGAACTAATCAGCCAAGGTAACAGATTCTCCTTCCTGTCCACATCCATGTGCCTGTGGACTACGTTGTCAGTTTGTCTGGATTTTGTCTATGCTTTACACGCATGCAGTATAGGTTCTATGCTTTACACGCATGCAGTATAGGTTCTATGCTTTACACGCATGCAGTATAGGTTCTATGCTTTACACGCATGCAGTATAGGTTCTATGCTTTACACGCATGCAGTATAGGTTCTATGCTTTACACGCATGCAGTATAGGTTCTATGCTTTACACGCATGCAGTATAGGTTCTATATAGCACTTTAAAACATACCGGAGTGGATATGTATATATATATATAGGTTATAAATAGATAGATGATAGGTAAATGACGGATATATAATAGACAGATAACAGCTTTTTTTTTTCTTCTAGACAGTGGATATTTCATAGATAGACAACATTGATTTTCACACAATCAGTCACAAATCTCTAACGGGATGCGCGTGGGAAGGTTAATGGTCTGTGCTCTATTGCGATATAACAATCGGAAGAAGAAGGAAGAGAAGAAAGAAGGAGAAGAAACATGCAACAAAGAAGAAGATGATGACTAGGATAATGATGTCTTAGCGATTGTGAAGAAGAAGAGGGATGGGCAGAATTATGGAAGAATGAGAGAAGAATTAACGGAACGAAACATAGATAGAGGATGATGGAGAAAAGAAGACGGAAGGAAGAAAGAGTACAGCGAGAAGGAATGACGCAAATAGGAAGGCAGGGAGTGATGAAGTGAGAAAGAAACGACGTAAGGAAGGAAACAAAACACAAACAAACAAACAAAGCAAGAAAGCATGAGAAGAAGAATGAAGGAATGTATGAAATAAGGTAGAACATGTTGACGGAGAAAGGAATTCATGGCAGCGGTGTAAGGAAGAAAGTAAATAAAGATGTCATAAATGGAGAAAAGGAAAGGAAGTGAGTGAAGAAAGAAAGAGAACAGATAAACGAAGTGACAGAGAAAGTAAAGAATGAATGAAAGAAAATGAATGTCACTCTTCACTCTTTCCCTATACACCCCAAGCATATTTGACCACAACGTTGCACTTCTTCATTAAAATGCAAGGTCGTGCAGATGGAGCAGTCCAGGTAACTGAAATAACGGGGCCCGCGTGAGATCGTTATGTGATACTCTCACCTTTCTATTTAACCACTGGCTCAAATTTCCACGAATTTTCCCCGACAAGTGTGACGTAATACCAGCATAACAGATCTGGCCGGGCCACAGTTTACAAATGTATTTACTTTCTACTTCATAATCTTTTCATCTACGTTTGTTGAAATTTCCAATTATGATTAATTAGTTTCTGACACCTGAGACTAGGGATACAGAGGGGACTTGAAAGTGGGCTAACGGGAGTGGAGGGGGGAGTAGACAAAGTACTTATTGCCAGATGTAAATGTTTGAAATGCGGTAGTTGCTGAGTAAGTATCTGTTGAATGTAATTGCCTGTATGTATGAATGGGGATACATGGGCATGAGAGAGAGAGAGAGAGAGAGAGAGAGAGAGAGAGAGAGAGAGAGAGAGAGAGAGAGAGAGAGAGAGAGAGAGAGAGAGAGAGAGAGAGTGCATGTAAATGTTTGTTAGTGAGTTTGTGATTGTGAGTGATTATATGTGTATGCGAGGGAGTGTGTATGTGTGTGTTGTTAAGTGAATGCATAACTGTAAGAGTTTGCGTAAAAGATGTGAGTATGTATGCAAGTATGTAAAGCACATCAATAAAAAAAAAACTGTGAATGTAAGTCTCCAGGGCCTGCCCTCCATGGCCGCAGGTGTTCCCAAGCCATACAAACTGGATATATCACTTATGGACATGCAGTGATCATATTAGCGCAGTTGTGTTCTATAAAGTTATGTTCTATAAAAGTTCCATCCATCCATCATGTACCATGCCGATAAGCGTGGGCGGTTATGTTTCGCTATCTCACTCGATCACCAGAGTCGTGGATCAGCTCCGTGTTTCTGTCTCGACCATGCCACGTGGCCAAGTAATCCAGGTATTTACGGTCTTCCCCTTGTTCTCTTCCCTTCGATCTTGCCGGTTGTCACCAAATTCTCCAATTCATTTCTTCTCATAACAACAACAACAACAACAACAACAACAAAATGCCAAAAAATTTGGATATCTACGTCTCATGTCTCTAACCAGTTTACAATCTTCATTTGTTTCTTGAATGACTTGTTCATTGGTTTTTCTGTCTGTCCATGGTATTCTTTGCATTCTCCCCAGAACCCACATTTCCACAGCTATCAGATGTTTTTCAGCTTGTCTGCTCATTGTCCACGCTTCACATCCATACAAAAGTACAAGTTCTATGTAGCACTTCAACACTTTTTTTCTCGTTTCAATTGATATCTTTTTATTGGTCAGTATGGTTTTCACCTTGCAAAAGGCTGCCTTCGCAATGGCAATTAGATTGCTCTAATCTCTTCAAGGAATGTCCCATCTGATGTTATGACTGTTCCGAGATAACTGTACCGATTCACCTGTTTAAGAATATGCCCATTTACTTGTATATTGCATTGTGGTATTTCGTTCTTCCTAGTGACGACCATAATCTATGACTTCTAACAATTCAATTCTAACCCATTGTTGTTCACTGTGTGCATCAACCGCATCTACTAAATGTTGCAGGTTCTGTTCATTGTCTGCAATCAAGACTGAATCATCTGCATATCTAATGTTATTGATGTATCGTTCCCCAATGATGATTCCTTCTATATCTTCTATATTTCTGAAAATATTTTCACTGTACAGGGAAAAAAGATCTGGAGATATTACACATCCCTGTCTCACGCCTCTCTTAATAGGCTGATATACTTCATTATCAATTCTTATGGCAGCTTGTTGTTTCCAATATATGTTTTTTACAAATCTAAGGTCTTTTCCATCAATTTGTAGATCTTCAAGCATCCTTATCATGTCGACATGTCTCACTTTATCGAAAGCCTTTGTGAAGTCAATAAAGCAAAGGTGTAGATCTTTGTTTACTTCTATAGAACGTTCAATTACTGTTCTCAGTATATGCAGAGCATTTACTGTACTCGTGCCTTCTACAAACCCACATTGTTCTTCTCCTATTTCAGGTTGTATTTTCTTCCTAACGCTTTGCATGATAATTCTTAGCATAATCTTCGTGATGTGACTCATTATACTAATTGTTCGATGTTGGTCACATTCCAAGGCTCCTGATTTCTTTGGGATTGCAATAAATACAGAATTACATAACTCCAGAGGTATATGTCCAGTATCATATATTGTATTAAGCAGACTGGTAACTTTATCTATTCCATATTCTTCTAAAGCATTAATCATTTCTGTTGTGATGCTGTCTGAACCGGGGGTCTTGCCATTTTTCATATGGTTAAGAGCATTCTGAACCTCCATCTTCAAAATCGATGATCCTTCATTATTATTTCGAATATCATTCTGTTCGTCTCTGTTATCATCATAACGGTTTTTACATAATCTGACCATACATTCAAATTCTGATCATTTTCTATCATGATTTTTCCATCATTTATCTTTAGGCAGCCTGATGATGTACGTGTTCTTGGATTAGTAAGCTCCTGAATTATTTTGTGCATTAGTTTGTCGTTTTTACTGTTGTGTTGGTTTTCAATTTCTATACAATTTTTCTCGAACAATGCTTCTCTTGCCCCCATACATAATGTTCTGACTTTTCTGTGAATTTCTTCACATTTGGCAAGATTATTTTTGTTCTGTCTTCTTATTTCCACTAGTTGTGAACTTTCTTCAGTCATCCATGTCTTACTAACTACTTTCTTTAATTTTGGAACAGTTCTTTCTGCAGCCAAACTGATTGAATTTTTCAACATATCCCACTGATCATCCACATCTTGAAATAGGATCTCTTGATCAGACAACATATCAGATTTGTTCTTTACTTCTATTTTAAAATTATCTGGTATTTCTTTGTTATTTTTCAATTTGCACAAATAATATTTAGTGTTTCCTGTTGAATACTTAAATTCCTATAACTTTACTCTCAATTTGCCCGTAATTAATTTGTGATTACTGTAACAATCTTCACCGGGAACTGATGTTACGACTGTTAACGGATTTCGAAACTTTCTGCTAATCAGGTTGTAATCTATCTGGTTTTTAATCCTGCTGTCTGGACTCCTCCATGCCCACAATCTTCTAGATGCTGTTTAAGCCAGGTGTTTCCTACAACCAATTCTTGTTCTTTTGTCCATTCTGCAAGTCTGTATCCTCTTTCATTTCGCTCTCCCAAACCATGGTTGCCTGCACCACATCCATCGAATTCATTTCCTATTTTTGCGTTGAAATCACCCATTATGATATTTATTTATGATTTTTAACAGTTCTTCAAAGCAGACTCCATATCATTATGAAATTTATCCATGCTTTCTACACTGCACTCACTTGTTGGAACATATATTTGAATGCCATTTATTTTAAAAGGTCTTCCTTTTAATTTTACTAATAGAACTCTGACATTGTCCAGTATCCTTTAACAAAAAGTGATGTTTGCCAATATGATGGCTACACCTCTTTGCCGTTCTTCTCCCCCAGAATACATAATCTTACAATCCTCTCCTTATGTTCTATAAAAGTTATGTTCTATGAAAGTTATGTTCTATAAGGGTTATGTTCTTTAAAGGTTATGTCCTTTACAAGTTATGTTCTATAACATGTATGTTCTATACAAGGTATGTCCTATAAAGGCAACCTGAAGTACCTTCTCCAACCAACCTAGAGGTTATTAGGCAAATGTTGCATGTCTAAAATGTTATAGCCCATGCGGCACTTAACGGGTGATCGTGTCAATACCACACTGAGTGCCTTTACCTCCCACGACATTACCTGGTACCAATATTAGTTGGGGTCGACCAGGGAGCTCAGGCCAATTAAAAGAATATCCGTCATGATGGGGAATCGAACACGCGACACTCGGCCGGGCAGAATTCGACCCTTCTTCTTCTTCTTCTTCTTCTTCTTCTTCTTCTTCTTCTTCTTCTTCTTCTTCTTCTTCTTCTTCTTCTTCTTCTTCTTCTTCTTCGTCGTCGTCGTCGTCGTCGTCGTCGCCTTCTCCTTCTTCTGCGTTCATTCGGAGAGTTTTTTTTTTTTTTTTGTCGGACGTGATTGCATTGTGCCTGTTTACAGCACAGCTGAGTTCTTGTGCCGTTAGGCCGACATATCCGACCCTGCGGGCATTTTTTGACCAGGTTAACCTTCCCGGGGGTTTCTTAGGACGTTTGAGTCTCACTGTTGTGGTGTTATCCCATATACCAGCTGGCCCATTTAGAACAGCCGAAGGCATCCTAGTCAGTCTTCAAGAGAAGACAGGGGCAGACCATGGACATTCCACGCCATCCAAGGAGGCTTCCATAATTGCAGAGTCGACACATAGCGCTCTAGTACTGGGCTCACCCAAGGAATCGTCACGTCCTGCACATGGCTACTTAGCCTCACTTCCGTATATTGGGCCTTCCGTTCACCACAGGCTGTTCCTCCGGAAACCAGAAGAATGTAGTCTGCAGATGACATCCACACAGTGAGCTTTCGATTTGAACTTTCCACGTAATGGATTTGCTGTTCAAGCAACATTCCATTTCGTGCCCTGGGACGCTGTTTCCACCTTTGATGACGCCCACACAATGAGTTTTTGATTCGGACATTCCACGTAATGGATTTGCTAGCCAAACAATATTCCATTTCATGCCACTGGGACACTTTTGTAACCGACATAAGTGTTTTATGAAGTGTGGCAGTCTAAGTACTTCTTCGTGCACCTTTAGATGTCAACCTGAATGTAATTAAAGTAAGCTGCGGTCAACTTGAGCGTGTTGATATCTCCATAGAGCTTATCATGAAATGAAGCAGGTGTGGGCTAAGATATCTTTCTCTGTTCTGCATATACTGGGCACTCCTGCAGCAAATGTTTAGTTGTCATGTTACCAAGTTCCACAATTACATTCATCGGTATCTCCTATCTTTAGTTTATTGAACAAGTGGTATTTCAGCCTGTTATGTCTGTGCGGAGTCTGAAGATTGCTACTTGTTCTCTTCAGTCAAGTTTGTAATATGCATCATCTTTCTGGTGTCCTGGATGCTCTGATTCCCATTTGGTTCTATAAGTGCTTTGAATTCGTATCTAACCATTGAGATCGCACCAAAGGTTTCAGAATCTCAATGGTTAGATGCGAATTCTGTCCGTATTCCATAATTGTGGGTTCATGTGTAAGATATACTTGGCTAGTGAAGACACCTGTCTAAGGGTGTCTAATTGGTCATGCGTCTAAGTGCACGTGTTTCTTCGGCGAGGCGCCGTCGTCATTTGGAATGACGGGTTCGGATCCCTGTCGGTAACTTTAGCTTTCAATTGTTATGGTGTCTAGTGCGTCATCTAGTCGTCTTCGTGGCAATGGTGTTACAGAAGCAATTCGTAATCCCGTATACCCGCGTTCAAAACACAGCTGCGGTTGATTTGGCAGCTGACAGCCTTGCGCTAGTTTTTTTTAATGAAATGATATGGGTGTTGGTCGTTCAGAAAGCAGTGGCAAACTACTGAACGTAAACTTGCCAAGAGATCACAAAAGCAAAGAATGCTGGGGTTGACTGCGGCGTCCTGTAAAGCATATGCAACTAAAACATTTTGTTGCGTCATCTAATCTCTCCTTTCTTCTTCTGACCTCTAGGAGAGCCAGACATTGTGTTTATTTATGAACTGTCCCAATTATGTTGTTTGGTCAGACAACGATTCCTAGAGGTTACTATTTATATTCAGGATATTTCTTATCTGTCAAAACATGCTCTGACTGGAAGAAATTCCCGCAGCGAACGTGCCCCAGGAGACGCCACATGTTGAGAACCACTGCGAGAAACCGTTGCTTTCGCTGGCAATACCTGGAGTTTAGAAAATCCTAAATTATGAGATCACAGTGACATGTTGATGCCCCGGCTGGCTTCCTGCCGTATTAAATAATCCTTGTTTATGTCCCTGTCGCTGACAGTTATAAAAAGATTTCACTCAGGCGTGAACTAATTCCTTTGGAAGGCGTTTTCCTGTTAAACGATATTCACCGTCGCTAGTTCCTATAGACCCATTGCCTTACTAATTGAATACAAGGAAATGAAGAACTTTGGGGGACCAGTTTTACAATACAAGTAATAAATTAAATAATGTTTTAGGGGTTGAAATGTGCTCATAGGGCGAGAAGTGTTTGGAGCTGAACTCTGTCCTGTGCCATATTTTGTGGGTTAGGTGTTAGATAGGTTTGTGTGTGCTCTGATCGAGTAGTAGTAGTAAGTAGTGTCTAGTTGGTCGCGCGTCGATTAACTGTACATTAAAGTAAATGGCGTTATTTATGAGGTAAGTGCAGAAACTCAGATATCTAGGGACGTAGATAACATCAGATATAAGAATACTTCTCGGAAAGACCGATAGTTAGTTTAGTTAGTTGCGACTAAAGAGATGAAAGATTTAATTACATCTCCGAAATATAGATAAAGTCAGTTGATTGTATTGTGAAAAAAGTTGGAAAAAAGATTAATTTTCTTTCGAAATGCCCATATGGTCATTTATTTTATTATCGACAAGATAAAAGAGATAAGTGCAGATGAAAGTACTTGTGGAGCTCGGGATGGTCGTCATGTTAAGTTGTTAGTTGCATATCCTTTACAGGACATAGCAGTCAACCCCAGCATTGACTGTGTGTGATTCCTGGTCAAGCTTACGTTCAGTAGTTTGCCATTGTTTCCTGAACGACCGGCACTCATACCACTGTATGGAAACCAACGAAAGGCGTCTGCTTCCAAATCGTCAACAGCTGTGTTTCGAATGCGGTATGCGGAATTGCGAATTGTATTCGTAACTCCTCCACGGTGTAAGCTAAAGGTTGAAGGTGCTCGCTTGTAAACTCCGGAAGGCTGGTTGTGGAGTTGCAGGTTCAAATAGGTCAAACCTCACTAGACATACACACGGGAACGGTGTCATGAATATAACAATAGAAAAGACTTACCTGGAAGAGCAACAGGATGCGTTCGGCAACGTTGACGTTGATAATCCATGGTACATCCTACTGATGCAACAACACAATCTTCAACTACCTGGGCTGTTGAGGACATGTCTTCCAACTTCTTGGCACATTTAGCTTTCCATTTACAAACTCCGTAGAAAAATAAAACGGAATACAATGGGAAGCCAGTTTTGTAATCTCACTAATCCTTGATCCAAGACGGTTGTGATTGTGTGAGATAGGAGAACCCTGACTGTGCTCGTCTATCCGTGTGATATAGGATGATGATGGTGATAGTAATGTTTAATTCTTAGGCATTCTTTCACCCATGGCGTATTGTTTTCTTTGATCCTGGGTTGTAGAAACACCCAAGGACTGTGTTGGCACAAGTACACATGATATCATTCTTTGCCTAATCAAAACTGAAGGGAGAAGCTTCACAGATGTAGGGTCTGCCACTCTACACCGACACACCCGTCAATAGTTCCTGGGATGTGGAAACCAACAAGATACACCTCTGGATTATCACTCCTGGGAACGCTACTCTCTGTTAAACCAGATCGGGTAAGAAGGGCAGAAAGCAGATCAGGTAAGAGAAGAAGACTGCAGCTCAGGTAAGAGAAGACTGCAGCTCAGGTAAGAGAAGACTACAGCTCAGGTAAGAGGAGCAGAAAGCATCTCAGGTTAGAGAAGACTGCAGCTCAGGTTAGAGGATAAGACTGCATTTCAGGTAAGAGGATAAGACTACAGCTCAGGTAAGAGAAGAAGACTGCAGCTCAGGTAAGAGAAGAAGACTGCAGCTCAGGTAAGAGAAGAAGACTGCAGCTCAGATAAGAGGATAAGAATTCAGCTCAGGTAAGAGAAGCAGAGAGCATCTCAGGTTAGAGAAGACTGCAGCTCAGGTTAGAGGATAAGACTGCATTTCAGGTAAGAGGAGAAGACTGCAGCTCAGGTAAGAGGAGCAGAAAGCATCCCAGGTAAGAGGGGACTGCAGCTCAGGTAAGAGGATAAGATTGCAGCTCAGGTAAGAGGATAAGACTGCAGCTCAGTTAAGAGGAGAAGAAAGCAGCTCAGGTAAGAGGAGAAGAAAGCAGTCCAGGCAAGAGGAGAAGGCTGCAGCTCAGGTAAAAGGAGAAGAAAGCAGCTCAGGTAAGAGGATAAGACTGCAGCTCAAGTAAGAGGAGGAGATTGCTGATCAGGTAAGGGGAGGAGACTGCGGCTCAGGTAAGAGGAGAATAAAGCAGTCCAGGCAAGAGGAGAAGTCTGCAGCTCAGGTAAAAGGAGGTGACTGTAAGAGGAGAAGAGAGCAGCTCGGATAACAGAACCAGACTCAGGTAAAGCTCAGGTAAAGAAGATAGCTGCTTGAAAACAAATTCAGAGATCATCTATTGTTACGAGGATTGCCGTTGTGGTCAATGTCTTTCAAGTCCTTCTTCTTCCTCTACGCCGTTTCTCTTTCGATGGAAGTGCGTCACACCTGGCCATGCACCTGAGAGGTTGATGTGTTCGAGTTCCACAGGTATTTGTGTCAGGTCTGTTTCTTATAGACAGATTCCATTCAAGGTAACGGACTCTATCAGCCCGTATTAATGACATGTATCTCTAAGTCCGATGTTTACACCTGATATGACAATCTTCATATATCCGTTATGTCTCGTATTATTTAGAGTGGATTCGTACTGTAAACTTGCGTAACACTGAAAGACATGTGGTGAGTACTGTTTACTGAATGCAGAAGTGATTATGTGAGGCATGTACCCGATTTAATGCATGTTTGTGTATTCTTTGCGTTTCCGCCACATGTGGAGATCATGAATATGTCATTCTTCAACCTGTGAAGATCATCAATTGATCATTCCTCCATTTGTGAAGATCATCACTAGATCACTCCTCCACTTGTGAATATCATCACTAGATCATTCCTCCACTTGTGAAGATCATCCCTAGATCATTCCTTCACTTGTGAAGATCATCACTAGATCCTTCCTCCACTTGTGAAGATCATCACTAGATCATCACTAGATCATTCCTCCACTTGTGAAGATCACCAATAGATCCTTCCTCAGATGTGAAGATCATGAATAGGTCATTCCTCAACCTGTTAGGATAATCACTTTGTCTTTTATCCACTCATGGAGATCGTGAATTGGACAATCCTCAACATATGAAGATCATGAATTGGTCATTCCTCCACTTGTGAAGATCACGAATTAGCCATTCCTTGACCTGTGAAGATCATGAATTGGTCATGCTTCGATCTGTGAAGATCATGAATTCGTCATTCCTCCACCTGTGGACAGAAACCTCCTCACGTTTGCCAATTAAATAGTCTTTGATACTGTGAGATGGCGTTTCTCGGATGCCTCTTAGGTGCCATCAGTTAAGACTTGTCGCGTTGTCCACCTAGACAGATGACGCAATTGGTCAATTTTCTGCTTCTTAAAACAGGCCATGCCTCCTTTGAGAATTGCCCAGTCTCTGCTATTAATACGCCATGTCTCCGTAATCTCTCTCACATTCAATCAACCGATCTTGTTCAAAAGCTTCCCGTTTTTCTGAAACCAATACCCAAATAGTACTAGTCATTTTTGCCTACTGGTTAGAGTCAGTGTTTAACATTGGTAACAAAACGTATTTATTGCGCTTTCAAAGCTACCGCAGCTGGCAACATATGGCCGAGGAATGCTGTGATGGTATAGATGTACAGTGACACTTATGTCTGCCCTGAAATAACCATATTAACTACAGCTTCGTCACATGCCGGCGTGAATCACCAACAGAGGAACTGGTGACCCATCTGTCCGGACGATGGCTTCTCAAGTCTTGAGCCTGGTACGAAGTTTTTGCAAGGTGCGGGTTGGATCTTACTTTACTTCTATCCTTACTCGTCCAGTATTCTTCGGTGTTGTTCAGAGACAATTTTCATTGTTGTGTTGCCGCGGCGATTTTAAAATATGAAGGAGTGAAAGCTTATTCAGGTACCAGAATCTACACCCTCATTAATGTGTGTGTTTTTCCCCCTAGGTAGATCTTCTTTTTCTTCGTTTCTCTTTCGAGGAAGGGGCGTCACACCTGGTTATACACCTCACAGGTAAGTGTATCCAACATCGGGATGCAAGTGTATGCGGTTTGCTTCCTCTAGACAGATTCCACACAACGTAACGGACTCTATATATCCGTCGGTAGGTTCAATGGTAGGTGTTCTATATATATATTCGTCAGGAATATCATCAGATCTTGCTTCTATACTACGCAGCGACACCACAGACACGATGTCTTTTGACAAACTCGAGCAGTGGTAACTTGAGTCACATCATTATCCAGTTATCCATTTACCCAGAGCAGAATCCGCACACGCAAAAAGTTCTCTTTCAGATACGTGTTCCAGCTGTTTTTAGATGGGATGACATTCAACCTTGCTCCTACATTGAGCAGCGACGCCAAACACTACAGGTCTTAAACCTTACGCACAATCCTTTTGACAAACCCTAACAGTGGTAGCATGTCACATCGTTATCCAGTTATTCACGTCGTTATCCAGAGCAGAATTCACACATTATATAGGTATTTTACAGGTAGATGTTCCAGTTTTATTTGTCAGTGATGACACCTAACCTTGCTCCTACGCCGACCAGCGACATCCAAGACAACAGGTCTTAAACTTTAAGAAACAATATCCTTTTGAAAAACTCGAGTAATGGTCCCATACGGTTAATAAATGTGAGAAGAAGCCGGGTCTGTCGTCCGAAAGACGCAAATATCGTAGCTCTGCTGTAAACAAGCACGACGCAAAATCATCCAAAACAAATTTTTTGAACGAACGAAGAAGAAGAGGAAGACACCGTTATCCAATTATCCTCATCGTTATCCATTTTGTGTGAACAAGCGAACAAGTATCCACATATTCCAGTGCCATGAGCGCAGTAATAATTCCACGGAAAATGTGCAGCTTATTTACTGGTGAGATAAAACGACACATTTGGTTAAACTTTTAGTGTGAAAATAATTTTCTTACACAAACCAGACATGTTGGTTCACCTCATGACTCAACCGAACTAAAATGTTCACATTCTTGATCCAGTCATGACACATCCGAACTCAAATGTTTAATTCTTGATCAAGTTATAACACAGTCGAATTAGACAGTTCACATTCTTGATCCAATCATAACTCAGCGGAACTAAAACATTTTACATTGTTCTATAGATGAAAATATGCTTTCTCGTAACTCTTCAAAAAGAATGTTCTCAGAATGATACGCGAAATGGCAGCGTACTTCGGTAGAACTTTCTCAGCTTGATGCTTGTTTCTAGGTTGAGGCTCGTTTTTGGATGGAGGATCGTTTTTGAGTTGAGACAGATCAGAGTTCATTTGTCACCTATGGATGGAAATAAATCAGAGATGTATGTTCGTAAAGTAAAGGGCTCTTTTACAAGCCTACGAAAACATTGAGCATACAAAGCTTGACCCTATATTTTCATAGACCACACGGCACTCAGTCAGCGATGTGGTCAGTATCTCGCCGGTCACCTTTACTGCCCAGGACATTTCTTGGTACCATTTTAGATTGGGTCGTTCTGGGAACCTAAGTCCATTTTAGAAACTCCAAACCACCCCGATGCGGATCAAACCCAATTCATCCGTCACGGCAGGCTGGCTTCAAGCCGCTACTCTAGCGCGATTATGCTTGAACCCAAGACATCCGTCACGGCAGACTGGCTTCAAGCCGCTACTCTATTGCGATTATCCTTGAACCCAAGACATCCGTCACGGCAAGCTGGCTTCAAGCCGCTACTCTAGCGCGATTATGCTTGAACCCAAGACATCCGTCACGGCAGGCTGGCTTCAAGCCGCTACTCTATTGCGATTATCCTTGAACCCAAGACATCCGTCACGGCAGACTGGCTTCAAGCCGCTACTCTATCGCGATTATCCTTGAACCAAAGACATCCGTCACGGCAGACTGGCTTCAAGCCGCTACTCTACCGCGACTATGCTTGAACATAAAACGTCAAGGCAACGAATGGTAAAGTGAAAACAAGAAAGCCACAGCAAACCATTTATTGTTATATTCTCTAACAACAGCGAACCATTTACAGTTATACTCACTAACAACAGCGAACCATTTACAGTTATAGTTTCTAATAACAGCAACCCATTTATGGTTAATTTCTTTAACAACAGCAAACCATTTATTTTATAGTTTTATTTTCTAACAACAGCAAATCATTTATAGTTTTATTCTAAGGATATGCTTTGGTGTACTTTCATTAGCAGTATGTATGTATGTATATGTATGTTTTTGTGTGCGCGCGTGTGTTTGTGTGTGTGTGTGTGTGTGTGTGTGTGCACACGAGTGCTTTTATGACAGACAAAGTATAAGCAGGAGTATAACAATGTATTTGGAATAAATAACAGTTCACGCTCAATTTACACTGAGCAGGGACAGAAAACTAAAGCAGGAGAAGTCGTGATCTCCCAGCCTGTCAGATGGAGGATTGCAACCTCCGTTAGGATTTTCAAATAACATGAGAAACAATTCACACGTACCGAAAAGGACTCATAGAAGAGAATAAGAAATAAGGAAACAAGAAAATACACTGGACAAAAGAATTACATCGCCCGGTTTGAATGTACTTTGAAATAAAAAGTAAATGATCCTTTACCACGCCTTGACTGAATATCATCATCATCCTGTGTCTAGCCAGCTGGCGTTGGCGCTCATGTTTTTCTACAGATCTTGGTCCTTGGTGTTTTGACTGGGTACATGGTAAGACAATTGAGTAAAGCATCCCTTTGCGTGCCTTGAGACTTCATCACGTGCCATGCCGATAAGCGTGGGCGGTCATGTTTCGCTATCTCACACGATCACCAGAGTCGTGGATCAGCTCCGTGTTCTTGTCTCTACCATGCCATGTGACCAAGCCATCCAGATATTTAAGCACTTCAACACTTTTTTCTCATTGCAATTGACATCTGTTTATTGGTCAGTATGTCTTCCTTCTTTCTTCTTCTTCGTTCATCCGGAGTTTTTTTTCGGATGTGATTGCGTTGTGCCTGTTTACAGCAGAGCTGCGTTCTTGCGCCGTTAGGCCGACACATCCGACTTCTGCGGGCATTTGTTGACCGGGTTAACCTTCCCGGGGGTTTCTTAGGACGTTTGACTCTCACTGTTGTGGTGTTATCCCCCATCCCAGCTGGTCCATATAGAACAGCCAAAGATCCTGGTCAGCCCTCAAGGGAAGGCAGGGGCAGACCATGGGCATTCCCCGCCATCCAAGGAGGCTTCCATACTTGCAGAGCCGATACATAGCGCTCTGGTACTGGGCTCACCCAAGGAATCGTCACGTCCTGCACATGGCTGCTTAGCCTCACTTCCGTATATTGGGCCTTCCGTTCACCATAGGCTGTTCTTCCGGAAACCAGAAGTATGCAGTCTGCAGATGACATCCACACAGTGAGCTTTCGATTCGGACTTTCCACGTAATGGATTTGCTATCCAATCTTCCTTCTTTTAAAAGGTTACGTTTGCCATAGCGATTCTTGTTCTAATGTCTTCACGACACCTCACATGTCAACTTTACGACCCTGTTCACACGCCTTGTGACATATGTCACAAATGTATACTACATCTATGTAAGTTAGTTAGTTGCATATCTTTTACAGGACGTCACAGTTAACCTCAGCATTTTTTGGCTATTTGTGATTCCTGGGCAAGTTTATGTTCAGTAGTTTGCCATTGCTTTCTGAACGACCGGCACAGATACCATTGTATGAAAACCAACACAAGACGGTCTGCTTCTAAATTGTCCGCATCTGTGTTTACAACGCGGTATGCAGGATTACGAATTGATACGTAACCCCTTCGTCAGTGAGCCGGCTTTTTATAGAGTGTATGTTTACTGACTTTGCAGTGTTTGAAAATATTGCCGGTCCAAGTTTTATATTTACTGCCATATAGCTAGTGTCCGAAATTTACGTCATAGAAAGTACGTAGAGAATCCTAAAAGCCGAAACTCAGAGAAACTAAGAGACGAGTGGTCAACAGAGAGAAACGTCATTTTGACGTCACCGAACAACAAACAGACTTTGTTGGAGTTTGGAATGGTAGGCTGTGCATGAAACTATCAGGACATTCAAACTGGCGGATCAATAGTTTTGCATGGACAAAGTGGCTGGAATATGAGTTACAGATAGAAAAGATATTGTAACACACTTTTATGAGACGACGCTGAGAATGATTGAACCGTCTGCCCGAGGAAATTAGTTAGAATTCAGAAGCGGCGAGAAATGGACCTTGAAGATAGACAGAAGGTGAATTGAAAGACATAACACGTAAGTCAGAAACAATCAGTTAAAAAAGGTTTATAAGGGCTAACATTAATATTACTGTCAATAATATAGTTACTGACCGCCCTGGTAGTCAACCAGGCACGGTACATGTTGCAGAATATTTGATGATATGCAAAGCCGATTGAGCTGTGTGCAAAATTAAACAGCGATTGATTCGATTACACTCATGTCTGTGATTCGACCTCATTTATTCTTCTGGTTTCAAAACCAAGGCGCTGTTCGAGTTAATTGATAACGAGCTACAGTTATATTGTTTACAGTTACAGTTCAAATTATGAATGACAGCGTTTTGGCATTTACCTGTTATGTTGCGTGAACTTTACAGAGGGTGAATACACAACTTGGACCGGCAATATTTTCAAACACTGCACAGTCATTTATAATACACCCTGTATGTTAACGTCAAGTAAAGGACTCTTTCACACACCTTAAGGCACACAGGACATATGGTGCTCGCCCATATTCCCATAGTCCAATCGGCACTCGGTGGGTGACGAAGTCAGTAGCGCACCGGCTGCATTTACTTCTAAGACATTTTATCGTACCCATTTTATATTATGTCGACCTGGGATACCCGATCAAACTAGGTTAAAAATCCCCGCCCATGCGGATTGGATCCCATGACGATCGAGCCAGAAGGCGAGTTACATAATAGCGACTCCTTTATTTATTAATGCCTATCAATATCTGAGAATTGTAGGTCAGCATGGCCGAATGGATAAGAACGCGTGCTCTTAAATATCCGGTGTGCTGATACCGAGATAAGGGGTTCAACCCCTACACCGTTAAGTAGGACTACAATTTTGACCTATCGTCTTTGACTTGGAGACGTAAATTACAAGTACCTCTGAAGTCGGAGTGGGTTCGCCTGATGAAGAAAAAAGATGATGGCGAGGGACACTGGTAATTGGGAAATCTAATAAACACGCAGAATTCAGTCCAGCACTACTAGAAATAGCGTGAACGGACTACGTTTGAGTTCAAAGCGAGAGAGCGCATAAAAAAAAGCAAAATAAAAATCTATGAATTTACTGTTAACTTGTTATTCTTGCTATAAACATTTCAAACTGCCAACTTCATTTTTTTTTATGGCAATACTTAATATGCATATTTTAACATACCAGGTCAACTGAAGTTCAAAGGTCAATTTAGGCGCAATAACATGTTTACATCTTACCGTGTGACCCGGTAATTCTTATTGCATAGACAGGTCACGTGTTTGAGGATGTTCTTTCTCTCCAGCAAATGTTTTCCCGAACCTCATTGTGTGACTTCTGCAAGACCTGCTCATGCGGTGCA
Organism: Cepaea nemoralis; assembly: GCA_014155875.1. Lineage (NCBI taxonomy): Eukaryota > Metazoa > Mollusca > Gastropoda > Stylommatophora > Helicidae > Cepaea > Cepaea nemoralis. Next base: position 67,800 of record JACEFZ010009501.1, read on the forward strand.
ACGTTACCCAAAAAATTCCAGATAAGAAGATAGAAATACGTTCTCTTCATTTTTTTTTGTTTTGTGAATGAAACCATTAGCATTGTTGACTTGTATACAAGTCAATGACATGCAACTTCATTTCCAACTGACTTTCCAACTCTGTCACTTGCACGGCTTGTTTATGTATTTGAATCTGCATGTGTTTGTAAGGATGTAAGCGCGTGCGTGTACGATATGCGCATGTGTTATGTGTTGTATGGGCGTGTTCTTTGTTTTGCTTGCAACAATTTCAGTTTTTAATTTCCCAGACTGGATCAGGCCGACATTAGTGGTCACGGTAGAACAGACTTGTTTTAAACCCACAAATTATTAATCCATTTTCGGGTTTCGCGTCATACTTGACAATCTCTAATTTAGGAAACCGGAAAATAAATGTAGTGTTTCTAGGTGCAGACTATTTTCTTTGTTTGTGTGTGTTTTGAGTTTTTGATCCATCGCCATTTTCGTGCCTCGAAGTGCATGATGTCCTAATCTCATTAATGTCCTATGTGAACTTATTGCGTAGGTATTTTGTTGTTTCACGTGACACAGCTTTTCCCCAGGTTCTAAAATGTGTCAACAGCGTGTGCATTTACTTTAGCCTTGAATGGTGCGTCAGTGTGTGCTTTCACTTTAGGTGGGAATGGTGCGTCAGTATGTGCGTTCACTTTAGGTGGGAATGGTGCGTCAGTATGTGCGTTCACATTAGGTGGGAACCATGTGCCAGTGTTTGTTTTTACTCTAGCTGGGAATGGTGTGTCAGAGTGTGCTTTTACTTTAGCTGGGAATGGTGTGTCAGGGTGTGCTTTTACCTTGGCTGGGAATGGTGAGTCAGTGTGTGCTTTTACCTTAGCTGGGAATGGTGTGTCAGGGTGTGCTTTTACCTTAGCTGGGAATGGTGAGTCAGGGTGTGCTTTTACCTTGTCTGGGAATGATGCGTCAGTCTTTGTTTTTATTTTAACTAGGAAGTGTGCGTCAATGTGTGCTTTCACTTTAGCTGGGAATGATGCGTCAATGGGTGTTTACATTAGGTAGGAATGTTCTGTCAGTGTGTGCTTTTTCTTTAGGCATGAATGATGCAACGTGATGTGCTTTTAGTTTAGTTTGGAAAGTTGATTCTATGTGCTTTTACTTAAACTAAGAACAGTGCATGACTGCCGCTTTAAAAAAAAAAAAGAGACAGTCGTGCACTGTTCCTAGCTAATTTCCCAGGACACAACCTCGTCACCCCAGTGTGACCCAGTTGCAGTGACAGGGGTGGACAAGGAAAACCGCCCAACGACCAAATCGTACGTAGTAGCGGGATATAACATTCTCTTCCAGTTCGCTTCTGCTTTCGCAAAATAATTCAATACAAACATAACCAAAATTGTATAAACTTGTCAGAAAGTCAACAAGACGTTATTCCTTCGTTTATTTACTTGTTCAGGTTCATTACTTGCATTATTGACGGGATACAAAACCGATCATCACTGAGCTCATATTAGAAAAACTGGTTGAAAGATACATACTGTTTTGGTTGTCTGAAGTTTGCATTTTTTCACTATATCTCTTTATTAAGACAAGCCAGTTATAATCTCTTCTAGATTCTTGTATTATGATTTCCATTACTAGATTAAACAAACGGTACATGATGTAATCCTGTTCTTCTTAGATGACTATACAAAACATGTCCACTCAGGTTGGACTTCAGACGTTGACTGCCTTTTCAGCTTGTTTTTGTTACTAACCCACGTTTTACTCAATTCCCTCTTACGTCAATTCTATGCTTTTTCGTAGAGGTTTATTCTAACTTCATTTATTTTAAAAATCCAATTAATCTTTCTACATTTGTCAAACTCAATTTCCTAACCGAGGGTCGTCATGTTTACATTATAACAGTTACACTGTCATTCTAAAGTAAGTGCATGACTGTATGTTTTTACTTTAGCTAGGAATAGTGCATGACAGTATGTTTTTACTTTAGCTAGGAATAGTGCATGGCTGTATGTTTTTACTTTAGCTAGGAATAGTGCATGGCTGTATGTTTTTATTTTAGCTAGGAATAGTGCATGGCTGTATGTTTTTATTTTAGCTAGGAATAGTGCATGGCTGTATGTTTTTACTTTAGCTAGGAATAGTGCATGGCTGTATGTTTTTACTTTAGCTAGGAATAGTGCATGGCTGTATGTTTTTATTTTAGCTAGCAATAGTGCATGGCTGTATGTTTTTACTTTAGCTAGGAATAGTGCATGACTGTATGTTTTTACTTTAGCTAGGAATAGTGCATGGCTGTATGTTTTTATTTTAGCTAAGAATAGTGCATGGCTGTATGTTTTTATTTTAGCTAGGAATAGTGCATGGCTGTGTGTTTTTATTTTAGCTAGGAATAGTGCATGGCTGTATGTTTTTACTTTAGCTGGGAATAGTGCATGGCTGTATGTTTTTACTTTAGCTAGGAATAGTGCATGGCTGTATGTTTTTATTTTAGCTAGGAATAGTGCATGGCTGTATGTTTTTACTTTAGCTAGGAATAGTGCATGCTGTATGTTTTTACTTTAGCTAGGAATAGTGCATGGCTGTATGTTTTTATTTAGCTAGGAATAGTGCATGGCTGTATGTTTTTATTTTAGCTAGGAATAGTGCATGGCTGTGTGTTTTTTATTTTAGCTAGGAATAGTGCATGGCTGTATGTTTTTACTTTAGCTAGGAATAGTGCATGGCTGTATGTTTTTATTTTAGCTAGGAATAGTGCATGGCTGTATGTTTTTACTTTAGCTAGGAATAGTGCATGACTGTATGTTTTTACTTTAGCTAAGAATGGTGCATGGCTGTATGTTTTTACTTTAGCTAGGAATAGTGCATGACTGTATGTTTTTACTTTAGCTAGGAATAGTGCATGACTGTATGTTTTTACTTTAGCTAGGAATAGTGCATGACTGTATGTTTTTACTTTAGCTAGGAATAGTGCATGGCTGTATGTTTTTACTTTAGCTAGGAATAGTGCATGACTGTATGTTTTTACTTTAGCTAAGAATGGTGCATGGCTGTATGTTTTTACTTTAGCTAGGAATGGTGCATGGCTGTATGTTTTTACTTTAGCTAAGAATAGTGCATGGCTGTATGTTTTTACTTTAGCTAAGAATGGTGCATCAGTGTTTGCTTCATCTAGGAATGGTGCGTCAGTGTCTGCTTTTACTTTAGGTAGAAATGGTTCGTCAATATGTGCTTTTATTTTAGCTAGGAATAGTAGATCGGTGTGTAAATAATCTAGGAATGGTGCATTAGTGTGTGAGTCACCTAGGAATGGTGCACAGGTGTGTAAATAATCTAGGAATGGTACCAATATATGCTTTTACTTTAGCTAGTAATGGTGCATTAATTTGTGCTTTTCCTTTAGTTATGAATTGTTCATCAATATGTGCTTTCAGTTTAACTAGAAAAGGTGCATCCGTGTGTGCTTTTACCTTAGCTAAGAATGATACAAGAGTGTGTGCTTTTTTTTTAGCTAAGATATATTTCCTCTATATCTAGATAAGAAGTTTCAAATCACAAAGGTATAGTTTTCCTCTAAATTCTGCGTTAGAGATGCGAGATCCCAACGGTCCCCAACATTCTATGTTTGAAATTCGTGATTATAGATTAGAGGTACAAGACAAAGAGGCCATATTTCCCTCTATATCCTAGAGGTACAAGATACTGAGGTCTTACTTTTCTCTAAATTCTTTAAAAAAAAGACTAGAAGACTAGTTTCCGATATACTCTGGAGGTAGAGAAGATGCAATAAATAGAGAAAGAAATGGTAAAAACCTACCTTGTTTGTGCGAGGGAGTTCGTGAAATAAACAGAGCCACATGGTCGCCGCCGATGTTTATGAAAGAATACACATTAGATACTGCTTTCTTGTAGTTAGGTCACTTCAGAATTACAGGGCCGATAAATCTCGTGTCCAACAATAAGAACATATAGAAATCACTAACTATAAAAATAATCTCCCTTGCGTCAACCGGAAATGCAGAAGTTTCTTACGGTCTTTCACTCCAAAAATGGCGGTGCAGTTGACCGTGAACTAACAGAGCACAGTAAATTGTAAAATAAATGTTGATATCCCGCTAAGACAGCTGTACACAGCGTCAGAACTTTCCAGAAAAGATCTTCGACTGAACCCTAACGCAGACTTGAGTGGAATGGGCTTTGCAATCGCTGTCTGTCTCTGTGTGTTATGCAAAATTTGTTGCGGGAATTCAGGGAGCCATTAGCAATTGAAATGAAGCTTGGGACCGAACTTTGTAATGCAATTGTATTAATATTTTATACTGCACAAACTGATCAATGCAGAGTCATGTCGCACAGAGGACCTGTCCCAAACAACAGTGACAACAGAATGATAATAGACAACAACAAACAAGGAACGTGACGAGGAAAACATATAATGGCGGGTATTTTAAAATAAATATTTAACAAAAACATGAAAATAAGGAGGGAAATAGACTATTACAAGTCGGTTCGGAAAGACGGCAAGCGTCCATGACATAGAAAATTCTTGTCAAATTCCAAGCGGTTTGTTTTTTTTAAAGGACAAAGAGCAAACATGAAGCTAGAAGTGAGGATTGGAAACTAAATTATCCCGCTCCATGCCCCTGAGGGGAAATCCCAAACCAGAAATAAGTCAATATTCCGTCTGACACCTTTGTCGCTTTCCTCCTTCCCTGGGACTCCATTATTTTATTGACGACGTATCTGGTCTAGAGTTTATGATGTTGACAATGCACTATTTTTTATTATTTATTTGTATCTAGTCGAGAATTGTCTAGAGGGTAACTTTTCCAAACTGAAAAAAAAACCCATTCTTTTCTTATTTCATTGACAATGAAAACCCACCCGCATAATGCAGTCCATTACTACTATAAATAGTGTGTAAGGACTACGCTTGAGTTTAAAGCTAGCGAACGAAAAATAAAGAGAGAAAAATTGACAATGAAGCTGATTCTATATTGCGTTGTTCCTCTTCTATAACTGAAAGGAAAGGGAAGGTGTCGGCGTGGCAGAGAGGTTACGGTAGCTGCAGCAGACTCAGCAGAGGGCCGGGAATTTTTCCCAAAACCATTGGTATCTAATGATATTACACGTCCCCTGATCTCTTGGGTAGTGAGATAAGATACCTAGCATTCTCAGATAAAGACTAAAAAGTATCATTCCGCTTGCACAATACGCATTCTAACTTTCTCACAGCAGTTGGAAATTGCAAAGAATTGGCCGTGAGGCCAGGGTTCTGGCAACAATTGTTAGGAAAAGTAAACCTACCCACGGGAAAGAGTCCATTCCCTTGGATCGAATCTGTCTAGAGCAGTGGTTCTCAACCCGTGGGAAATTCCCCCCCCCCCCCCGGCGGAGGGGGAATTTTAGGGTTTCCGGGGGGGGGGGGGATTAAGATTATTTCAAGATTGCATTAATATAAGAACAAGTTACTTGATATTGTTTTTCCCTCTAAATTTTACGGTTCTGTACTTCTCGCCCTAATGAAATTCGTTTTATAACTTAAGTAGACTCGCAAATCACGTTTTATGTAGATGTCTAAACTTGTTCTAGTATGTGTTATTAAATTTAGCTTACATTTTTATGTATACTGTGTAAGGGTGAGGGGAATTTATAGGGGGGAAATTCGAAAGGCGGGGGGGGGGGGATGACGTTCTGAACATATGGTAAAGGGAGGCATGGGCCAAAAAAGGTTGAGAACCTCTGGTCTAAAGAAAATAAATCTGACATAAATGCATGCTGAAATCGGACAAACTGACCTAGGGCTTGCATCACTATGCCTGACCCACTCCCCTCTAAAGAGGAACAAAGAAGAAGTAACTGAATATAGAGGAAAGACAGAATATCCTGATATTGATTATTTCAATTTATCGGATTTGAAATCAGCTAGCATGCCACCTGGTAAGAAGACCGCCTTGCGTTGATTTTTAACAGTGGGATGAGCGTCGGTCGTTAAGAAAACCAATGACAAGTTACTGAGCTTATAACTGCCCTGAAAACAACAAGCAGGCTAAAGGATGATGGGGTTGGTTGTGACGGTCTGTAAAGGACATGCAGCTAACTTTAATGAATTATCCCGTTCAACCCTTATTGGGTTCGGGACATATAGTCTGTTATTAATTTTAATATTTGAACATGCTTATGTGTTAAGTTATGCCTGTTTGTTAATAAAGGGTGTATTTTTAATGACTCTGCCGTGTTTGAAAATATTGCCGCTCCAAGTTTTCTATTTACCTGTTATGTTGCATTATGTTTCATAAACTCCACGTTAGGTAAATACAAAACATGGATAGGCAATATTTTCAAAAACTGCACGGTTAGTCATTCTCGAATTACTTGCCACTATGGTGTTGAGAGTATCATCATGTGCTCTGCCTAGAGGCGTGGGCGGTTACGGTTCGCCACATCACACAGAATCTTGGATCAGCTCTGTATTCTCGACCTGATCATGTCAGTTAGTTAGTTAGTTAGTTAGTTAGTCGACAGATCATCCTCGTTGCACATCGAACCATTCAGTCCATAAGTGCTCGGATCCCCTCCTCAGCAAATCCCGCAGCGTGTAGCGGCTAACGACGCCAGTTCTGTGTTGGTTCATCAATCTTCTTTGGCGTCCTGCGTAGTGTTCTTGTTTGGCCATCCCTCTTTTAATTTGCTGCTCTCGCAGTCTGGCCATTGTTGTAGATTCACAGTCATCACTTGGTTCTCGCAAAAGTCTCACTTCTCGTAGAGCATTCAGAATGTCAGCCTGGTCCATGGCGCGTCCGCCCTCCACAGTAGCCTCACCTGCGAGCTTGTCAGCCCGCTCATTTCCTTGTACTCCCGCATGCCCTGGCACGAAGATGAAACTAATCTTTGCCAGCCGAGACCGCTTCAGAGGCAGCAACCATTCTCTTCGGATCGACCCCTCTTCTATCCTCTTGATCATGTTCATTGAGTCGCTAAGGAAACAAGCCCTAGTGAATGTCTGTGTCTCGAGCCATGTTATTACTTTACTTACTGCCATGACTTCCATGGTCAGGCTACTTGTGGTTTCAGTGAAAGCACCAGAGTCCTCCTTCACAATTCTCCCTCCGGCCCGAGCTGTAAAGGCCCATGAGCTTCTCACATGTCGGACGACCGACCCATCTGTGTAGATGACCGCGTCACTGTCTAGCGAATTCTCGAAAATCAACGCTTGTACTTCAGCCTCAACAGCAGCCGGATTTTCTTGTCTGCATTTTCTATCTAGTTGGATGCAAACTGAAAAGGATGTGCAGAAGTCTGTTGGCACTTGCACCCACTCCTCGCCAGGTTCTAAGTCCTCAAGTGAACACACCTGTTGAAGAATGTCTTCGGCTTGACCCATCCACGACCGTCCTCTTTTTAACCTGCTGCCCTTCACCTTCCTAATTTCACTATGCAGTGGATGTTGTGTGTTTGCGTTAATTCTGAGGTAGGCACGTGCCCTGCAAACTTGTATTCTCTCTTCAATGGTTGGAAAATCAAGAAGGTAGCGCATCGCCCTGCATGCTGTATCTCTTGTACATCCAAGAATAATGCGCATAGCTTCATTCTGTATCCTTTCCATCCTTTCTATCTGCTTATGGCTGAGAGTCAGGATTGCCATTGCATACTCCAAAACAGACATGACCAGCCCCTCGTACAGAAGACATAGATGGCGCTGCTCACAGTTTGCTGCCGCCATCACCCGCATCGCTGCCAAACCCCGCTTGGCCTTTGTTATCACCTGGTCTATGTGCACATCTTCCGGTTTAAAGATGGCGACGGACGGTCGTGTTGTTTTGTGTTCGTTAACATTTTCGCGTAGGGGATGGATTTATTCATCTCTTGCGTGTAATTGGTGTGCCAGGATGTAAAACCAGGAGTTTCTACTCAAGATCTGCGCGGGTGCTACGGAGTTCGTGCATCGAGCGAAGCCATCCTTGAGTGAATTTTCAGCAGCGTGTGTGGTTCTCAGCAGTCTGTGTTTACGTTTTTTCAACATGGCGGAACAACGTGTGTTTTCCGAGCGGTCAGCAGTCAACATAACGAAGCGGCGTGGTAGCCGCGCAGGGAGAAAGAAACAAGGTAAGCGCGGTGGTTTGGGACGTTTTAGACTCAAGTGTCACCGTCTAGGACTCAGGAACATCCGTATTCTATATTGGAACTGTGCCAGTGTAAAACAACGGGGCTCTATTTTAGAAACCCTAGTTTACAGGAACGACATTGTAGCACTCCAGGAGACGAGACTGGGCGATCAGCTACTCCGAATTGCCGGCTTCAAATGTTTCTACAACAGACGACATCTGGGAACGGCTATTCTCGTTCGCGACAGCATGGTGGTGTCTGAGCTAGACATGTCCAGTTGGGACAGTGACGATATACAAATACAGGCGTTGAGAGTTCATTCCAGTATACCATTCGTGTTGGTTAATGTTTATGCCCGCAATGCGGTGTGGACGCCCAGAAGTGGCAGTGCTTAAGTGGCATATTAGGCCACGAGAGAAATGTTATTTTCTGTGGTGACTTCAACGCTAAAGGCAGATCATGGGGAAACACTTCCTCCAATACACAAGGGGAGGAGCTCGAGACTGCACTGGAAACCATCGACCTGGTTTGTATCAACAGTGGCTGTGTCACCAGGACAGCAAGCCGTCCAGGCGATGAGGACAGTGCTATTGATCTGGCGCTAGTTTCACCTTCACTCACTACAGTGTGTAGATGGGGTGTCCTAGGACACCATGGCAGCGACCACCACCCTTGCAGCATATTGGTGGAGAAAGGCAGAACCAGGCAGCACAAGCTAAAGGTAAAGACGTTCCAGTATGACAGTACAGGGCAAGATGTGGTGAGTAAAATAAGACGTGACAAGCGCAGAACGTTTCAGGGCAGGAAAAAAAAGCTGGGAGCAGCCACCGTGGTGGAGTTTCGAGGTGGAGAAGGCTTGGGTGGATAATCGTAGTGCTGTAAGGAGATGGCAAAATGCCAAGAAGAACAGAGCTGGTCATCCTAGTCCCTGCTTGCACTTAGAAAGAGAGATGCACACAAAAGTAAGCTATTTAAAAAAAACTGGTCAAGGTGGTTAAAAGCGAAAAATGGGCAGAGGTGTGTCAAAGAGTAAGCACAGACAAGTCACTGAAATTGTTCTGGCGACTACATAAAAGCATGAGTGGTGTAGTCAAGAATAAGAGCATTTCTGACTTCTAAGGTGCTGACCTCATCTGGCAGAGGACTGACGAGGACAAGGGCAAAGCCCTCTTTGAACGCTACCTTGAGCAGAGCAACCAGACAGACATGGGAGGCCGAAATCTGGCCAAGGAGGTCACCTCAGACAGATGCAAGGCCCAGAACACTTCGGATGAAGACACAGTGACAGTGAAAGAAATCAAGGCTGTGCTTCGACGATCAAAAAACAGTGCTCCGGGTCCTGATGGCATAAGATACGACGACATAAATAGGTGTACCGACAATGAGCTAGAGAAACTAGCAGACATGTACAACAACAGTATAGGGAGTGCTAGCATCAAGGAGGAATGGTTACACAGCTATCTGATCCCCTTGCCGAAGCCTGACAAAGACCACAAAAAAATTCAGGGATATCGAATTATAACCATGCAGAATACAATAGGCAAGCTGCTGGAGAAGGTAATTGCCAGGAAAATATCAAGCCAACTAGAGAGGCAAGGTGTTTTCCCACCTACCCTGGGTGGGTACCGTCCAAAAAGAGAAACCTGGACCAATGCAGCAGTCTTTGCCCATGATGTCTATGAAGGTTTCCACTCAGGCACTGAAACCGTTGCTGCAGCGATTGATCTTGAGGACGCATACAACAGAGTACCACTGGAGTTTTTAATGTTTCAGCTTCTTGAACTAAACGTAAGTCCATTCCTCCTTAGTTGGATCGCTGCAGCCCTCTTCCAACGGAAAGTAGTTTTTAGATGTGGCAGTTGGACTTCGGAACCAACAACAATATATCCTGGCCTACCACAGGGATCACCATTATCTCCGGTACTGTTCAACGCCTACACAGTGAGAATCACCAGTGAGCAGATCACTGGACCTGGCAGGACATTGTCATATGCCGATGATGTTTTAGTGTATCGTCAGGGTAAGGATAGAGAGGAGGTTGCTGTGGAACTACAAACCGAACTCAATCGCATAAGTACTTGGTGTGATGAAGCTGGGGCAATGGTCAACCCAACAAAGGCAACAGTGACTTGGTTCTCGTTGAATAATCATATTGTCAACAATCCAACACCAACTGTAATGCTGTGTTCAGAGACGGTGGAAAGAACGCAGGCAATGAATTACCTGGGGATACGGTTTGATCGAAGACCTGATCATGTCAATTCGGTAAAACCATGTTTTAGTTGACTTGCCTTTCCTTGCCCTTTTACTTTTACCATCGACTTTGCCAGTTGTCTCTCTCTCTATATTGCACACCCTTTGCAGGAAGTTGCTATTAACTCCATATTTTTATCTTACAGTACAGTATATAAAAATACACCCTATAGTAATGTTCATATAGTACCAGCCATCTTCTTTTCTAAAATCGAAAATACCTCAAATGGGTACCAGGAAATATCTTGGAGTGTAAAGGCGGCCATTGTGAAATTTATCACATCACCCATTGTATGCTGACTAATCTATGCAAATGTGGGCGTAGCACCATATGCCCAATGGGTGTAAGGCGCGTAATACGATCCTTTACTTACTTGCAAATAAGATACTCTCACCCTTAGCAATCTTCTACATTGCTAAAGATGGTGCAAAAGTGCGTGTAACTATGCTGCCTTCCCTCATATCGGACTATTTATACACCTCTGTATATTCATATCGAACTGTTTACACACCTTTGGCCACACACATCCTATCTGGCACTTTGGCAGCCGAATTGTATTTAAACTCTGTAGCAAAAGAGCGAATTTATAAACCGGTCTGAACTCCATTTCTGTTTCCTCCTGACAACACAGGAGTTGTGTTAATTTTATTTTTATTTTTCCCCCGTTTTTTATCTGTTTGTGTTGTTCTCTCCTTGACAAAGATTCTTAGAACCGAAACGTCCTTTGTGTCCAGTAATACTAATTTTTAATTTTTTTTTTAATTTTATACTTCATTTTTATATATGTATTGATTATTTTTGATTTTGGATAATTCTGACTTTGTTTTCATCTGTATGGAGAACTTTGTAATGCATGTACGCTGTGGATGTGTTTAGTATGTCTCTTCTTTTCGCAGGAGCTAAATATACCTAATTGTTTGCAACCCATAAAGATGGTGCATAACGAAAACCAGGTGGAAAACAGGGGAAAGCCATTGCATGATCTCCCACGATTGAAGCCTGAAGCTACTGAGTTGTTGCTATCGGCAAGCATACAACCTTTGACGTAAAGGTGTCGTTTCAAACATGAAAAGTCCGAAGAAGAGAACTGGGCAACTCGGATATCTATAGAATGGGATTATCTAACAACTTCACATAAACGACACAAAATAATTGATGATGAAGAGGATATTCGTTCTCTACGAGGTGAAGTGCCCGGCTCCACGCCTCGTTTTCTGTACCTTCACGAGGTTCTTTCATAGATCGTAGATCGCATTATCATGGCTCCTGCAGACGAAGCGACGCTTTCATTCTCGTGTTCACTCGCTTGATCCAACTGGCATGCATACATGGGGCTTTCATTCTCGTGTTCACTCGCTTGATCCAACTGGCATACATACATGGGGGTGGCGTTAGCATAGTAGCCAGACGTTCACTCGCTTGATCCAACTGGCATGCATACATGGGGGTGGTGTTAGCATAGTAGCCAGACGTTCACTCGCTTGATCCAACTGGCATACATACATGGGGGTGGTGTTAGCATAGTAGCCAGACGTTCACTCGCTTGATCCAACTGGCATACATACATGGGGCTTTCATTCTCGTGTTCACTCGCTTGATCCAACTGGCATGCATACATGGGGCTTTCATTCTCGTGTTCACTCGCTTGATCCAACTGGCATACATACATGGGGCTTTCATTCTCGTGTTCACTCGCTTGATCCAACTGGCATACATACATGGGGCTTTCATTCTCGTGTTCACTCGCTTGATCCAACTGGCATACATACATGGGGCTTTCATTCTCGTGTTCACTCGCTTGATCCAACTGGCATACATACATGGGGCTTTCATTCTCGTGTTCACTCGCTTGATCCAACTGGCATACATACATGGGGCTTTCATTCTCGTGTTCACTCGCTTGATCCAACTGGCATGCATACATGGGGCTTTCATTCTCGTGTTCACTCGCTTGATCCAACTGGCATACATACATGGGGCTTTCATTCTCGTGTTCACTCGCTTGATCCAACTGGCATACATACATGGGGCTTTCATTCTCGTGTTCACTCGCTTGATCCAACTGGCATACATACATGGGGCTTTCATTCTCGTGTTCACTCGCTTGATCCAACTGGCATACATACATGGGGCTTTCATTCTCGTGTTCACATCGCTTGATCCAACTGGCATACATACATGGGGCTTTCATTCTCGTGTTCACTCGCTTGATCCAACTGGCATACATACATGGGGGTGGCGTTAGCATAGTAGCCAGACGTTCACTCGCTTGATCCAACTGGCATACATACATGGGGCTTTCATTCTCGTGTTCACTCGCTTGATCCAACTGGCATACATACATGGGGCTTTCATTCTCGTGTTCACTCGCTTGATCCAACTGGCATGCATACATGGGGCTTTCATTCTCGTGTTCACTCGCTTGATCCAACTGGCATACATACATGGGGCTTTCATTCTCGTGTTCACTCGCTTGATCCAACTGGCATACATACATGGGGCTTTCATTCTCGTGTTCACTCGCTTGATCCAACTGGCATACATACATGGGGCTTTCATTCTCGTGTTCACTCGCTTGATCCAACTGGCATACATACATGGGGCTTTCATTCTCGTGTTCACTCGCTTGATCCAACTGGCATACATACATGGGGTGGCGTTAGCATAGTAGCCAGGACGTTCACTCGCTTGATCCAACTGGCATACATACATGGGGCTTTCATTCTCGTGTTCACTCGCTTGATCCAACTGGCATACATACATGGGGCTTTCATTCTCGTGTTCACTCGCTTGATCCAACTGGCATGCATACATGGGGCTTTCATTCTCGTGTTCACTCGCTTGATCCAACTGGCATACATACATGGGGCTTTCATTCTCGTGTTCACTCGCTTGATCCAACTGGCATACATACATGGGGCTTTCATTCTCGTGTTCACTCGCTTGATCCAACTGGCATACATACATGGGGGTGGCGTTAGCATAGTAGCCAGACGTTCACTCGCTTGATCCAACTGGCATGCATACATGGGGGTGGCGTTAGCATAGCAGCCGAGACGTTCGCCTGCCGATCCGGTCGCCATAGGTTTGAATCCTCATCGAGATTAGTCGACCGGGCCTGGGATGAGTACAAAGATAATGACTCGGGAAGTAAAGTATCGACAAATATAGGCCTAGTAACATATGCTAGAGTGCCTTGAGGGATTTACAATAGCCTCATACCATTTATGAAAACCAACGCAAGGCAGTCTGCTTCCACACGAGCTTAGAAGCACTCACATAACACATATTTTGAGTGTGTGTTTTCGTTCGCTCATTTTGAGTTGAGTTGATTGAGTTGAGTTAAGAACCGACATCACTGCACTTAGGACATCTCCATATGTGCTCCGTCTCCTCCTTCAACAGCCAGCGAAGAGTCATACCACTAATCGTTCTCACCGTTATCTGATTTAAAGTCTCTTGGTCTTCCATCTCAGTTTTGAGATTCTTCTAGAACCCCTACCGATCCTCCGCAATCTCATTCTTTCCACATACGGATTCTCAATCTGTTCTCCCGCCTTCTCCACCTGGCCCCACAAACGCATGACCACCTCCCCCTTGTCCATAGGTAATCTACCACCAATGAGGTGCATTCTCTGCCAACCTATCAGCCATGTTCATTCCCCCGCACCCCCCGCATGGCCAGGGCAAAATATCCACACAATTCTGCACAATCTGTGACCTATGAAGCGAACGATAGTCATTCATACACGTGCTACTACTTCCAGTTAACCTGGCTTGATTTTTGCTTGTGGATTAGCTTTCCCTATTACAAGTGTCCCTCGCCTTCAGGCGAACCCATTGTACGACTTCTAAGGTACTAGTAATTTACACCCCAAATCAAGGACGAAACGACAACATTTTAGTCCACCTGACCAGGTAGTGGAGCGCATGGGAAGTCTAAGAGCGAGAGCTCTGATACATTCCGCCACACTGATCCCCATAATGCAATATACAAGGTGTGACTAGGATATCGTATTACAGATACAACATCGAGTGTGTATTATAGGAAGTTCATGCTTAATGATCTGGACATACGCTTTCAGAATAGGAGCCAGTGGTGCAGTTAGCATCATCTCCATCTAAACCTATTTACACGTGGGCCAACTCCAGCACACCTCTGAATATCGTGTTCTCACCACGAAGCGCGCCTGTATATCGTGTACTCACCACGAAGCACGCCTGTATATCGTGTACTCGCCATGATGCACGCCTGTATATCGTGTACTCACCATGAAGCACGCCTGTATATCCAGCGTGCACGAACCAATTAGCCATGCGTATGATGCTTTCAGATGTGCGGGTGAATATTCAATCATAAGACGCAATGGGAAACCATCCCATACTCATGTCAAGGGGGGAGGGGAAGTGAAGGAGCGAGAGAAGGAAGGTATAGGAGTAGGGGTAGGAGTATATATAAGAAGAGCAGCCAGTTGAGGAAGAGAGCAAAGAGAAGGAAGGGATGAGTTAGCAGAGGTAAAGGAAGGAAGGACGGAAGGAAGGCAGGCAGGCAGGAAGGCGAAGGGAGGGAGGAAGGAAGGAAAGACGGGAGGAAAGAAGATGAACAAGAACAAAGATAAGAAGAAGAAGAAGAAGAAGAAGAAGAAGAAGAAGAAGAAGAAGAAGAAGAAGAAGAAGAAGAAGAAGAACAACAACAACAACAACAACAACAACAACAACAACAACTAAAAGCAGAAGCTAACCCACCCATATATAACAATCCCACACACACACACACACAACATACACACACACACACACACACACACACACACACACACACACACACACACACACGAAAACAGCAACAATAATAACCAACTCAAAATCAAGCGACCCCTCAAAAAGCCAAGAACATAAAACTCACAAACAATAAACTACATTTAATGGGCAAGAATGTTGCGCTAAAACCAAATACAGATTAAGCCAAAGCGCCTTCAATGCCTATCCCCTTAATGGCAGAACAGTTCTCCGTTTCAATATTCTCATTTTCAACAGCACGGAATATTCGCCTGTACTGCTGATGTCTTTATAAACACGGTCTCCTATACTTGCAGAACATACACACCAGAACGCTATCGATCGTGAATATAAAGTTATACCAAGGCCGGGCCCGGAAGCCATCAGAGATCCACGTAGGAGAAAAAGCTGTCGACCCGAGTATTAACACCGTATGCCTTCTTTGCATACTGATGAATCTGTGAGGATGCTTTGGGAGAGGGGGATGACTAATGCAGACGTGGATGCTGGGTACAATCCAACATTTGTTTAGTGGCTGTAGTTCAGGGGTTAGCTGGCCCAGTATTAGAGCATGTCTTACAAAAGGGTGAGGAGATCGACCGTTCAGGGAGAGGCTCATACCGATTATAGTCAGGGAGAGTAGCTGTGTAACTGGTCAAATTTTCTTCAGTCGTAATAACCGATCAATTTTTTACTCTGTGTAACTGGTCAAATTTTCTTCAGTCGTTATAACAGATCATTTTTTAATTCTGTCTAACTGGTCAAATTTTCTTCAGTCTTTATAACCGATCATTTTTTTTTTCATTCTGTGTAAAGCAAACTGTCATTTACTGCCAACATAGTACCTTGCGGTGTATGGCAGAGGGGTCTTTGAGCCTGAGGAATTAAGGCCGCCTGGCTAGTGCAGTCGCCGCGAACTGTGCAGGTTAGGATTTTCTTTTTGCCTCCGACAGAAAAATACCCCACACCTTACCGAGGGATCGAACCTGGGTCTCCCGAAGGCGAGTCCGGCGTCCTAGCCACTCGGCCAGCCGCCCCTCACTCGGCCAGCCGCTACAGGTCAAATTTTCTTCAGTCGTTATAACCGATCACTTTTTTACTCTGTGTAACTGGTCAAATTTTTCTGCAGTCGTTTTAACCGATAATTTTTTTAATTCTGTTTTTTTTTTCCGCACTCTGTGTGTGTGTGTGTTTTTTTTTTTGTTTTTTGTTTCGCATATCCTTTACAGGACATCGCTGTCAACATCAGCATCTTTCAGCTGATTGTTGATTTCTTGGCAAGATTACGCTCAGTAGTTTGCCATTGCTTTCCGAGCGACCGGCTCACATACCCGGTAAGTTACCGACTCGGAGAGAACCGCTACCAATTCTCGCGCACATCACGTTACTTACGAGAGTATACGGGCTTACGGAGAAAGTCGTGTAACACCTAGACCAGGGAGACCGGCACATTCTGTGTAACCAGTCTAATTTTCTTCAGTCGTTATAACCGATCAGTTTGTTGTTTTTTCATCCTGTGTAACTAGTCACGTTTTTGTTACTCTTTATAAACAATTTACATGTTGCATATTACCAATTTTAACATACGGTAGTGAATCATGGAAAACTATTAAACAGGCGGGGGGGGGGGGGAATTCCCGGAAGCCTTGATGATGTGGTTTTACAGAAGAATTCTGAAAATTAATTGGACAGTCAAAACGAGCAATCTGGATAATATGAGGGAAGCTAAGTCAGCAAAGACAACTTATTTCAAACATTAAAAGGAAGCAGTCATCGTTTTTCGGCCACATTATGAGAAATCAAAAACTGAAACATGTTGTGACAACCGGAAAGATTTGCGAAAAGAGAGATAGAGGAAGACATCGTGAGAAGATTCTTGATAGTCTTGTATCGTGGCACGGACAGGCGTCAACACATGAAATGATCTATACCGTCGGTAATCGCAATTTGTGGAGAGGCATGACCGCCCACGCCAGCCGGCAAGCTACTGGATTATGGTGATGATGATAACCAGTGGCGAACTGGCTAGCGTGTCAGCTTGCCCGATGGCAAGTGGTCGCTCAATGAAGTGGACCGCACTAAACATTAGACATGTTGCTATAAATGTTCATGATCTGTTAGGCCTGGCAACCAGTATAAATTGATTGATTGAAGTAAATCACTACTTCCACCATACAGTGGCACTATAAACTAGTACACAAATTCGTGTTCAATATGGAGGTCCTTACCTCATGAATTCCAGAATTCACATACATCGCATATATCCTGCTGTGTGAATACCAGAATCCACAGGTGCTGCGCAGATAATGTTGGGCGAATACCATAATCCACACATGCTGCACAGATAATGTTGGGCGAATACTAGAATCCACACATGCTGCGCAGATAATGTTGGGTGAATACCATAATCCACACATGCTGCACAGATAATGTTGGGCGAATACTAGAATCCACACATGCTGCACAGATAATGTTGGGCGATACCATAATCCACACATGCTGCACAGATAATGTTGGGCGAATACTAGAATCCACACATGCTGCACAGATAATGTTGGGCGAATACCAGAATCCACACATGCTGCGCAGATAATGTTGGGCGAATACCATAATCCACACATGCTGCACAGGTAATGTTGGGCGAATACCAGAATCCACATGCGCTGCACAGATAATGTTGGGCGAATACCAGAATCCACACATGCTGCACAAATAATGTTGGGACAGTCTCTCAATTAGCAGAACGTGGCTCTCATCGCGGGGCCCCGACACCCTCATGTCACTTGTCATTTCTCATTTCTCATGTCTCTTGTTATTTCTCATGTCTCTTGTCATTGCTCCTGTCACTTGTCATTTCTCATGTCTCTTGTCATTTATCATGTCTCTTGTCATGTCTCATGTCTCTTGTCATTTCTCATGTCTCTTGTTATTTCTCATGTCTCTTGTCATTTCTCATGTCTCTTGTCATTTCTTATGTCTCTTGTTATTTCTCAAGTCTCTTGTCATTTCACATGTCTCTTGTCATTTCTCATGTCTCTTGTTATTTCTCATGTCTCTTGTTATTTCTCATGTCTCTTGTCATTTCTCATGTCTCTTGGCATTTCTCATGTCTCTTGTCATTTCTCATGTCTCTTGTCATTTCTCATGTCTCTTGTCATTTCTCATGTCTCTTGTCATTTCTCATGTCTCTTGTCATTTCTCATGCCTCTTGTTATTGCTCATGTCACTTGTCATTTCTCATGTCTCTTGACATTTCTCATGTCTCTTGTCATTTCTCATGTCTCTTGTTTTTTCTCCTGCCTCTGGTCATTTCTCCTGCCTTCTGTCATTTCTCCTGTCTCTTGGCATTCCTTTGTTTCTTGTCATTTCTCATGTCTCCTATTTCTCCTGCCTCTCGTCATTTCTCCTGCCTCCTGTCATTTCTCATTTTGAATGTTCTTGTGAGGATGCTCACAATAGTCGACAGTGTGTGCGTGTGAAAAGTGTGGGAGTTTATTCATATTAGTTTTAGTGATTATGTGAGGCAGCGTGTATGTATGTGGATGGATGGGTGTGTCTATGTATGTGTGCGTTTATATGTGTGGATGTATGTGTGTGTGTGCATGTCTGTATGTATGGGTGTATATGTGTGTGTACGTGTGTGTGCTTGTGTGTGTGTGTGTGTGCGTGTGTTTATGTGTGCGTTCATGTGTGTTTATATGTATCTGCGTGTGTATATGTGTGTATGTGCGAGTGTATGTGTATGTATGTTCGTGTATGTATGCGTATATGTCTGTGTGTGTATATGTACATGCATGCAGTGTATGCCAGGGAGTGTGCGTGTGTATGAGGCATGTGTGTGTGTGTGTCTGGGGTGTGGGTGATGTATGTGTGGAGGGGTTGTGTGTGGGTGGATGGATGGTGATGTGTGGGTGGGTGAAGGGATGTGTGATCGGTGGGGGGATGTGGGTGAGGGATGTTTGGGTGATGGTTGGAAGTGTGGGAGCGTTGGTGGGTGGGGGTTGTGTGGGTGGGGAGTGTGTATGTGAGTGAGTAGGTGATGGACGTGTGAATGAATGGGTGTGTGGGAGATGTGGGTGTGTGCTGGGGATGAGTGTGTGATGGGTGAGGGGATGGGTGTGGGGATGTGTGTGTGGGTGGGGTATATGTCTGTGTGGGTGGGTGTGGATGGGGTAATTGAGGGTGGGTGGAGGATGTATGTGTGGGTGGTGAGTGTGTTTGTAGGTGGGGGATGTGTGGGTGAGTGGGAAATGTGTGTGTGGGTGAGGGATGTGTGGGTGGGATGTGTATGGGGGATGCGTGTGGGGGATGTGTGTAAGGATGGGGGATGTGTATATGGGTGGAGTGTTGTGTGGGAGGGGAGATGTGTGTGGGTGAGGTATGTGTGTATGGGTAGGTGGATAGGTGTGATTGGGTGTGGAATGTGCGGGTGGGTAAAGGATGTATGTGAGGGTGGGGGATGTGTGTTTGGCTGGGTGGATGGGATGTGTGAGCGTGGGTGGGTAGATGGGAGTTGTATGTGTTGATGGGTGGGTGAGGGATGTGTGGGTGTAAGTGGTTGAGGGATGAGTACGTGAGTGGGTGGATATATGTGGGAGGTGAGTATATGGGTGGGGGATGTGTGTGTGTGGGTTGGAAGATGTGTGTGGGTGGTGGGTGGGTGTGTGGGGGAGGTGTGTGTTTGTGGATGGGGGATGTGATGGTGGGTGGGGATGTGTGTGTGTGGGGGGGGGGGGCATGTGTGTATGGGTAGGGAGATGTGTGTGCGTGTGAATGTATGGATGGGGTGTGTGTGGGTGGGGGAATGCGTGGTTAAGGGTTATGTGGTTAAGGGATGGGTGATTGGGGGTGGGTGGGTGGAAGATGTGTGGGTGGGTGAGTGTGTGTATCCTGGGGGTGGGGATGTGTGTGTATGGGCGTGGGATGTGTGGGTGTGTGAGGGATATTGTGTGGGTGGGGGATGTGTGAAAGTGGTGGGTGTGTGGGTGGATGCTAGTTTTGTGTGTGGGTAGGTGTGTTATGTGTGAGTTGGCGGGGATATGTGTGTGTAGGTGGGGATGTGTGGTTGGGGGATGTGTGTTTGATTGGGTGGTTAGGGGTTTGTGCGTGTGTGGTGGAGGATATGTGGGTGGATGAGTTTTGATGGTTAAGGGATGAGTGGAGGATGTGTGTGTGTTGGTGGGGAGATGCGCGAAGCCAGGCATGCGCGATATGCAGGCATCCAGAGTATAATAGTCAAGCAATACAGAACTGTTGTTGTCGACCGCTACACGATGAGGAGGGTATCCGAGCACCTATGGGGTGAATGGCTCGATGTGCAGTGAGGATACTGTCACTGTTGTGTGAATACAAGAATCCACACATACAACATACATTATGTTGTGCGAATATAAGAACTACATATATAACGCAGACAGACAGACAGACAGACAGACAGACAGGCAGGCAGGCAGGCAGGCAGGCAGGCAGACAGACAGACAGACAGACAGACAGACAGACAGACAGACAGATAGACAGACAGACAGACAGACAGACAGACAGACAGACATGTCACATAAGACACATTTGATAGCCTACTTTCACTCAGTCTCACTTAAGAAAGAATTAACCTCCAATATTCAATGTCACATAAGACAGAACTGACCATCTAGTTCAATGTTATATAAGACAGAATTGACCACCAATGCTCTGTGTCACATAATCAGAATGTATCATCTACATTCAGAATCACATAAGACATAACCGACCACCTACTTTTAATGTCACATATAACAGGATTTACCACCTACTTTAATTGAGACATAAAACAGAATTGACCATCTACTTTAAATGAGACATAAAACAGGATTGACCATCTACTTTAACTGTGACATAAAACAGGATTGACCATCTACTTTAACTGAGACATAAAACAGGATTGACATCTACTTTAACTGAGACATAAAACAGGATTGACCCATCTACTTTAACTGGACAAACAGATTGACCATCTACTTTAACTGTGACATAAAACAGGATTAACCATCTACTTTTAAATGCGACATAAAACAGGGTTGACCATCTACTTTAACTGAGACATAAAACAGGATTAACCATCTACTTTTAAATGAGACTAAAACAGGATTGACCATCTACTTTAACTGAGACATAAAACAGGATTGACCATCTACTTTAACTGTGACATAAAACAGGATTGACCATCTACTTTAACTGAGACATAAAACAGGATTGACCATCTACTTTAACTGTGACATAAAACAGGATTGACCATCTACTTTAACTGAGACATAAAACAGGATTGACCATCTACTTTAACTGAGACATAAAACAGGATTGACCATCTACTTTAACTGAGACATAACACAGGATTGACCATCTACATTAACTGTGACATAAAACAGGATTGACCATCTACTTTAACTGTGATATAAAACAGGATTGACCATCTACTTTAACTGAGACATAAAACAGGATTGACCATCTACTTTAACTGTGACATAAAACAGGATTGACCATCTACTTTAACTGTGACATAAAACAGGATTGACCATCTACTTTAACTGAGACATAAAACAGGATTGACCATCTACTTTAACTGTGACATAAAACAGGATTGACCATCTACTTTAACTGAGACATAAACAGGATTGACCATCTACTTAACTGAGACATAAAACAGGATTGACCATCTACTTTAACTGAGACATAAAACAGGATTGACCCAACTACTTTAACTGTGCACATAAAACAGGATTGACCAGCTACTTTAAACTGTCACATAAAACAGGATTGACCAACTACTTTAACTGAGACATAAAACAGGATTGACCATCTACTTTAACTGAGACATAAAACAGGATTGACCATCTACTTTAACTGAGACATAAAACAGGATTGACCATCTACTTTAACTGTGACATAAAACAGGATTGACCATCTACTTTAACTGTGACATAAAACAGGATTGACCATCTACTTTAACTGAGACATAAAACAGGATTGACCACCTACTTTAACTGTGACATAAAACAGGATTGACCATCTACTTTAACTGTGACATAAAACAGGATTGACCATCTACTTTAACTGAGACATAAAACAGGATTGACCATCTACTTTAACTGAGACATAAAACAGGTTTGACCATCTACTTTAACTGAGACATAAAACAGGATTGACCACCTACTTTAACTGAGACATAAAACAGGATTGACCATCTACTTTAACTGAGACATAAAACAGTATTGACCATCTACTTTAACTGAGACATAAAACAGGATTGACCATCTACTTTAACTGAGACATAAAACAGGATTGACCATCTACTTTAACTGAGACATAAAACAGGATTGACCAACTACTTTAACTGTCACATAAAACAGGATTGACCAGCTACTTTAACTGTCACATAAAACAGGATTGACCAACTACTTTAACTGAGACATAAAACAGGATTGACCATCTACTTTAACTGAGACATAAAACAGGATTGACCAACTACTTTAACTGTCACATAAAACAGGATTGACCAACTACTTTAACTGAGACATAAAACAGGATTGACCATCTACTTTAATTGAGACATAAAACAGGATTGACCATCTACTTTAACTGAGACATAAAACAGGATTGACCATCTACTTTAACTGAGACATAAAACAGGATTGACCATCTACTTTAACTGAGACATAAAACAGGATTGACCATTTACTTTCGTGTCACATAAGACATAATTTATCACACACTTTAACTGTGACATAAAACAGGAATTTTTTTTTTTAATGTTGCATATCCCTTACAGGACGTTTCAGTCAACACCAGCATATTTCATTTGCTGTTGATGTACCTGGCAAGTTTTACGTTCAGTAGTTTGCCATTGCTGATTCTATCAGCTGCAGTTTTCCCTACGAGGATATACGGGATTACGAACAATGTCGTTAAATCCTCGGCCAGGGAGACTGGCCGAAAACAGGATTGACCACCTAATTTCGGTGTCACATAAGACATAATTTATAATCCACTTCAACTGTGACGTAAAACAGAATTGACCGTCTACTGTAACTGTGACATAAAACAGAATTGACCATGTACTTTCGGTGCCACATAATGCAGAACTAGCTCTACTGACAGTGAAACTGGCAACATCTGCCTTGCCCATCTGGGACCGACTGCCTGGGCAGATTTAACGTTTTGGGTGCCTAAAAGCTTAAAGGACCCCATGTAAAGAACTAGATTTTGAGTATTGGACTCTGCTGTCTCCCTTGGGTTGGGAGATGTGGCTATATTGTCTCCCTTGGGTTGGGAGATGTGGCTATATTGTCTCCCTTGGGTTGGGAGATGTGGCCCTATTGTCTCCCTTGGGTTGGGAGATGTGGCTCTGCTGTCTCCCTTGGGTTGGGAGATGTGGCTATGTTGTCTCCCTTGGGTTAGGGGATGTGGCTATGTTGTCTCCCTTGGGTTGGGGGATGTGGCTCTGCTTTCTCCCTTGGGTTGGGAGATGTGGCTATGTTGTCTGGGAGATGTGGCTATGTTGTCTCCCTTGGGTTGGGAGATGTGGTTATGTTGTCTCCCTTGGGTTGGGGGATGTGGCTCTGCTTTCTCCCTTGGGTTGGGAGATGTGGCTCTGATGTCTCCCTTGGGTTGGGAGATGTGGTTCTGTTGTCTCCCTTGAGTTGGGAGATGTGGCTCTGCTGTCTCCCTTGGGTTGGGAGATGTGGCTCTGTTGTCTCCCTTGGGTTGGGAGATGTGGCTATGTTGTCGTCCTTGGGTTGGGAGATGTGGCTATGTTGTCTCCCTTGGGTTGGGAGATGTGGCTCTGCTTTCTCCCTTGGGTTGGGAGATGTGGCTCTGATGTCTCCCTTGGGTTGGGAGATGTTGCTATGTTGTCTCCCTTGGGTTGGGAGATGCGGCTCTGTTGTCTCCCTTGAGTTGGGAGATGTGGCTCTGCTGTCTCCCTTGGGTTGGGAGATGTGGCTATGTTGTCGTCCTTGGGTTGGGAGATGTGGCTCTGTTGTCTCCCTTGGGTTGGAGAGATGTGGCTCTGCTGTCTCCCTTGGGTTGGGAGATGTGGCTCTGTTGTCTCCCTTGGGTTGGGAGATGTGGCTCTGCTGTCTCCCTTGGGTTGGGAGATGTGGCTCTGTTGTCGTCCTTGGGTTGGGAGATGTGGCTCTGTTGTCGTCCTTGGGTTGGGAGATGTGGCTATGTTGTCGTCCTTGGGTTGGGAGATGTTGCTATGTTGTCTCCCTTGGGTTGGGAGATGTTGCTTTGTTGTCTCCCTTGGGTTGGGAGATGTGGCTCTGCTGTCTCCCTTGGGTTGGGAGATGTGGCTATGTTGTCTCCCTTGGGTTGGGAGATGTGGCTATGTTGTCGTCCTTGGGTTGGGAGGTATGACTCTGCTGTTTCCCTTGGGTTGGGAGATGTGGCTCTGATGTCTCCCTTGGGTTGGGAGATGTGGCTCTGATGTCTCCCTTGGTTTGGGAGATGTGGCTCTGATGTCTTCCTTGGGTTGGGAGATTTGGCTCTGATGTCTCCCTTGGTTGGGAAATGGAGATTGAAAGCTTCAGAGCTTTTCTGTGCGTCCGCTTCTGATGAATGAAACTGGACACACACAGTTTTTAAGTGTGTGTGTGTTTGTGTGTGTATGTGTGTGTGTGTGTGTGTGGGGGGAGGGGGATGTAACAGTGATGGTAAAGGATTACATGTGTAAGTTTAATCTGGGCATGTGCTATTACCCTAGGCTCCAGATTAGTTCCTGCTATCGTCCATATGTCACCGGGGTCCATGAGAGAAGCACAGAATAGTAACACTGTAACCTGCCATGCATGTCGTCAGAGGCCACTAATGAAGGTTGGTCAGAGACTGGCGAGATCGGCCACTAGAAAAGTGTAGCTGCACAATTCAACCTGTCACGGATATGTCTATAAAGGGCTCGGAGTGAGATGCTTGAGGCTTTTGCTCCACTGGGAGATGAAGGGCAGCTGCAGCTGTGAGAGGAGGAGGAGAAGAAGCAGGAGGGGGAGGAGGAGGAGCAGTAGCAGCAGAGAAGGAGCAGGCAGAGGAGGAGTGTTAAGAGGAAGAGGAGGAGTAGTCAGAGGAAGAGGGAGAGAAGTAAGAGGAAAAGGAAGAATAGTAAGAGGAAGAGGATGATGCGTAAGAGGAAAAGGAAGATTAGTAAACAAAAAAGAGGAAGAGTAGTAAGAGAAAGAGGAGTAGTAAGATAAAGTGGAGGAGTGGTAAGAGAAAGAGGAGAAAGACGAAGACGAATAAAAAGACGAGCAGGAGGAGGTGTAGGAAGTAGTCTACTAGGAATCAGTTGTAAGAAGCAGGGCCAAATTAAGATCCAGACAGCACAGAAATTGACCCCAGTAAAGCTGTATTGATAATCAAGCTCACTAACCACTATGCATCCAAATCTACTATACATATACATTTTAGGTCATAATACGATGATCTGAGATGACGAGTTATTTTCTCAACATCATGCAATTATCACCCCCCCCCCCCCCCACCCAACCTGGACTGCTGGCATAATACGCCAGGGTGCTAGTCATTATGCCACCGCGGCTTTATCAGACTATACTGACTTTATTCGGGTTTTTTATCTGAAGCATTTGATCCGCGGACGGACAGAAAAAATGAATAGGGCAATCCTTAAAGAAACAAATGAGAAGCCTGAATTGATTGGAGAATTTAAACGTAGACTCACTATTTTGGGAGCACATTAAGAGAAGAAATAAATTTGATAATATTGTGGCGAGGCCGAAGGGATAAAAGCGCTTGCTCTTAAACTTCCTGTGCGCTGAAGGCGAGGTAGGGTGTTCAATCCCTACATAGACGTTAAGTTGGACTTAAACGTTGATTTCTTGTTTACAAATCAATGGCAAACCACTGAATGTAAAAGTAGACCGAAGATCAAAACTCACCAAAAACAAAAGGTTCTTAATTATAACCAACGCTGAAGAAGCAAGTTGAACTAGGCCGAATTAATTTTTTTTTCGTGAATACTGAATTGAACTGTAAAATTGCCTATAAAATCAACCTACTGCTAATGGCAACGTCCTGCAAAGGATGTCGATTATAGAGAGTGACAACTGGAAAACTTGATGGGGAAAGAGCAAGTAGAGACAATTCAAAAAGATATGGTTTTGCCACGTGACATGCTCAGGGCGAGAATACACACCTAATTTAATATTCTGGTGGTTGTGTAATATCGCGAACCGTATCCGCCCACGCCTCTGGGCAGAGCACAAGATGATACTATCAACATCATGGTGGCAGGTAACTGGCGCACTAACCACAATGTGATGATGGTTCTACTTTCAGAATCTCGCGCACTAAATAGTTGTCGGCGTGGGAGAGTTGATAAGGGGGATCACTCCTACAGATCTGCCTATGCCTAATAATTAAAGTACCCTTCAGTTTATCACCAGCCACACGATGTGGCAAACACATGAAAAAGGGCAATATTCTAATCTTCTTTCATTGAAAATAACACAAGCATTTTCGCGCCTAAACTTTGTTTCACTTTTTTTTTCACATTGAACTCAATCGTAGTCCATACACGTGCTACTACCTTTAATAGCACTGCACTGATTTTTTGCATCTGGATTAGCTTTCCTTATTACCATCAGGCGAACCCACTCCGACTTCAGAGGTACTTGTAATTTATATCCCAAGGTCAAGGACGAGATGTCAACATTTTAGTCAAATTGAAGGATGTAGGGCTGTACCCGCAACCGCGGCATCATCACACCGGATGTTTAAGAACAACCGCTCTTATCCATTCGGCCATGCCGACCACACTTAACTTCTTTAACACGCACATAATTATACTACATTACGAAAAACCACGTGCTAGTCTCCCCTCCCAAAATGGCTGTTTACCAAAGAATACTTACGTTTAACGCAATTATTACAAAAGTGTATATACACCACAAAAAACCAACAAGATACAGTATAAATACGTGTATCAATACTAACCTGCTATTGGAATATTCCCGTATTGCCATCTTAAAAGACCACAAAACACAGTTGGCTTGAAACAGCACCTGTTCTCGATAGTTCCTCCACAGAAGCTAACGTGTCCAGTCCACAGCTCCGACTGGGGATCGCACCATTTCTATAAACAGTGATTAGTTTTGCATTTCCAAGTCTAACGTCGCCGGCGTTTTCTCGTCAGGGGGTGTCCACGAGACTAAAGAATCCACATTCCATTTAACTTCTCAATCACTAGTCCCCTTCTGAACCCTGCCACCCCCATTCTCGCAACATGGTGTTTGTGTTTGCTTTATGGAGTGGGGGACATCATTTATTATTCATGAATGCAGCTTTCGATTCGGCATCCATATTATACTTATTTACATAAATATCGCCGGAGAACGGAACACTTAGAATGCAGCCACCAGGCGCTAAAATAGCTTCGTTTCCAATGCAAATCTGGACGTATTATTCAGGCTACTGTTGATTGATAAGAATTAAACAATCGAGAAGGACGGAAAAGTTGCCACTGCTGCTTGCTCTAACTCCTCGACTTTTCCATAAGCAATAATAGACAGCATGCATAATATATCTAGCAGAAGGCGCGAGAAGTGTGAATAATCTTCACTTCGAGCGAATGTTTCGTTTTATAAATAGCCAACAATCGGACATTCCCGGTGTGTCTTTGCTGTCTCTATATGTGGGGGTATTTGTGATGGAACTCAAGCAGATTTTGGGACAATGGCATTGTAATTATATTTTACTGTACTGTGTGTGTAGTATACTTTTACTGATACCACTGTGATTCCTGTTGTTTGACGCGTTTAGTTGAGTCTGGCATAACAGCACTCTGGACATTCCCATACGTGCTCCGTCCGCATGTTCAACAGTCAGCGAAGAGTCCCAATAAGAATGGTACCAGTAACCGCCTGACACATTGTCTGGCCTTTCCTCGGTGTCCTGAGTGTCGGCCAGATCCTCTGGTCACTCCCTGCAGCACCATTCTCTCCAGGCCTTGATGATATATCTGTTCCTCTGCGCTATACCCGACCTCAAGGGGCCCTACCAAATGTACCTTTTGCGCCAGTACCCCACCGAGCGGTACAGCTCCAGCCAATCTGTCCGCCTGCTCGTTTCCCACCACACCAGCATGTCCTGGGGAAAACAATACAACAGATGCTCTCTATTTTGAATTGTTGAATGGAAGCCTGCCACTCTTCCCGAAGCATGCCTGTCTTCACCTTCTCATCATATTTTGTTGAGTCTGTTACCATCACGACATGCTTGAGCTGCTTGTCCTTCAGTCAGCTGATCGCGGCCGTGACTGCCTCCACTTCCATTCTCAGACTAGATGGTGTGGTATCATAAGCTAGGTTCTTCTGTCTACACACCATATACCAACCTTCGCCACGAACCCACAGGTATTTACTTCTGTCACCTATCAGCACAAAGGCACTCGTATAGTTGATTAGATCACCTGGTCACGAATTGTCCTAGATCAATTGTTGCACCTCCCATTGGCCTCAGCCAATCCATGCAATCCTAATTCAATGTTATTATGACCATGTACATGTCTTGACTTGTCCACTCTCATTCTGACCCACTCCTCTCCTCTCCCAATGTTCTCAAGCATGCAGACTTCTCTGATTGTGTGTTCTGCCTGAACCATCCATGATATCCCTATGATCAGCTTGTGGCTTTTTAACTGTGTCCAGGACTTCAGGCAATGAGTGTTCCGTGTCTGCTGCCATTCGTAGATATGATTTAGCCTGTAGAACCTTGACCCTGTCTGCAATCTCGGGTAAGGCTAGGATGTATCGCGTACACACTACCCGCTTATCTATTGTGCGTCCCGGTGTATTTGACAATTATGCTTGATTGATTGATTGATTGATTGATTGATTTAGGAACCGACATCACAGCATTCAGGACATTCCCATAAGCGCTCCGCCCCCATCCTCAGCAGCCAGCGAAGAGTTCCAACACTAATAGTTCCAGTAGCAATCTGGTTATATGTCCGTCTGGCCTTTCCTCCGAGCGCCGAGCGTCGGCCAGATCCCCTCGTCACACCTCGTTGTCTCATTCTTACCAGACCATGGTGCTCCATCTGCTCCTCCGAGGTATATACTTATTATACTTATAATAATACAACTGTGATTCCTGTTTGACACGCATACATTAAATAGCAGAACTGTGATTTCTGCTTTCTTTTTTTTTCTTGTTCCCTTGCTCGCTGTAAACTCAATCGTAGTCCATACATGTGCTACTAAGTCATGTAGCTCTGGACTGATTTTTGCATGTGGCTTAGCTGTCACTATTCATTCATTCAGTAGCATGTCCTTTGCAGAACTTCACTCCCATAACAACCTTCCGGAAAACCTCTCGATCACAAGCAACATGTCCCGCGTCCGATACACCCATCTGGAGATCATCTGCCACGTCCTGCACCCATCTTCTCTTTGGCCTTCCTCTTCCTCTCTTCCCGGGCATATACCCCTCCATAATTGTTCTCTCCAAACTTTCATGACGGTTCAAGTGACCAAAATGTTTCAATTTTATTTGTTTTACCGTCTTTAAAAGCCAACCGTTTTCAATATTCAGCTCTTGTCATATGAATGCATTTGTTCTTTTATTTATTCAAGATATTCTTAGAACCCGTCAGTAACATTTATATTCAAAGGCATTTATGCGCTGCTCAGGTTGTTTAGTAAGTGTCCAGGTCTCACGGGTGCATGTTGCAAAGGGAAAGATGCATGCCCTTAAAAATCGTGTGGTTCTATCCATCACACTCCACAGTGTGTTATATGTATATACATGTTGGTAATTAATGACCAAATATATTCGAAATTCTCCACCATCACAATTTTTTCCTCATTAACATATATTTCTGTCTCCATATTAATTTTACCTTTTGCGTTATCTTTGTTTTTGCTATGTCAACATATAAGCTGTGATTTTAACTATGCTTTTGGGTTGATGTTGTTAGTTTTTCTATACCATTCTGTGATGTAAATAGTAGCATCATCATATCATCAGCTTATCAAACATCTGGTATTTCATGACCACCGATATTAGGGCATCATATTGCTCCTTGGTTATATCATCTCTGAAATTTCTCATTGTATTTTCGGCGTACAGGTTAAACAAATAAAGGGACAGCACAAATACGTGGACGGATGAGTTTAGGTAGATAGGTAGGTAGATGGGTAGGTGCGTAGGTAGCAGCAGCTAGATATGTAGGTAAGTAGGTAGGTAGGTAGGTAAGTAAGTAGGTAGGTATGTGGGTAGATAGGTAGGTACGTGGGTAGCTAGATAAGCAGCCAGATATGTAGGTAGGTAAGTAACTGGGTAGATAGGTAGGTAGATAGGTAGGTATTTGGTACGTAGGTAGCTAGGTAAGCTGCTAGATATGTAAGTAGGTAGGTAAGTAGGCAGGTAGACAGACAGACAGACAGACAGACAGACAGACAGACAGACAGACAGACAGACAGACAGACAGACAGACAGACAGACAGACAGACAGACAGACAGACAGACAGACAGACAGACAGACAGACAGACAGACAGACAGACAGACAGACAGACAGACAGACAGACAGACAGACAGACAGACAGACAGACAGACAGACAGACAGACAGACAGACAGACAGACAGACAGACAGACAGACAGACAGACAGACAGACAGACAGACAGACAGACAGACAGACAGACAGACAGACAGACAGACAGACAGACAGACAGACAGACAGACAGACAGACAGACAGACAGACAGACAGACAGACAGACAGACAGACAGACAGACAGACAGACAGACAGACAGACAGACAGACAGACAGACAGACAGACAGACAGACAGACAGACAGACAGACAGACAGACAGACAGACAGACAGACAGACAGACAGACAGACAGACAGACAGACAGACAGACAGACAGACAGACAGACAGACAGACAGACAGACAGACAGACAGACAGACAGACAGACAGACAGACAGACAGACAGACAGACAGACAGACAGACAGACAGACAGACAGACAGACAGACAGACAGACAGACAGACAGACAGACAGACAGACAGACAGACAGACAGACAGACAGACAGACAGACAGACAGACAGACAGACAGACAGACAGACAGACAGACAGACAGACAGACAGACAGACAGACAGACAGACAGACAGACAGACAGACAGACAGACAGACAGACAGACAGACAGACAGACAGACAGACAGACAGACAGACAGACAGACAGACAGACAGACAGACAGATATTCTTAAGTTATTTAACAATATAACCTGGCTGCTTAATGTTCATTGTTTTCACTGATATACCCTATGCCATTAAGACGCCATAATGGATTTAGCGTCTGCATTAGGGAAGCAAAGAGAGGAAAGTAACTAGTCACCTCAATTCATATCCATAAGATCTAACTTATGTGAAGCCCTCGGCATTTCCCACCCCTAGGACAGTACGTATCGTGGGAATCTTACCACCACTTTTGTATCCTCAACATCTGGTGCCTCGACAGAACAAAACCAGTCACAAACGTTTCAAATGACTATCCGAGTATTTAGTACTCTGCATATGTAATCAGTCAGATATCTAATCAGTCACCTGACTGCCTTGTATCTTGTGACACATCAGTAGGGGATCAGTCACACAGCTGGCTCAAGCTGCAATGGATAACTGTTTGCCTTTGGCGTACTAGGTAGATCAGCGGTTCTCACATATAGACGCTCGCCACTCGAATTCGGGAAATTGTTCGAAAAAAAATTATTAGATTGCCAACCTACGTGGCGAAGTACTCCTTTCGTCTGCCTCGGAAAACGACTGTCGGGGCTACCTTTTCGGACCCCTTTAATTCGGGGCAGTTCTTTTCGGGGACTCCCCGGGGTCACCGTTGGAGCCACGGAGGTGATGCTCTGTGCGATGCTTTCCACAGGCCGCCATGAAGAAAGAAGACCGAGCCATGTAGGATAGAACATAGAGCAATAAAGCCGGTCCCTATGGCCTTTAACCCATGTAGTCCCTGCATATAATTAAACTCTCCCGCTTCTTCAAGTGCCTGATCGGGAGCAGACATCAGCCATTACGCACAGGTCAATTTTAGACATTTTATCCTCCCCGATGGGGATTGAACCCATAACCGCCGTGCCAGCAGTCGAGTGTCTAGCCACTGCGCTGCCACGGCTACTTCCCTGTGGCTTTGATCTCCATTTATTTCTTTTGCCTTGTTATTCCAGGACTGGACGCGTTTAGTTATTCTATTATAAGCTTTGGAGAGGTGGTTTTATAGAAGACGGCTGAAAATTAATTTAATTAATTAATTAAAAGTAGTATGACTCTTCGCTGCCTGTTGAACGAGGGGACTGAGCACGTATGGGAATGTACTGAGTGCAGTGATGTCGGTTCTTGACTCAACTCAACTCAACTCAAATTAATTGGACAGCCAGAGAGATCAATCTGGGCGTTTTAGGGGAAGCTGAGTCGCAAAGACAACTTATGACAAACATCAGAAAGATGCATTAATCGTTTTTAGACACATTATGAGAAGACAACAACTGGAACATCTTGTGATAACCGGAAAGATGTGAGGAAAGAGAGATAGGATAAGACAGCGTTAGAAGATTCTTGACAGTCTTGTGTCATAGCATGGCAGGGAGTCAACGCATGAATTGATTCATGCTATCGGGAATCGCAGTTTGTAGAGAGGCATGATCGCCCACGCCAGCCGGCAAGACACTGGATGATGTTGATTATAAGATTCTCTCAATATATGTCCTCGACCTATGATTCGGCCTGTGTGTCCTGCGCAAAGAGACCGATCTATATGGATAAACCCCGGTGCAATAAAAACATCCAGCTGGCCTGTTAAAACTCCCTTTAATATGTGTACTCTCCGGGGCCAGTGTCTCTTTCTCACCTCTTGATTCCGTGGGATACCCTGTTTACCCGCCTCTAAGGCGAAGTGGTTAGACCGCCTGCCTCATGCTCCAAATGTCGAGGGCTCGATTCGGAGACTCATGGGGATCGTCGCTGAAGCTACGGAGTTTGTGGTTTGTGCGACGCTTTCGACAGGCCGCCTTGAGGTAAGAACCCGATCCACGTAGACTAAACTCCAGTGCAATTCAGTCGTATCTTACCTCTTTAAATCCTCTTTGAAACCCGGTTATCGCCATAACACTCTTCCAGGCTTTGGGTGCAGCCTGCAGACAGTGAACTACCTAACATCTGTGAGGCAGCCTTACCAACTAAGCCCAATATAAGCCAGCCCGGGTGTAATGTGCTGAATGTTTTTTTGTTTTTTTTTTGTTAATTTTTTTTTGCATCACTTGCTTTGAACTTAAGCGTAGTCCATACACCCTACTCATAGTAGTGCTGGACTGAATTTTGCATGTGGATTAGCTTTCTCTATTAACAATGACCCCCACCATCAGGCGAACTCATTCCGACTTCAGAGGTATTTGTTATTTACGCCCCAGAGTCAATGACGAGAGGTCAACATTTTAGTCCAACTGTCCGGAGTAGGGGTTAAACCCCTGACCTCGGCATCAGCACACCGGATGTTTAAGAACACGCGTTCTTATCCATTCGGCCATGCTAATCTACTTGCTGAATCATACTATGTCTCACTGTAGACGTGAAATTCCTAACGGATCTCGCACATCTCGTTGCTTTCTGAGCTGGGACACTGGAAGGGGTGTATTGCATCACATTCCCCGCGGGGATGCGATTTCGATACTGGGTCAGGCGCAAAGTCAAACTAAATTCATAAAAATAGATAAAAGCCCTTTTCAGGAATACGGAAAAACGAAATCCAATATATGGGACTAAAGAGTTAACACCCAGTCTTTGTGAGGCATCACAACCGAACAGTCATTTCTTTGATTCTCCTATTTAAAGCTAGTTGCATATCCTTTACAGGACATCGCAGTCAACCCAGCATTATTTTTACTGCTTGTGATTTCTTAGCAAGTTATCAGTTATTGGCCGTGCCAATTCTTACTCCCAAGTCTTTCATCCTGGATAGCGATGTGGATTCACTGACGTCAAAGTCCTCTGTTCTCACCATATCTTTAAGGATGTTAATAACATCGGCACGATCCATGGGCTGGCCTCTACAGGGGGTGCAGAGCCAGCCAGTTTATCAGCTCGTTCATTTCCCTCCACTCCCGCATGTCCGGGACGAAGATGAAGGTGACTTTACGGACAACAGACTTCCGCAGCGACCTAGTCCACTGTCTACGTACAGATCCAGTTTCGACCTCTCCGAATCATGCTCATTGAATCACTTAGTACACAAACGTTGGTATAATGATGTGATTCTAGCCATATGAAAGCCTGTGTAACTGCCATCACCTCCATCGTCATGCTGCTCATGGTCATAAAGTGGGCACCACTGGATTCTTGAACGGTTCGGCCCGCTGAACGGGCGGGCTGTAAATGCCCACGCACTTCTATGCTGCTTTACAACAGATCCATCTGTATAGATGAGCACTTCGGGGTTGTCTGAGTGTTCATAGATGAGCGCGTTGACCTCTGCATTGACAGCAGATTTCTTAACAAGTTTGCATTCAGTAG
>JACEFZ010009501.1:107500-135000 GCA_014155875.1 Cepaea nemoralis
GTTTTCTTTGTTAACGCTTGGCATTGGCTTGTGAGATGAGAAATTTACGAGAAGGGTGTTTCATACCTTTCGACTGTACAAGAATTCCTGAAGACTGATTAATTTTCTTTTCCATCTATACTGGTATATATTCGGCTACTCGATGTGCTGTCTTTCCGTTCTATCTATGTAAGTTGCTTGGCATTCACAGTGAAATTGATAACGCATCGATGTTCTTTAGGTACATCTGCACTCTGATGTCAAAGAGGAACGACAGTTAATGAATTACTAAAACTGCAAACTAGCTGTTTTGTATTATCTTTAACGCAGCTTGTAGCTGCAACTTTGTTTGCAGTTCTGTTTCTAGAAGATTCTGACATATCTAGCGTGAACGGGGGGTTCCCATGTGTTACATAGTAAATTGTTTCAAAGCGGAAGCTGCATCAAAATGTGTCAGCACCCGAGCCTCAGATGTCAAGTAGTGCGACCTGGGGGTACACGTCCCTTGTCCCTTTAATGAGTTACAGACGTTCTAGTCATGACGGTCCCAAAGGCGACTAACTGAGATTAAAGAGTTTAACTAGGTTAGGGTCTAATATTTATACTTGATGGGGATTTAGAAGATCTAGTGTGCCTAGCTTCATTGTAGATGACCTTGTCAGGATGTGCGGAGCTGTGGGAGTTTATGTCTGAAGATTGTCATTGTCGTACTAATTTGCTGTATCATGGGGGGATAACTGCGGGGGTTGAATTATCTCCACTTGTGTGCATGTTTTAATTCAATTGTTGCACTGAAATAAACTTTGTT
The DNA here is from genome assembly GCA_014155875.1 of Cepaea nemoralis. Lineage (NCBI taxonomy): Eukaryota > Metazoa > Mollusca > Gastropoda > Stylommatophora > Helicidae > Cepaea > Cepaea nemoralis. The sequence goes on from JACEFZ010009501.1 coordinate 108,288, forward strand.
GAAAGATGCTAATTCTTTGTTTAATTTTCGTTGTTGGTGTTGGTGATGGTGGGGGTAATGAAATAGTGATACTTCCTTCGCTAATTTATGGTATGTTATGTCAAAAATTATTGCAGAATGTAACACACACTACTGAAGAAGAAGAAGAAGAAGAAGAAGAAGAAGAAGAAGAAGAAGAAGAAGAAGAAGAAGAAGAAGAAGAAGAAGAAGAAGAAGAAGAAGAAGAAGAAGAAGAAGAAGAAGAAGAAGAAGAAGAAGAAGAAGAAGAAGAAGAAGAAGAAGAAGAAGAAGAAGAAGAAGACGAAGAAGAAGACGAAGACGAAGAAGAAGAAGAAGAAGAAGAAGAAGAAGAAGAAGAAGAAGAAGAAGAAGAAGAAGAAGAAGAAGAAGAAGAAGAAGAAGAAGAAGAAGAAGAAGAAGAAGAAGAAGAAGAAGAAGAAGAAGAAGAAGAAGAAGAAGAAGAAGAAGCAAAAAATAACTAGAAATGAAAAACATTTATAAAAACAAGAAGAACTAGAACATGAAGAAAATGAAGTAGCAGAATGATAACAAGAAGATGAAAAATTAGGACCAAAGAAATGAGTACAGGAAGATAAGGCATAAGAAAAACACAATTATGGGGAACATGTGGAAATGGGAAGTCGCCGTAGCCTAGTCGCCAGACGCCGGTGGTATCAACCCGATGGTCATGGATTGAAACCTGCATCCATCATCATCATGTGGTTATGTTTTGCCATCTCACTCGATCACCAGAGTCGTGGATCAGCACAGTGTTCTTGTTCTTGTTCATACAACGTGGCCAAGCCATCCAGGTATGTACTTCTCTGTCCTCCCGTTGTTCTTTTCTCCTCGATCTAGCCAGTTGTCACCAAGTTCTCCAATTTATTTCTTCTCATAACGTGACGAAAAAACTGTGACTGTCTACGTCTAATTTCTCTAATCAGTTTACGATTTTCATTTGTTTCTTGTAGGACTACATTGCTTTTTTTTTTTTCTTTTTTGTCTGTTCATGGTATTCTTTGCATTTTCCTCAGAAAGCACATTTCCACAGCCTTCAGATGTTTTTCAGCTTGTCTGCTCATCGTCCACGCTTCACATTTATACAAAAGCACAGGTTGTATTTAGCACCTGAACACTCTTTTTCACGTTGCAAATGACATCTTTTTATTGGTCAGTATGATTTTCATCTTCCAAAATGCTACCTTCGCCATGGCGATTCTTGTTCTAATCTTTTCAAGGCATCTCCAATCAGATGTTATGACTGTTCCGAGATAATTGTACCGATTCACTTGTTTAAGAATATTCCCTTTACTTGCATATTACATTGCGGTATTTCCTTCTTCTTAGTGACCACCATAATCTGTGTCTGCTTACAATTTAATTCTAACCCCAGTTGTTCACTGTGTGCAACAACCGCATCTACTAATTGTTGCAGATCCTGTTCATTGTCTGCAATCAAGACTGTATCATCTGCATATCTAATGTTATTTATGTAATGTCCCCCAATGATGATTCCTTCCATATCCTGCATTATTCATACTTTTAAAAACATCCACCTGGATCCCCCCCCCCAACCTCCTTTCCCCCTCCGCCCCGCCCCTAGGTAGATTCAGCCTAAACTGGGTACCAAGAGATGTTCTTGGGAAGTAAAGACATCCGGTGGGGTACTGACAACCCACCCAGCGACGATTAGTCCATACAAACTGGATCTAACATAATATACCCCCTGCGCATGAAGACAATTACAATAGTCCTTAACCTTTTCACTTTTGTATGTCATTATTCCAAGAAGAACATAAAGAGACAGAATAACAAGTTGGGGACCCAAAGATAACAAGAATCATATGTTACTCAAGATATCTGGCTTCACTTGATCGCCAAAGCTCCAAAGCTGCGGCTCAACCTGCTGCTCTCGCGACTAGACTTCTGACAGACGGCGGCTAGTTTATGGTTGAGGAAGTCCCAGGGAAGACATGGCGAAAATCCTCCAGAAAGTCATATTTTCTGAAGCTTGTCATGATATAATCGCACAGCTTTGTGTGTGGCTGACTGCGGGCAAAACTTCCTCATCACTTTCATGTGAATCTTCACCGCGGATACTGAGCGATGTGATTCTCTATAGCTGGTGCTGAACACTTTCGCGACAATGTTATGTGATTCTCTGTTGCTGAACTGAACACGTTTATGTGATTCTCTACTGCTGGTATTGAACACTTTCTCAATATGTATATGTTATTCTCTGTTGCTAAACGGAATACTTTATCGGCCTTTTTATGTGAAATCAACAATCAGTTGAAAGATGCTGATGTTGACAGCGATGTCCTGTAAAGGATATGCGGAAAATAACTACTGTTGATACTGAACACTTTCTGAATATTTTATATGATTCTCTACTGCTGATACTGAACACGACCTCAACATATTAATGTGATTTCCTACTGCTTGTACTGAACACGACCTCATACTTGTGTTTTATATATATATATTGATTCTCTACTTTCTACTAGTTATCACAAACAGAAGAAAGAAAGAACCAAAAAAAAGCAGTCATCAGTTTTAGCCACATTATGAGAAGACAAAGACTGGAACATGTTGTGACAATCGGAAATATTTTTTGAAAAAAGAGATAGAGGAAGATAGCGTGAGAAACGTCTTGATAGTCTTGTGTCATGGCACGGAAGGGAGTCAACACACGAACTGATCCATGCCGTAGAAGATAGCAATTTGTGGAGGAGTATGATCGTCCACGCCAGCACTGGATAATGATGATGAAAAGTAGAAGAAAGAAATAGAGATTAGAGGACACACTAGTCATTTAGACATTGAAAGCATTAGTTACCCCAGCAGGATTCGAGCACCCAAGAGAAGACAGCGCTTTGCTACAGGAACAAATGTACTTGAGTGTCTAGCTAGTCAAGCTTGGAAGTACACTTGTTCCTGCAGCCAGGCGCTATCGTCATTTGAAGGTGATAAGTTTGAATCCATGTGGGGTAAGTATAGCTTTACGATTTTATGTTGTCTAGTGTGTCTTCTAATCTCTCCTTCTTTCTTCTACCTCAATGAGAGCCAAGCAATACACGTTTATGTATTTATGAACAACTTTATCAAATATCGTTTCAGTATTTTCCGGGACGTCGTTTTTCATTGAAGTATTTTTTTTCTTCTGTTCACTTGTCACTCAACATTTTTGTTACTATAAAAAGGTTGACAAAGACTGTCAGACAACCTTTCCGTAACTATGTATAGTTCGCTTACCTGGATTTCAGGCCAGGTATGTTTAGCCAGGTATGTTTGCGCGTGTACTTTAGGCTCACACGTGTCACCACTCGTACGTTGAACTAGTCAACTACTTTAACGTGGAAGGCAAATTGGGACCTATTTGAGGCTTGTATACATATTCGGGTACACGTTTGAGGCGCACTAGAGTGAAGGGAGGTATACCCAAGGCAGATGGTTGAAACGTATTCTAGTGAAGGTAGATATACCGGGGATAAAAAGTTGAGACACATTCGAGTGAGGGAAGATATACAGGGTACAGATGGTTGGGGACACATCCGAGTGAAGGAATATATACCGGGGACAGGTGGTTGAGACATCATCGAGTGAAGGAAGATATACCGGGGATAAAGAGTTGAGACATATTCGAGTGAAGGAAGATATACCGGGGACATAGAGTTGAGACACATTCGAGTGAGGGAAGATATACCGGGTACAGATGGTTGAGACACATTCGAGTGAAGGAAGATATACCGGGAACAGATGATTCGGACATATTCGAGTAAAGGGAGATATACCGGGGACAGATGGTTGAGACATTCGAGTGAAGGAAGATATACTGGGGATAAATGGTTGAGACATGTTCGAGTGAAGGGAGATATACCGTGGATACCTGGTTGAGACATATTCGAGCGAAGGGAGATATACCGGGGACAAATAGTTGAGACATATTAGAGTGAATTAATGTATACCGGAAACAAATAGTTGAGACATATTAGAGTGAAGAAAGATTTACGAGGACACACTTTGGAAGCTCATTTGAGTGAAACAAGATATACGGAGACACAATTTTGAGGCATATTCTAATGAAGCAAACAATACTGGGGCACTTGTTTGGGGCACAGGTTGGTACAATAGCACAGTGGGCAGCGCGCTTGCCAGCCTACCCGATGGACAAATGTTTGAACCTCCTTCGAGGCGAAAATCTTTCTGCTAGTCTGGGTTGTCATGTCGATCCCAGGCTGTCATGTCGATCCCAGGCTGTCATGTCGATCCCAGGCTGTCATGTCGATCCCAGGCTGTCATGTCGATCCCAGGCTGTCATGTCGATCCCAGACTGTCATGTCGATCCCAGGCTGTCATGTCGATCCCAGGCTGTCATGTCGATCCCAGACTGTCATGTCGATCCCAGGCTGTCATGTCGATCCCAGGCTGTCATGTCGATCCCAGACTGTCATGTCGATCCCAGGCTAGAACTTGGTATCACGACATTTTTAGGGAAGTATAGACGGCTGGTCTATCGGGATTCTCTGTGGCGAAATGGTCAAGCAGTCTCAATCGGGCTTCGATTCCGGTCCGCGTGCTTCGGTTTACGAGTGCATTTTTTTTCGGAGACTCCTGAGGATCGTCGCTGGAGCTACAGAATTCGTGCTTTGTACGACGCTTTCCACGCTGCGGAAAGAGACTGAGCCATATGGGATAAAACCCCGGTGCAATGAAGTCGACCCTGTCGACTTTTAAGGGACTTTTCTTAGACGGCCGGTCTAAAAATTTGAGCCTAGCATCATAGTTCCAACACGAGGTGACATTCTAACGCAGGTGCATTGATGTACTTCCCAGGCACATTCTAATAAGAACACATTTTTCTTGTGCGTTAGCTCGCTGTGAAATCATGCGTAGTACGCACTCGCGCAACTACTACTAGTGAGTACACTGGACTAATTTTGAGGGAGGGTTAACTTTTCCTATTACCAGTGTCCCTCGCCATCAGGCGAACAGACTCCCACTTGTTAACTGTAAAAATCCGCGTGGATGCGATTTTGAACCCATGAGCACCGGGTTGGCAAGCCAGCTGTAGCCACTGCACCACCACGACCCGGATACTCGCCATTAACAACGGACAAACTATACAAGAGGCCTCCATCGTCCCGCATGGTCACTCTACCAGATCGCAATAGATTCCGGGTACAAGGCTCCATTGACAGGCCAAGTTTGCTCACATCACCACCACCACCCCACTAATGATTGTTCACAGGTGGGGGGAGTCGAACTGTTGACTTTCAGATCACCTTTTGTTTGATCCACCCACTGTGGCAAGGGATTTGTTGGCTGGTTGTTGTCAGGTCACATGATGAACTTTACCCAGTGGGGATTAAGTGTGTCTGGCATGGGGCTTAAATTAGTTCTGTCCACAGCAAGGATGACTTCGTTGTGATAAAAACTCCGCCGCGGAGCAAGCACGGCGGGAGGTATCTGATCGTCAGATGAGGTCCCACTTCCCGGAATGTTTCGGCCCTTTACCTTCTTGACGCTCTCTGGGGCTGCCCGCCCGGGCCTCACTCTGGGTGTCTAAAATCTCCTGCCGTGGGCTCGAACCATGTTTGGAGACGTTGCGTTGTCTTCGTGTCTTGCACTGTCTTTGCGTTGTTTTCGTGTGTGTCCCGTAACTGCGATCTGTTCCTGCTCCCACGCCACTCCTCTCTCTGGGAGTAGAGTCTCCTGCACCGGGTGGTTCGTGCCCTCACACAAATCCTAGTACCCGTGTCTGTGGGAAGCCAGCTTCTTCCCTGGAAGTTTGTCATTGTGGCCTCCGCGCCGGCGGTTCAATGTACGCCGACCGACATTCGTCTTCGCTGCTACCATATATCCTTCTACTTACCCCGTCCATGACTCATGGAGCCGAACTCTGGGAAGCCTGCTCTTCCTATGGGCTACTTGGCTGTGGACAGGGCTTTTCGATCGCCCTCCTTGTCTCCGATGCAGAGTGCGGTCATCGCAATACGACTACCACCACCAGTGAATGGAGGTTGGGTTACAGCAGAATTTTCATTGACTTCGGTGACTGCTACCATGTGTCGTTTCGACCACACCGTAGAGTCCCGTTTTCAGATACACAGATACACTTCTTTGGAATTTACCGGTTCGTTTGGGTCACCAACAAATGCATCCATGCCTTATGGCAGTCTAAAGCAGCTCTGCTTGGCTGTGTTATTATTGGCTGCATTGCTCTATTATTTTCCTGTTCCTTCGCTTTGAACTCAAGCGTAGTCAATACATGTGCTACCACTTCTAGTACATCATCATCATTACTAAGTGCCATGCCGGCTGGCGTAGGCATTCATGACTCTCCACAGATCTCGGTCTTTGGTTTTCTGGATCAACTCTGATGATATTTCTCCATGCCACCGTCTCAGTCCATCCAGTATCATTTCTCTTGGTCTGCCTCTGCCTCTCTCTCCCTCGCTCTTTTCAGTTCTCACCATGTTCTCCAGTGCCTCTCTTCTCATCACATTACCAATATCGGCATAAGTGGACAACTCTGCAGCTGAGCAGAGCAGGGCACTCACTTGTCCTGACAGTCGGAAATGGCTGTTAAAGGCAGAGGTAACAGAACACCATGTGGATGTGGAATTCAAAGGGAAACCACCACATTATCTACGCAAGACTTCACTTCTAATACACGGACTAATTTTTTCGTGTGCATTAACTTTCCCTGTTATCAATGTCCCTCGCCATCAGGCGGACCCACACCAACTTCTAAGGTACTTGTAATGTACGTCCCCAAGTCAAGAACGAGAAATCAACATTTTAACCCAACTGACCTGTGTAGGGGTTTAACCCGCTACCTCGGCATCAGCACACCGGCAGTTTAAGAGCGAGTGCTCTTATCTTTTCGGACATGCCGACCTCCATCATTGTTCTCTGTTTACTTTCTTTATTTAAACACAGACGCCAAGAACAAAATCGTGCACGATTTCTTGCCTGGCATATTTCGTCAGGTGCATATCATAGGAAGTGAATACACAAATAATACTTTGGCTGAAATACTATATCTCACTTTGGCTGAAATACTATATCTCACTTTGGCTGAAATACTATATCTCACTTTGGCTGAAATACTATATCTCCATGCACTACATACGTCTCAAGGTGTGAACAAGTGTCATTTACCTGAATGTGTTTACTGATACTATCTCCAACATGGATGCCTTTGTCTCCAACACCCCATGATGAGATAGGAATGGACGCCTTTGTCTCAAACACCCCATGATGAGATAGTAATGGATGCCTTTGTCTCTAACACGCCATGATGAGAAAGGAATGGACGCCTTTGTCTTCAACACGCCGTGATGAGAAAGGAATGGACGCCTTTGTCTCCAACACGCCGTGATGAGAAAGGAATGGACGCCTTTGTCTCCAACGCGCCGTGATGAGAAAGGAATGGACGTCTTTGTCTTCAACACGCCGTGATGAGAAAGGAATGGACGCCTTTGTCTCCAACGCGCCGTGATGAGAAAGGAATGGACGCCTTTGTCTCCAACACGTCGTGATGAGAAAGGAATAGACGCCTTTGTCTCCAACGCGCCGTGATGAGAAAGGAATGGACGCCTTTGTCTCCAACACGCCGTGATGAGAAAGGAATGGACGCCTTTGTCTTCACGCCGTGATGAGAAAGGAATGGACGCCTTTGTCTTCAACACGCCGTGATGAGAAAGGAATGGACGCCTTTGTCTCCAACACGCCCTGATGAGATAGGAATGGACGCCTTGGCCTTCTTCTTTTGTGGTGTGTTGTTTGGTGGAGAAGTATTTTAGATGATTCCTCACACTTCACGTCAACAACCGTGGAGAGTATGGGCCCTGTAAGACGTGGCAGTGGTCCACAAACGTGGCAGTGGCCCACAAACGTGACGGTCTTTAGCACAAGTGTTCAAACACACCCTGGACACGCGAATGTACCAGGCAAGGAGCTGATGCCTGATCGAGAATCTCTCGGGTGGGTGATGATGTTCGGAATCAGGGATTGGTGAATGCAGTTTCACAATTAACTGACATAGCGGGTCGAGAGTTCGATATCGGCTGCTGGCCATTTGTGAGTAGATCGCTTTGCGTTGATTTCAATTATATGAGAGTCGGCCGTTGAGAAAGCATTGGCAAACTACCGAAAGTAAAATTGCGTAGTAAATCACAGTCAATAAATGATGGGGTTCATACTCTGCGAGGGACTTGCTATGTGACGATGATGATGATGATGATGATGATGATGATGATGATGATGATGATGATGATGATGATGATGATGATGATGATGATGATGATGATCCGTCAACTTTCCCCACATCCTTAATGTAGATTTAACTATGTATGCCCCAACCAACGCATCATGCGTTATGACCTATTGTCCGTGTTTATCAAACAATTCATCTTTGTGTTAGCATATTTGCGGTTGGTCTCAGTCTCAGTGTACTAAAGAAATATGCCTAGTCATTTTAATATGCTTTATACAGGGTCTATAGTATTTTTAGTGACTGTGCAGTGTTTGAAAATATTGCCGGTCCAAGTTTTGTATTTACCTATTATGTTGCATTGAACTCCACACTGGGTGGATACATAACTTGGGACGGCAATATTTTCAAACACTGCACGGTCATTAAAAATACACCCTATATGTTGCCTCGTTAAAAGTAATACGCTAAAGCTATATTAGGTGTATTATTGGTTATTATTATCGTAGTTATTGCACCCACTCGGACATCTGCAGCGAAATCTTGTGCGAAAGAAGAACTTAAGAAGTATCTGACAAGCTGCCAGGAAGATCGTTGCACCGGGTGACCTGGTTAAGAGATCTCGTGACATTGTATCAAATATTGCAAGTCGTTACCGCCTCGGTATTTTGCCAACCGTTCCCACCAGTAAAGTGTGGTCCCTGGAAACTCTGAGTTGACGTTGGGTTTACGATATGTTTGTCTTTGTGTTCCCACCGGGTGGACTATCAAACAGAGGCCGCCAAAAAGAGGGTCATGGCTCCTGCGGATACCCCTTGTTTGACTTTGGAGGTGAGACTGGGAAACTCGGAGCAGGAGGAGGGGTGGCGCTGTGATGTGCTAGAGAGGGTAGGGATGCGTAGGGATAGGAAGCTGGGCTAAACGAGAACACACGGATGCGTTTGGGGAGAAAGAATAGAATCTGTTGGACGGGATAAACGTGTGAAACGAAATAAGTTTAGATGACTATAAGCACAGTGCCGGCTTCGTGGCTTAGAGGTTATGACTTTTCTCCGTAATCTCGTATACTCTCGTCGGTAACGTGATGACGGTGAGAATCAGCAGTCGTTCGAATCGCATCGGTAACCTACCGGGTATGTGTGCCGGCCGCTCAGAAAGCAATGGCAAACTACTGAGCGTAATCGTGCCAAGAAATCAACATACAGCTGAAAGATGCTGGTGTTGACAGCGATGTCCTGTAAAGGGTATGCACAACACACACAAAAAATCAGTGAACGGCACATACGTCGCATGGGTGGATACACATCATCATCATCATGTACCATGCAGATAGGCGCAGATAGGTGTATCCCCGAAACATAGTGGCTGTTTATGACATTTTTTTTTTAGAGTCCCCGTGGCGAAGTAGTCAAGCCGTATGACTCGGACTCCGAAGGTTGTGGGTTCGATTCCAGGCCGCGTCCTTCGTTCACGAGTGAAATTTTTCGGAGACTCCTGTGGGTCGTCACTAGAGTTACGGAGTTCGTACTTTGTGCGACGCTTCTCGCGTTGCGGAAAGCGACCGAGCCATATGGGATAAAACCCGGTGCAATGAAGTCAACCCTGTCGACTTTTAAGCGACTTTTTTTTTTAATTTTTCAAATAAATTTGCGGTTTTCATGTGTCTATTTTACAGCTTTATAATTCGTTTTTCCGTCCGCCTGTAATATTCTTTGCATGTTTCTCAGAAACCACATCTGCCGTTAGAAGTTTCACAGCGTGTATGCTAATTGTCCACCTTCCACATCTGTATAACAGTATAGGACCAATATAGCACTTTGTGTGTGTGTGTTTGTGTGAGTGTTCACGTAGAATTGTTCGTGTAGTTGTACGGGTGTGTGTGAGTGTGTGTGTGTGTGTGTGTGTGTGCGTGCGTGCGTGTGCGTGTGTGAGTGTGTGTGTGTGTGTATTTCCTCTCGTGCCTAAGGCGGCGCATAGGGCAGAAGTCGTGGCTCTCCATGTTTGTGCGAAGCGTCAAACATTTGGAGCCAGAAATCTGTTTCTGTAACAGTTGGGAGTTTTATGATGGCGGATTGTCAAGCCGCCGATCAACCATCTTTAGTCAAGCTAGAAGAAAACACGTCCCGCCATCTTGACCCTAGCCGGAAACTCTTTAATTCCTCCGATGGTAGCATCGTTTTTGCAAGATGAAAAACATACTGACCAATAAAAAGATATCAATTGAAACGAGAAACAGAGTGTTAGTGCACAAAAGAATTCAGGAACTTACAAGTACATCAACAGGCTGTCTAAAAACTAAAGATGGCAAAATCATAATAGAAAAAGATCAGATTCTACATGTGTGGACAGATTATGTGAAAAACCTTTATAATGATAACAGAGAGGAACAGTATGATAGTATGTGTGTTATTTGTATGCTAACGAAGGCTTTGACCGCATTCTCGTAAACCTTACCGGTTGTACTTCCCGTTTTGTGGTGATTAATTCATGGACATATAACCCCGTACATTTACTGCAAGCAGCAGTCACCCTTCTAATCCTCACTGCCCTAGCCGGGGATAGACTGTACCGCCAGGAAACTAGTGCAACAAGAAAGCACCTTCTCACTTCTAGCCCCGCTGAACATGCTTCACGATGTTGGTATAAACTCGGTGGCAGCAGTTGGATGTGGCGTCCCGACTTGTCATTCCCCCGTCTACTGGTTGCGTCAACACATGACATGTTGCTGTCAGGGAAACTGGGTAGCTGGTCTAATTGTCCCGCGTGTATGTCGCCAGGTACAGTACACATCTCTGGTTTACTTCAGCGGCCGAGGACATCGCACATGGCAGCCTCTCCAGGGCGTGTTCTTCGCCTTGTTTGGTCTATTAATACCCGGGGTGTGCTTGGCGAAGTGGTTAAACCGACTGTCCCACCTTCTGAAGGTTGTGGGTTCGATTCCCAACTCTGACATTCGGTTCACGAGGTCATTTTTCTAGGAGACTCCTGGAGGTCGTCGCTGGAGCTACGGAGTTTTGTGCGACGCTTTCTTTTGGCTGGCCTGCGAAAAGAGACCGAGCCATGTGGGATAAAACGCAGTGCACCGAAGTTGATCTTCTCACCTTTAAACCCCCCCCCCCCCATAGTCTGCTATCACATGTATTGCTTCTGTAAGAACCGTGATGGTGTAGTGTTAGAGCCCAGGCCAACAAAGCCTACAGGCCTTTAGTTTCATTCTATGTACTCGCCGACTTAAGATTTTTTCCCCCACAAAAATGAAAGATAAACTCTATGGACCAATGAGTGAACTAATAAAGACAGTTAAATTCATACATTCAGGTTATAGACAAATTTCATTCGAACGAAAGAATAAGAAGAAGAAGAATAACAACAACAATAAGAGGAGAAAAGGGATATTCAGACTATGCGTGTCTTTAAAAACAACATAGCTTTAAGAAAGTATTCCTAATACGCCTTATGCGGATATCATCATCTTCTTGGGACGCAGAGGTGTTTCCAAGGCACCAGGGCCAGGTTGTATACTGGCCAAGACCTACTAACACGTCCTAGTCGTGCGTCCTGGGCAAAAGGTCCATACGGGGTCCTGGCTAACGTAGTAGGATCGCTGATTCTTGCGAAGTCGGAGAGTGTCTGCCTGCACGGCGAGGAACCACCAGTCTGCACACCAATAAGCCAGACATGGGACAACGGATACTCATGCAAACCTCAGGTCCTGTATGACATCACACTGATGTTGGACAACAGGATGCCTTCATCCGACATACAGGACTTCGTGCTGGAGCTCAAGCCAACGAACACAAGCAAGCAAGCAAGCAAGCATGCAAGCAAGCAAACATCATTATGTTGCTTACCAACTCCCGTTGACGTTCAGGCATCTCCACAGATCTCGCTCGCTGCTGTTCTGGATCAATTATATTCGTTATATTCTTCCATTCCCCTGTTCCAGTCTTTTCATCACCATGTCTGCCTGTCTGCTCCTGCCGTTCTACCGATGATAAGACAAGTCACGATGTTTTCCAGTGGCTTTCTTCTCATTACAAGACCAACGAACTCTGTCTATCTATTTCCTTCTAGTATTTGAATGTAATGTTCAACTTTCATCGCCCCCCTTTCCAAGCAGCTTTGTTAGTTACTCTGGAAGTCCTCAGAAACAACACCCGCCTTGCCTCCAATGTAGTTAAGATGTATGCAAGTGTCACAGGCGCATTTCTGAGATAAGCAGCATAGTTTGTTTTGTTTCTTTTTTCCCCAGAATCTTTTCATTGTTCTCATTTGTTTCATCTTTCTATTCTTCTCATTCGGTTATTATGCATTAATGTAGTCATCTTCCCCATGTTTATATGTTGTGTTTTGCATATTTGTTCCCTGGTAAAGGATAGTCGCCGCAGCGTCCTATGTTGTCCTTAAATGTGTCCTGCAAAGCCACATTTCTTCATGTTATCGTTAATTGTTTATATTTTTACCACAGCTCGACTAATTGTATTCATACGTGGAGTCTGGCAAACTTGGGGCGACTTCAAGTCACACACGGCGTTCTAACAGTTAAACACTGAACACAGCATTACGGTGTGGGGTGTGTTTGTTATATGATCTATGATGGATTAATATACAATTCTGAGATCTGTGGTTCCATTTCATTGGTGTGATATAAATTATGTCCATATGTTATACTTGTGTATTTAGGTGGATTGGTCAAGTCTTAGATATGACTGAGCTACCGTATGACAGTAGATGGCACTTCCTACTTCGTGTTAGCTCCGAAGATTGGGAGGCGTTCACCAAACCTAACATCCCACATAGTACCAACGGATTAGGGCGAAGGAGTGCAACTGGGAGGGTACAAAAAGAAAGTCGCCAAAAGTCGACAGGGGCGACTTCATTGCACCGGGTTTTATCCCATATGGCTGGTCTCTTTCCGCAGCACGGAAAGCGTCGCACAAAGCACGAACTCCGTAGCTTTTAGCGACGACCCACAGGAGTCTCCGAAACATTTAACTCGTAAACCGAAGGATGCGGCCAGGAATCGAACCCACAACCTTCGGAGCACGAGTCAAACGGCTTGACCACTTCGCCACAGAGACTCCCTAAGGTACTCCCTTAGGGAGGGTACAAGCTTTACCCTAGTGCAATGAAATGTAACCTAAAGACTAAATGTCATGGCAGGCAGACCAGACCCTAAGCCTTGGTTGGCACCTGGCCTAGGATGGAAGCTCCAACAGGAGAGTATTGCTTTGTTGATCCGATATCTTCTGCAGCTTGTCTTATTCCAGACGTATTGGTGTTAACTTCCTTCTGGAGTAAACTAGACCGGTCGAGAGAAGTATCATGCTACATGGGCAGCATATGGTCTCTAAATTCAGCCCAGGCTTAGTGTTATGGGGAGGTATATCTCCGTTGACAAACTATAGTACGGACAGTAAGGTGCCAGTCTGTCAGTCATTCAGGTAGATATTAGACCTGTCTAATGAAGACATCTTTTTAAGAGGTGTCTAGTTGGGCATGCCCCGAAGTACACTTGTTCCTTCAGTTAGGTGCTACCTTCATTTGAAGGTGACAGGTTCGAATCCCCGTGGGTAACTAACTACAGCTTTCAATGTTTATGTTGTCAAGTGTGTCTGCTACTCCCTACATTTTTCTTCTACTTCTGCACTTTCTATTTGTATCTATTTTGACAAAGTCTCTTGTGTACCTAGCCATTCCGTGTAGGGCACGTTACAAGAATCGAACCTCATTCCTCTTTGACAACTTTCAGCAAAACAATTGCTAAACCAAAACACCATAACTCCACCAAAACAACTCTCTAATAATATTTAACCTTCGACTTCGAACCCACACTCTCCACAGTCTCTTATAAATCTGCGGATCCACACTAACTCAAATGTTAATATTTATTAAAATATAGAAATTCACACTGACCAACAAGGCTGTAGCCGATTCAACAAAAGGTGTCAAATGAGCGGTGCCCTTTGAGGACCCCATTAATACCCGGCTGACGGGGCCGCCAGGTCTGTTCAAATTAGTATTACCAGTTTAAGTAGGGGCCTGGAATAGGCTTGAGTGGGGCCAGAAGGACCGCTCACGTCTGCCGTGTTTACACTAATCCTGGTATCAGGCACATAGTTGTGTGGTTCTAGGGTGGGAAGGCAAACAGACCTGGGGAAACAAGTGCCTGCGCTTGAGGTTGTCCACAGATACACCTGGCAGATGGCGGCAGGCATAATTTGTGGCCACGGGGTGGAGAGGGATGTCTGTCTCTGTTTCTTTCAGTCTGTTTGTGACCATGTATGTCTGTTGGATGTCTTTCTATCTGTCTGTCCTTCAGTCCGTCCGTCCGTCTGCCTGTCTCTCTGTCTGTCTATCTATTTGCTTGTCTCTCTATCTGTCTGTTGAAATGTCTGTATATCTCTCTGAATTTCTACCGAATACCTACCTACTTACCTACCTACCTACCTACCTACCTACCTACCTATACCTACCTACCTACCTACATACCTACATACCTACGTGCCGACGTACCTATGTATCTATATATCTACCTACCTACCTACTTACCCACCTACCTACATGACCATCTATCTATCTATCAATCAATCAATCTATCTATCTATCTATCTATCTATCTATCTATCTATCTATCTATCTATCTATCGATCGATCGATCGATCGGTCGGTCGGACAGTCTCTCTCTCTCTCTCTCTCTCTCTCTCTCTCTCTCTCTCTCTCTCTCTCTCTCTCTCTCTCTCTGCCTATCAGCTTCCCTGTTCTGAGTCCATTCAACTTATCAAACACACACTTCGTTCAGAAAGTAATGACAAGCTTATCATCATCATGTGCCATGCTGATAAGCGTGAGCAGTCATACTTCACCATCACACTCGATCACTAGTGTCGTGGATCAGCTCAGTGTTCTTGTCTCGACCATGCCATTCAGGTATTTACTTCGCTGCCTTCCCCTTGTTCTCTTCCCCTCAATCTTGCCAGTTGCCACCAAGTTCTCCAATTTATTTCTTCTCATAACGAGACTTTTTTTTTTTTTTTAGCATATCCTTTTTTACAGGACTTAGCTGTCAACACCAGCATCTTTCAGCTGTATGTTGATCTCTTGGCAAGATTACGCTCAGTAGTTTGCCATTGCTTTCTGAGCGGCCGGCTCACATACCCCGTAACGAGACTAAACATGTTTTATTTTCATTTGAATAACGAAGACACAAACAATAGATTGCACGATTTATTGCGTGGCGTATTTCGCTGCATCTCGTCAGGTACATACTACAGAATTCACACAACATAAAGTAACATAACTAGATAAACCTTCCCCGGGAAGGTTAACCCGGTCAACAAATGCCTGCAGAAGTCGGATGTGCCGGCCTAACGGCGCAAGAATGCAGCTCTGCTGTAAACAGGCACAACGCAATCACGTCCGGAAAAAAAAACTCCGGATGAAAGCAGAAGAAGAAGAAGAAGATACAACCTTCAAGCTGAAATACACACATGTTCGCACAGTAATGTCGATTGTCTACATCGGTAATTTTAAACTGACCAACATGTCTTTCTGCTTGCACAAAGCCGGCTTATGTAGGTTAATCATTATGGCTTCTGCAAATTTTAACAAGCGACTACTTTGTGTGTTGAACAACACACGGAAGGCACTGTCTCTCTCAATCACATGGCCGCTGTCCAGCACATGCCTCGCGATCGATGACCCGGGAATGTTCGGTGTGTCGACCTACCTAGGCTACCATCGCCTGTGTCTGAGGAGAGGCAGCGAAATATGCCAGGCAATAAATCGTGCAATCTATTGTTTGTGTCTTCGTTATTCAAATTCACTACGGGAAAATATTGTTTTGAATTATTTCCATGTGTGTCTTGTAGGAATTGGTCATTAGTTTTTCTGTCAGTCCATGGTATTCTTTGCATATTCCTCATAAACCACATTTCCACATTCATCAGATGTTTTTCAACCTGTCTGCTCATTCTCCACGCTTCACATCCATACAAAAGCTCAGGATCTATGTAGCACCTCAACAGTCTTTTTTTCTCGTTGCAAATGACATCTTTTTATTGGTCACTATGTTTTCCATCTTGCCGGTTAATGGCAAGCTTGTGAACTTTAATTTGAAAAGAATAACCATCTGGGATTGGAGCGCTGTTATCAACGTCCTACAAATATTAATTGCAATTAAATAATCTTGTGTGTGTGTGTGTTATATTCATTATTGATTAAGCATTAATTAATTTTTGTGTAGTACTTTAAAAATAATTAATTGCAAAGTAAAACTTGCCCAGGAATCACGAACAACCAAAATGCTGGGGTTGAACTGCTACGTCCTGTGAAGGACATGCAACTACAAAGGACACCCAACCATTAACTATAAATGCTGGTTGTGTGTGCTTGTGTCCGTTTGCTTGTACTGCCTCCATTCCAGCCAATCCTGCGCACCACAAGAGACCAACATATGCGCAGACACGTCCGTGCATGTCACGCAGCCTCTAGTAGCAATTGGTTACGGACATTTACTAAATGGGCATAGAGACATCCAAATGTGAAGCTGCTGAAGTATGATCAAGTGTAGCACAGGTCAAGGTGAGAATAGTCTTAACTGATTCATCGTCGAAGGATGATATATCGTCAAATGATCCTCGCATTTGGACAAAAGGACGCTATATCGCCGTACTAGGGTTATCGGGTTGGTTTGTTTCGTGGTATTGCCAGCAATTTCAATGCTCTGGGAAATGAATTTTCTTTTTTTTATCTTCCTTGCTCTCGCCTGCTTTAAAGTCATATAGTTCATACACACTACTTCTAGTATTGCTGACTGAATTTTGCGTGTGGATTAGCTTTCCTAATTACCAGTGTACCACACTCCGACTTTAGAGGTACTTGTAATTTACGTCCCCAAGTCAAGGACGACAGGTCAACATTTTAGTCCAATTGTCCGGTGTAGGGGTTGAACCCCTTACCTGGTCATCATCACACTGGATGTTTAAGAACGCGCGTTCTTATCCATTCAGCCATGCGGACCTCCAGTGAACGGAAATAACACAACACTTGTTCACTTAAATGTGTACCATGTTTGGTCTGAACCTACTATCTCTCTGGCACTCAATCAGTTACAGGGTCAAAGATGGGAAGAGCGTCTCTCATGGACATCAATGCGATAATTATTTTAATTGCATGCCATGTGCATGACAATTCGTAATCGCCCATACCGCATTCGAAATATAGCTGTGGGAGATTTGGCAGCAGACAGCCTTGCGTTGGTTTTCATAAAAGTAATGGTCGTTCAGAAAGCGATGGCAAACTACTGAACGTAAAGTTGCCAAGAAATCACAAACAGCCAAAGGATATTCAACTAACTTAATTTACCATTGCCGGGAAGTCAACAATTTCGCCCAGCTGACCGGCGTGGGGAACGGACGTGCTGCCCCGCCTTCAGAAGAGAAAGTTTAAGCGCTTTAGACCTCTCGGCTACGCATTATTTAGTCAGGTCTGAAGGTGGTCGTGGCTTATGGGTTAAGGTGCTGGCCTCAGAATCGAAAGGTCTCGGCTTCCATCTCAGCGTGGGGCTAAGAGTTTTGACAAGAACAATTTGTATCGCACGTCTCTTTGATGTCTTCGATAGTGAATAAGAAGAAGAAGAAGTAGGTTTCTATGACCAAATACTGACCATTCCATCCAAGGTGTGCCATTGTGTCCAATATGCTCTAATTATTATGTCCGAAATGCTCTTATCATTCTGTCCAGTGTGCTCTCATCATTGTGTCACAGTTGCTCTTATCATTCTGTCCAGTGTGCTCTCATCATTGTGTCACAGTTGCTCTTATCATTCTGTCCAGTGTGCTCTCATCATTGTATCACAGTTGCTCTTATCATTCTGGCCAAGGTGGTCTCATCATTGTATCACAGTTGCTCTTATCATTCTGTCCAATGTGCTCTCATAATTGTGTCACAGTTGCTCTTATCATTGTGTCCAAGGTGCTCTCATCATTGTATCACAGTTGCTCTTATCATTCTGTCCAATGTGCTCTCATCATTGTGTCACAGTTGCTCTTATCATTCTTTCCAAGGTGGTCTCATCATTGTGTCACAGTTGCTCTTATCATTCTTTCCAAGGTGGTCTCATCATTGTGTCACAGTTGCTCTTATCATTCTGTCCAATGTACTCTCGGCATTATGTCTGTCTGCCACTCTATCGATCCATCCATGCATTCGTTATTCCGCTGGGTCACCCGGCCGCCTGTCCGCCTGTCTGTTTCCCCTCTTCCTTCTTCCCTTCGGCCCTCCCTCTCATTGTCTCTCTCCTTTCTCTCTACCTCTGTCTCAGTCTTTCCCTCTCCTTATTCCACTATCTCTAACCCTTTCTGGCTGTCTATCTACTCCTTCCTCCAGCATGTGATATAACCAGTGCAACAGAAACTCTCTCTATCTTTCCCTCTCCTTATTCCACTATCTCTAACCCTGTCTGGCTGTCTATCTACTCCTTCCTCCAGCATGTGATATAACCAGTGCAACAGAAACTCTCTCTATCTTTCCCTCTCCTTATTCCACTATCTCTAACCCTGTCTGGCTGTCTATCTACTCCTTCCTCCAGCATGTGATATAACCAGTGCAACAGAAACTCTCTCCATCTGTGAATGTTGTACGCTTATCTGTCAGCCGGTGATCTTGTGTTCGATTCCCCCTAGAGGGATCATCATGTTGTTCGTTGTTTAGATTAACCACAGGCTCCCAGGTGGCATCAACCTAAACTGGGTACCAGAAAATGTTGTGGGAAGTAAAGTCAGTATACAACATATTTACTACATCACTCATCGAGTACCGGCTGTCTATAACTACATCACTCATAGAGTACCGGCTGTCTATAACCACATCACTCATAGAGTACCGGCTGTCTATAATCACATCACTCATAGAGTGCCGGCTGTCTATAACCACATCACTCATAGAGTGCCGGCTGTCTATAACCACATCACTCATAGAGTGCCGGCTGTCTATAACCACATCACTCATAGAGTGACGGCTGTCTATAACCACATCACTCATAGAGTGCCGGCTGTCTATAACCACATCACTCATAGAGTGCCGGCTGGTCTATAACCACATCACTCATAGAGTGCCGGCTTGTCTATAACCACATCACTCATAGAGTGACGGCTGTCTATAACTACATCACTCATAGAGTGACGGCTGTCTATAACCACATCATTCATAGAGTGACGGCTGTCTATAACCACATCACTCATAGAGTGCCGGCTGTCTATAACCACATCACTCATAGAGTGCCGGCTGTCTACATGTAACCACATCACTCATAGAGTGACGGCTGTTTATAACCACATCACTCATAGAGTGCCGGCTGTCTATAACCACATCACTCATCGAGTGCCGGCTGGTCTATAACCACATCACTCATAGAGTGCCGGCTGTTTATAACCACATCACTCATAGAGTGCCGGCTGTCTACATGTAACCACATCACTCATCGAGTGCCGGCTGTTTATAACCACATCACTCATAGAGTGCCGGCTGTCTATAACCACATCACTCATAGAGTGCCGGCTGTCTATAACCACATCACTCATAGAGTGCCGGCTGTCTACATGTAACCACATCACTCATAGAGTGACGGCTGTTTATAACCACATCACTCATAGAGTGCCGGCTGTCTATAACCACATCACTCATCGAGTGCCGGCTGGTCTATAACCACATCACTCATAGAGTGCCGGCTGTTTATAACCACATCACTCATAGAGTGTCCGGCTGTCTACATGTAACCACATCACTCATCGAGTGCCGGCTGTTTATAACCACATCACTCATAGAGTGCCGGCTGTCTATAACCACATCACTCATAGAGTGCCGGCTGTCTACATATAACCACATCACTCATAGAGTGCCGGCTGTCTATAACCACATCACTCATAGAGTGCCGGCTGTCTACATATAACCACATCACTCATAGAGTGACGGCTGTCTATAACCACATCACTCATAGAGTGCCGGCTGTTTATAACCACATCACTCATAGAGTGCCGGCTGTCTATAACCACATCACTCATAGAGTGCCGGCTGTCTATAACCACATCACTCATAGAGTGCCGGCTGTCTACATGTAACCACATCACTCATAGAGTGCCTGCTGTCTACATATAACCACATCACTCATAGAGTGCCGGCTGTCTATAACCACATCACTCATAGAGTGCCGGCTGTCTATAACCACATCACTCATAGAGTGCCGGCTGTCTATAACCACATCACTCATAGAGTGCCGGCTGTCTACATGTAACCACATCACTCATAGAGTGCCTGCTGTCTACATATAACCACATCACTCATAGAGTGCCGGCTGTCTATAACCACATCACTCATAGAGTGCCGGCTGTCTACATGTAACCACATCACTCATAGAGTGCCTGCTGTCTACATATAACCACATCACTCATAGAGTGCCGGCTGTCTATAACCACATCACTCATAGAGTGCCGGCTGTCTACATATAACCACATCACTCATAGAGTACCGGCTGTCTATAACCACATCACTCATAGAGTGCCGGCTGTCTACATATAACCACATCACTCATAGAGTACCGGCTGTCTATAACCACATCACTCATAGAGTGCCGGCTGTCTACATATAACCACATGGGGATAGTCAATCAATCAATCAGGTGCCGTATCCACAATGAAGGTTGGCTGCAATGGATCTCCAACACTGTCTGTCTCTTGCCTTGACTGTTCATTCTGTACAGACTGATGTTAGTCGAGCTCTTGATGTTATCTTCCCACTTGTATCGTTGTCTACCTCTTGCTCGCTTGCCCTCAACCTGGCCCTCCAGTGTGGTTTTTATAAAAAATATTTCATTTGCCTTTTTTATTTATTATTTCATCAACTCTCTTTTCCTTCGCAGTTTTTCTAGAACCTCTGTATTTGATTGTTTTTGTTTCCATGAAATACGACATATTCTTCTGTAAACAGTATCCACATCTTCAGGGCATCTACTCGACTTTCTAATTGCTTTTTCAATGTCCAGGCTTCCGCGCCATACAACAGTGTTGAATATACCTCACACATGAGTACGAGTCAATCTTATTTTTTTTTTTTTTTTTATTGAATGCCGTAGGGCAGCAAATACTGAAGACTTCTCGCATACTAAAATGCACCATTACTCTGGTCACATACATTAGGACTCATTGACAATTGTTGCCAAGACACACTTTCATATTCAGAACGACCATGCCAGGACAGCGGTATGGGATCAGCGTGTCAGAGTAAACAATATTTATAGAACCAGCAACAACTAAATGAGCCATCACTAAAATTCCATGGAATTAACTGCATTTCCCCAAAGTCACTATTGAAAGTCTCTCTAGAACAACTGGCAATCTAGGAGTCTGTCTGCTTCTGCATACCAAGGTCCTCTATTGCACATCTGTCATAAACAAGGCTTGGGGAAGAGCCGCCGTAACTCCACTTTGTAACTCTCCCAATAAACTATAGCTCGCTTGAAGACAGGAATTTTACAAGACCATTTTCGGGACTCCCGATGTGGGAAATGGCTGGGAATATATAGTTGGTTTCTTTATTGGTTCTAAACGTAAAATTAGGTAGAAACATAAATATGGCTTTGTGTCAACAGTCGGCACTTGTAGGGGATTAACAATAGAAATATTTTGATGACGAAATATACCTTGTGCATGATTTTCATGAAGAAGGATTTCGCTTGCCGAGACATTAGTAGTGGCTTTTGATATTTGTGACAGCAAACTGCGCCATTTTATGAGTAGCTGACAGTTTACATAGGGATATAGAGCGTTGTTGATATGAATGCAAATTATTAGGTTGTTAGGGAGGGGACAATCGCTAACTTGGTTTTAAAGTCATCGTTAATAGCATGCTAAGTTACTGCGTTCCTCTCTCTCTCTCTCTCTCTCTGTTCTCTCTCTCTCTATCTATCTATCTATCTATCTATCTATCTATCTATCTATCTATCTATCTATCTATCTATCTATCTATCTATCTAGATCTATCTAGATAGATCTTGGAGAAGTGCACCAGAAATATTCCCGATGAGATTCCTTTAATGTCTGTTGCAGACGTTTATAAATATCTCTTGAACCTCAAATCAACAAACTCACACGGCCTAGATGGTATCAGTAATAGAATTCTTCGTTGTGCTGCACCAGTCATTAGTGAGTCCTTAACGTTCATATATAACCAGTGCCTGGCCAAAAACTACTTTCCATCTGCTTTTAAAATTGCTAAAGTGTTTCCGCTAATTAACAATGGCTCATTCGATAATAGCGTTTTGGGTAATTATAGACCTATTTCCTTATTATCGTCGCTATCAAAACCACTAGAAAAACACATTCATAACATAACGTTACACCATTTAATTAACAACGATCTAATAATTAACAGTCAATCTGGGTTTCGACCTAAATATTCTTGCCATAGTGCTCTAACAAAAATGACCGATAACTGGCACTTAAACATCAACAACGGTAGAATTTGTGGAGCGGTGTTTGTAGACTTTAAAAAAGCTTTTGATATGGTAGATCACGATATTTTAATTAGAAAACTAAAGCAAATGAAGACAAGCACCAACATGGTGAACATAATTACGTCATTTCTATCCGACAGGCAACAAGTCGTGTCCTTCAACACCTGTCTATCAAGACCCACACAGCTTAATATTGGTGTGCCTCAGGGCTCAATACTAGGTCCGCTGCTTTTTGCAGTTTATATTAATGATCTTCCTTTATATATCAATACAACTTGTGATCTATTTGCTGACGACTGTACTATATATACTAGTCAAGAAAACCGTAGTGAATTAGAGAATTCTTTACAAAAGGAACTTGATAATCTTACTAGATGGAGCAATGAAAACCGCATGCAAATTAACATCGGCAAAACCAAATCCATGCTAATAACGACCAGACAAAAACTACAGACACTAGCCATAACTGGATCACCGCTCGAACTCCGCATGGGCACGTTACCTATAGTTAATGTGACTGAACATAAAACACTAGGGCTTTTAATAGACAGCCATTTGAACTGGAGCTCTCATGTTCACGCTCTTACCAAGAAAATAGCACAAAAAGTTTACCAACTTGCTAAAATTCAGCACTTCCTGGACGAAAGCACACGAAAAATATTCTATACATGCTATATCCAATCACATCTCGATTACTGTTCCACAGTTTGGGATGGTTGCCCTAAATCTAATTTAAAACGACTATGTTCTCTACAAAACCGCGCTATTCGTCTGGTTTCTGGCATAAAGCACGTTGAAAGTAATAATTTGTACAGTCATCTAAGACTTCTACCACTACAAAAGCGCTTCCTTTTCAACAAAGCCAAATTAGTGAATAAAATTATATCTCAAAATACCCCAGAGTATCTTCTGCCGCTGATTCAATCTAATGCAATGAGCGCCTAAATTTGTTACATGTCTCAAAGCCTAGATTGGACCTATACAAAACATGTTTTGCCTATTCTGGTGCTCACTTATGGAATCATCTGCCTCCAGATCTGAAAAATCCAATGAGTCCCTACACATTTAACCGAAAACTCTTTCAATACTTAATCCATACCGACTATATGCCACCATAATTCATTTACTGGTTTAATTGTTCAGTATAATTGTTCATTATAATTGTTCACTATATATGTGTGTGCGTGTGGGAGAGAGAGAGAGAGAGAGAGAGAGAGAGAGAGAGAGAGAGAGAGAGAGAGAGAGTGTGTCAGAGAGAGGGAGAGAGTGAATGCGTGTGTGCATGCGTGTGTGTGGAGAGAGTGATTGAGCGAGAAATGGTGGGGGAATGTGTCAGTGCATGCATTCGTACGTGTATGTGTGAGAGTGAGTGAGGGAGTGTGTGCGTGCGTGCATGCGTTCATGTGTACGTGTATGTGTGAGAGAGTGTGATTGAGAGAGTGAGTGTGTGTGTGTGTAGGATTGTGTGTTAGAGAGTGAGACAGTGGGAGAGTTGATGTGTTAGTGTGTGTGTGTGTGTGTGTGTGTGTGTGTGTGTGTGTGTGAGCGCACGCATGCGTGTGAGTGTGTGTATATGAAAGAATACAGAGAGAGAGAGAGAGAGAGAGAGAGAGAGAGAGAGAGAGAGAGAGAGAGAGAGCTGAGCAGATGCATGTCATGTAACACGCATGCTATGTAACAGGCGAATCCATATGTTTGTGTATTCTCATCTGTCATATTATAAGTTAAATACCATTTGATTTTATCATGTATAATCTAAACTTATGTTCACTACTGTAGTTTCAGTGAGAGAGTGAGTGAGTGTGAATGAGAGACAGAATGAGTGAGCGTGAGAGTGAATGAGTGAGCGTGAGAGTGAATTAGTGAGAGTGAATGAGTGAGCGTGAGAGTAAATGAGTGAGCGTGAGAGTGAATGAGTGAGCGTGAGAGTGAATGAGTGAGAGTGAATGAGTGAGAGTGAATGAGTGAGCGGGAGAGTGAATGAGTGAGAGTGAATGAGTGAGCGTGAGGGTGAATGAGTGAGCGGGAGAGTGAATGAGTGAGCGTGAGAGCGAATGAGTGAGCGGGAGAGTGAATGAGTGAGAGTGTCTGTGTGTGTGAGTGAATGAGTGAGAGTGAATGAGTGAGCGTGAGAGTGAATGAGTGAGCGTGAGAGTGAATGAGTGAGCGGGAGAGTGAATGAGTGAGCGGGAGAGTGAATGAGTGAGCGTGAGAGTGAGCGGGAGAGTAAATGATTGAGCGGGAGAGTGAATGAGTGAGCGTGAGAGTGAATGAGTGAGCATGAGAGTGAATGAGTGAGCGTGAGAGTGAATGAGCGAGCGTGAGAGTGAATGAGTGAGCGTGAGAGTGAATGAGTGAGAGTGAATGAGTGAGCGTGAGAAGGAATGAGTGAGCGTGAGAGTGAATGAGTGAGCGGGAGAGTGAATGATTGAGCGTGAGAGTGAATTAGTGAGCGTGAGAGTAAATGAGTGAGTGTGAGAGTGAATGAGTGAGCGGCAGAGTGAATGATTGAGCGGGACAGTGAATGAGTTAGCGTGAGAGTGAATGAGTTAGCGTGAGAGTGAATGAGTGAGAGTGAATGATTGAACGGGAGAATGAATGAGTGAGCGGGAGAGTGAATGAGTGAGCGGGAGAGTGAATGAGTGAGCGGGAGAGTGAATGAGTGAGCGGGAGAGACAGAATGAGTGAGCGTGAGAGTGAATGAGTGAGCGGGAGAGTGAATGAGTGAGCGGGAGAGTAAATGAGTGAGCGGGAGAATGAATGAGTGAGCGGGTGAGTGAATGAGTGAGCGTGAGAGTGAATGAGTGAGCGTGAGAGTGAATGAGTGAGCGGGAGAGTGAATGAGTGAGCGGGAGAGTGAATGAGTGAGCGTGAGAGTGAATGAGTGAGCGGGAGAGTGAATTAGTGAGAGTGAGAGTGAATGAGAGAGAAAGAGAGAGAGTGTGTGTGTGTGTGAGCGTACGCATGCGTGTGAGTGTGTGTATATGAAAGAATACAGAGAGAGAGTGAGAGAGAGAGAGAGAGAGAGAGAGAGAGAGAGAGCTGAGCAGATGCATGTCATGTAACACGCATGTTATGTAACACGCGAATCCATATGTTTGTGTATTCTCATCTGTCATATTATAAGTTAAATACCATTTGATTTTATCATGTATAATCTAAACTTATGTTCATTACTGTAGTTTGAGTGAGAGAGTGAGTGAGTGTGAATGAGAGACAGAATGAGTGAGCGTGAGAGTGAATGAGTGAGCGTGAGAGTGAATGAGTGAGAGTGAATGATTGAACGGGAGAATGAATGAGTGAGCGGGAGAGTGAATGAGTGAGCGGGAGAGTGAATGAGTGAGCGGGAGAGACAGAATGAGTGAGCGTGAGAGTGAATGAGTGAGCGGGAGAGTGAATGAGTGAGCGGGAGAGTAAATGAGTGAGCGGGAGAATGAATGAGTGAGCGGGTGAGTGAATGAGTGAGCGGGTGAGTGAATGAGTGAGCGTGAGAGTGAATGAGTGAGCGTGAGAGTGAATGAGTGAGCGGGAGAGTGAATGAGTGAGCGTGAGAGTGAATGAGTGAGCGGGAGAGTGAATTAGTGAGAGTGAGAGTGAATTAGAGAGAAAGAGAGAGAGTGTGTGTGTGTGTGTGTGAGCGTACGCATGCGTGTGAGTGTGTGTATATGAAAGAATACAGAGAGAGAGAGAGTGAGAGAGAGAGAGAGAGAGCTGAGCAGATGCATGTCATGTAACACGCATGTTATGTAACACGCGAATCCATATGTTTGTGTATTCTCATCTGTCATATTATAAGTTAAATACCATTTGATTTTATCATGTATAATCTAAACTTATGTTCATTACTGTAGTTTGAGTGAGAGAGTGAGTGAGTGTGAATGAGAGACAGAATGAGTGAGCGTGAGAGTGAATGAGTGAGCGTGAGAGTGAATGAGTGAGCGTGAGAGTGAATGAGTGAGCGTGAGAGTGAATGAGTGAGCGTG
>JACEFZ010009501.1:140000-175571 GCA_014155875.1 Cepaea nemoralis
GGGAATTTTCCTCATTCTTCTGTAAAACCACATCTTTGAGGCGCCCATAGATGGTTGTGTTTGTTTACTATTGGTTCTACTCTCATTACCCCTCTCTACGACGCCTAACGGATAAAGTGACAGATAACAACGACAACAAGAAAAACAACAACCACAAGTGGATCCTTTAATCTCTGTTTCTTTCATTGAATTCTAAGACCATCATCATCATGTTCCGTGCCGATAAACGAGGGAGGTCATGTCCTGGATAAACTCCGTGTTCTTGTCTCAACCATGCCTCGTGGCCAAGCCATCCACATATGTACTTCTCTCCCTTTCTTCTTTTCCCTTCATCTTGTCAGTTGTGACCAAGTTCTTCTATGGATACCAACCATTTTTTAATACTCATCTTTGGAATTGCAGAAACCTGGGGATGAGAATAAATTGGTTGAGTTGAGTTGAGCTAAGAACCGACATCACTGCACTCAGTACATTCCCATACGCGCTCCGTCCCTTCGTTCAACAGCCTGCGAAGCGTCATACTACTAATCGTTACCACCGATATCAGATATACAGTTCTCCTGGTCTTCCCTCTAAGTTTTGATATTCTTCCAGAACCTCCACCGATCCCCCCGCAGTCTCATTCTTTCCACATTCGGGTTCTCAGTTTTCAGTCTGTTCCAGCGCCTTCTCCACCTGGTCGCACATAATGAATCAAATCATTATAAATGATGCACTATGACTGTCAATGTTTATATTGTCTAGTGTGTTTGATAATCTCTGTTTCTTTCTTTGACATTTGTAATTGCTAATTAATTTAGGTTCCTCATTTCTAGAATTTCTTCATCTTCCATTGACTGCAATCAATACCTGTTATGTTATGTCTTATGGTATTTCAATGGACTAAATGGTGCTCCAACAACGGATATTTCTATGTTATGTATAACACAATAAAGTCATAACTACGAGGCAAAGTCAATAATTAAGTCACAAGTAGCTGTAGAAAAATAACTAAATATGATAACAACTTGAGACCAGTTTATTTTTAATCATACATTGCCCCTTTATTTCTCAACATAATTTCCACCAACATTGAATCACTTATCCCATCGTTTTATCAGCCCATCTAAACCGGCTGCATAGAACTGCATGTTCTGCTTTCTAAATACGTTTTCACTTCACATTCAACTTCAGCGTCATTCGCGACCTTGAGAAAAATATTTTCTACCCAGCTATGCACGGCTTTACGGAACAAACATGTGTCAGCATAAACAGGAAGCATTTCTTTATGAATGTCCTTTGCAGGCAGGCCTTTTGCCCACAAAGAACGCACAACAGCACGTTGCGCTTTGGTTGTACACTCCGTAAGTACAGTCGCCATTTTGTGTATGCGCTGTGCATGCGCATTCGACACCTTGCGCCATCTGACGATCGGGAATATAAAGTTCGATGTTGCTGTCACCTAATGACACCAGTAGAAAACACCAACTACATTTACGTGACATCCCACAGAACTCTGTGACTTACTTATTGACTCGCCCTTTTAGTATCTGTTCTATACATTGTATTACATAATACACTCGGTACTGCCATAACTATGATGCTGAAATTGAGGCAATCACGATAGCAACAGAGAAATTACTAAATACCAGCAATGGCACACAACCTGTGGTGCTATTGACAGATGCGAAATCAGTACTCGAGGCGCTCCTGTCTGGGAAATTGCCAGTACTAAGGACACTACTTTCTGATCTTAGCAGTCAGCATAAGGTCACCATACAGTGGATACCATCCCACTGTGGAGTACCCGGAAACGACAGAGCTGATCAATTGGCTAAGGAAGGAGCGAAAGAAGATCAGCCTGATGTGCCCGTTACATACCACCAAAAGAAAAGCATGATCAAATCAGTCAGAAAGCCACCAAAACCTGCTGAAGATGACTACCACGTAATGGACAGACCAGAACAAGTCATTATTCTGCACCTCAGAACAGGACACAATAGATTACGCAACCCCGGGAAGGTTAACCCGGTCAACAAATGCCCGCAGAGGTCGGATGTGTCGGCCTAACGGCGCAAGAACGCAGCTCTGCTGTAAACAGGCACAACGCAATCACATCCGAAAAAAAAACTCCGGATGAACGAAGAAGAAGAAGAAGATTACGCAACTACATGTATACAAAATTCAAGATTGGTGAAACAGCCATGTGCACATGTGGATTGGCATCGCAGACAGCAGAGCACATACTCCAAGACTGCCCAAAATATAACATATCTAGGCAAACCTTCTGGCCTAGAGAGATGACAGTGGATGATAAACTCTGTGGACCACTGTGTGAACTGAAAAAGACAGTTAAATTCATACAAGAGACAACATTGCAGATATAGACATATTTCAAGCGAACGAAAGAAGAAGAATAATACACTCGGAAGTTGATGTAGCCGAAGGTATGAACACCCTCCCGTTAAATTTTCTCTGGTATAACGGTGGTAGTCTCGTTATCCACTACCCCCCCCCCCCCCCCCCCCCCCCACCGTCGATTTTACACGTTGACTTCTCGTCCTTGACATAAAGACATTAATTACAAGTACATCAGAGGTCGGAATAGGTTCGCCTAGTGGCGAGGAATACTAGTATTAGGGAAAGCTAATCCACACCTAAAATCAGGCAAGCGCATTTACTAATAATAGCGATTAGCTATCTGTCTGTCTGACTGTCTGTCTGTCTGTCTGTCCGTCCGTCCGTCCGTCTGTCTGTCTGTCTGTCTGTCTGTCTGTCTGTCTGTCTGTCTGTCCGTCCGTCTGTCTGTCTGTATGTCTGTCTGTCTGTCTGTCTGTCTGTCTGTCTGTCTGTCTGTCTGTCTGTCTGTCTGCCCATCTATGTTCTATCTTTCTTTATTTGCTCATTTGTATTATTGTGATCATCGCTATCATCATCATCACCATCACCTCATCATCATCTCATCTTGTTCCTCTTGTACCTCGCGGTATCGAGGTGAATTATCGTCATATAATTAATTATGAACTTACACCTGGTACTTACCACTTAGCAACGCCTAAAATTGTATCCTGGAAGCGTAACACCAACCTCTAATGAGTCAAAGCAGTGAGATGCCCAATGAAAGATGACAGATAAGTGGCTCCCAATTTTAAACCCTTAAGGCGCTCAAGCATATCCAACTCAGATAACTTTGAAGTTCCATTTTTCATTCTGTTTGGTCTATCGGTCTGTCTCCCAAGCTGACTTCCAAAGGAGATCTCACCTGTCTCAGCTGTAGCAAACAGCCCCTCACATCAAACAAACCCTTTGCCTTTCACGGGAAGATGCGAAAGATCTGCCAGAGGAACTATTGTGTCCGTGAAACTAAATTGAATGCTCAGTTCTCCGATTCACCTCATCTATCCTTGTTTGGGCGTTGTGTGACAATGGGGGAATTATTTCGTTTTTTGGGAAACTGTTGCCAGGACTGCTGTGGGCGATTGGTATGTGGGTAATTATATATTGGTATTATTATGTAATGCAATGAGGGTTGATAATATGTTGCTGTTTGGATAACTGATTAAGTGACATGAGATAACTAATTGTATTACGTGACTTCCCGTACCTGCCACGAGCTTATATATCGCCGAAATATTGTCAATGTGCTATGATACATGTCTGCTACCATATTAACAACTTTTAAGGCATAAATAACAGTGACACTTCTCATTTCTCACCATCTTTTTATTTTTTTAAAAATCCAGTCCTACATATTGTTTGCCACTGAATTTGTTGCGATAGATTTCACGTGTATCAGGCTTTGCACGTGTTCACTGTTTGAAACATTGGATATATCACATTTCTTTTTCTGTTGTTGATTTTATCTTCTTCTTTGTCGTTCCTATTTCTAGGGGAGTGACCCACTCTAGTTATACACTTCAAAGCACGCTGTCCGGCTACGGCATGTGTTTGCCTCCCCTTGACAGGGCAGCGTGGGTAGGTTTTCTGTACTTACATATTTCCTACATTGGTTGATTGATACATTTTTTTTTTCGCATATTCTTTTACAGGACATGGCAGTCAACACAAGCATTTTTCAGCTGCTGTTGATGTCGTGGCAAGTTTTACGTTCAGCTGTTTGCCATTGCTTTCTGAACGACCGGTTCACATACCCTCCGTAAGTAACCAGAGCTACGCGATCCGCTGCCCAATATCACGCAGCTGTGTTTCCCACAAGGGTACACGGGATTACGAACAGCGTCGTTAACACCTTCGCCAGGGAGACCGGCTCATTGATACATGGGAGAGAATAAGTCACTCTGTCCTACACTGGTTCATTGAAACATGAGAGAGAATAAATCACTATGTCCTACACTGGTTCATTCAAACATAGGAGAGAATAAATCACTATGTCCTACACTGGTTCATTGAAACATGAGAGAGAATAAATCACTATGTCCTACACTTGTTCATTGAAACATGAGAGAGAATATGACACTATGTCCTACACTGGTTCATTGAAACATGGGAGAGAATAAATCACTATGTCCTACACTGGTTCATTCAAACATAGGAGAGAATAAATCACTATGTCCTACACTGGTTCATTCAAACATAGGAGAGAATAAATCACTATGTCCTACACTGGTTCATTCAAACATAGGAGAGAATAAATCACTATGTCCTACACTGGTTCATTCAAACATAGGAGAGAATAAATCACTATGTCCTACACTGGTTCATTCAAACATAGGAGAGAATAAATCACTATGTCCTACACTGGTTCATTCAAACATAGGAGAGAATAAATCACTATGTCCTACACTGGTTCATTCAAACATAGGAGAGAATAAATCACTATGTCCTACACTGGTTCATTCAAACATAGGAGAGAATAAATCACTATGTCCTACACTGGTTCATTCAAACATAGGAGAGAATAAATCACTATGTCCTGCACTGGTTCATTCAAACATAGGAGAGAATAAATCACTATGTCCTACACTGGTTCATTCAAACATAGGAGAGAATAAATCACTATGTCCTACACTGGTTCGTTGAAACATAGGAGAGAATAAATCACTATGTCCTGGAAAACACAGGTTGAGAAAAATCGAACAAGAGCAAGGCAGAGAATGGCAATCATGAAAAAGCTTGCTGGTACAACGTGGGGAGCAGATGAGAAAGTTCTCAAGAAGTTATATACTGGACGGGTGAGGCCAGTACTGGAATATGGCATTGCAGCTTGGGCAACAGCAGCTAAGTCAAACTTTAACAAAATAAGTAGAGTCCAAAACCAAGGAATGCGAATCATAACTGGAAGCCTGAAGACAACGCCTATTAATGAACTAGAAAAGATCACTTGTTTACAACCAATGCAGGATAGAAGAGATAGCAGAGCCCAGCAACAAGCAGAAAAATTTAGAAGATTGACAGACCACCCTATGTACAACAGATTTAATGGTTTTGGAAAGGGAAGACTGAAGCTAGCAACTTTGTAGAAACTGCAAAACGAAGGATTAGGGCAGATCCTATTCTTAACATATCAACAGTCAAGCCCATACACAATGCACACAAGTTCCCAGCTTGGAGACAGCAGCAACTGCCTGAGATGATAGAAAACATTCCTGGTATTGAGAAAAAGAACACTCAGCATGAAACCGAAAGAAGAGAAATAACCCTAAACTACATAAAAGAACATTACCCAAGCAGGAATTGGACCCATGCATATACAGATGGATCAGCCAAAAATTCAATAGAGAATGGAGGAGGAGGAATTCTCCTAAATTTAAAAAATGGAGTGAAAAAAACACATTCAATGGCAACTGGAAAATTTTCAAGTAACTTCAAAGCGGAGGTAGAGGCTCTGAAAACTGCAGCAGAAATGCTCCTGATGGAGGAAAATAAAGAGAAGCAAATAGCTATCTTCACAGATGCAAAGTCAGCTGTCTCAATACTGAAAAGCAATAACAGCACAGAACTAACTGACCTAAGAGCAGCACTCCATGGTCTATGCCAGAAATCCAAAAAAGTTGTAATACAGTGGATCCCATCACATTGCAGTATACCTGGAAACGAAGAGGCTGACAGACTGGCAAAAGAGGGCGGACGACTACCACAGCCTGACATAGACATAACCTATAATGAGGCAAAGAGGTTGATAAAAAGCACCTATAGAACCAAATGGGAATCAGAGCATCCAGGCCATCAGAAGGATGATGCATATTACAAACTCGATCGAAGAGAACAAGTAGCAATCTTCAGACTCCGCACAGGACATAACAGGCTGAAATACCACTTGTTCAATAAACTAAAGATAGGAGATACCGATGAATGTAATTGTAGAACTGGAAAAATGACAGCAAAACATTTGCTGCAGGATTGCCCAACGTATGCAGAACAGAGAAAGATATTTTGGCCCACACCTGCTTCATTTGAGGACAAGCTCTATGGAGATATCAACAAGCTAAAGTTGACCGCAAATTACTTTAACTATATACAGGTTGACATTTAAAGGTGCATGAAGACCCAGAGGCATGAAATGGAATATTGCTTGGATAGCAAATCCATTATGTGGAAAGTCAAATCGAAAGCTCGCTGTGTGGGCTTCATAAAAGGTGGAAAAGTGTCCTAGTGGCACGAAATGGAATATTCCTTGGATAGCAAATCCATTACGTGGAAAGTCCGAATCAAAAGCCCATTGCGTGGGCTTCATAAAAGGTGGAAAAGTGTCCTAGTGGCATGAAATGGAATATTGCTTGGATAGCAAATCCATTACGTGGAAAGTCCGAATCAAAAGCCCACTGTGTGGGCTTCATAAAAGGTGGAAAAGTGTCCTAGTGGCACGAAATGGAATATTGCTTGGATAGCAAATCCATTACGTGGAAAGTCCGAATCAAAAGCCCACTGTGTGGGCTTCATAAAAGGTGGAAAAGTGTCCTAGTGGCACGAAATGGAATATTGCTTGGCTAGCAAATCCATTACATGGAAAGTCCGAATCGAAAGCTCACTGTGTGGATGTCATCTGCAGACTGCATACTTCTGGTTTCCGGAAGAACAGCCTATGGTGAACGGAAGGCCCAATATACGGAAGTGAGGCTAAGCAGCCATGTGCAGGACGTGACGATTCCTTGAGTGAGCCCAGTACCAGAGCGCTATGTGTCGGCTCTGCAAGTATGGAAGCCTCCTTGGATGGCGGGGAATGCCCATGGTCTGCCCCTGCCTTCCCTTGAGGGCTGACCAGGATCTTTGGCTGTTCTATATGGACCAGCTGGGATGGGGGATAACACCACAACAGTGAGAGTCAAACGTCCTAAGAAACCCCCGGGAAGGTTAACCCGGTCAACAAATGCCCGCAGAAGTCGGATGTGTCGGCCTAACGGCGCACGAACGCAGCTCTGCTGCAAACAGGCACAACGCAGTCACATCCGAAAAAAAACTCCGGATGAACGAAGAAGAAGAAGAAGAATCACTATGTCCTACACTGGTTCATTCAAACATAGGAGAGAATAAATCACTATGTCCTACACTGGTTCATTCAAACATAGGAGAGAATAAATCACTATGTCCTACACTGGTTCATTCAAACATAGGAGAGAATAAATCACTATGTCCTACACTGGTTCATTCAAACATAGGAGAGAATAAATCACTATGTCCTACACTGATCACTATGTCCTACACTGGTTCGTTGAAACATAGGAGAGAATAAATCACTATGTCCTACTCTGGTTCATTCAAACATAGGAGAGAATAAATCACTATATCCTACACTGGTTCATTGATACATGAGAGAGAATAAATCACTATGTCCTACACTGGTTCATTGATACATGAGAGAGAATATGACACTATGTCCTACACTGGTTCATTGATACATGGGAGAGAATAAGACACTGTGTCCTAGACTATTTCATTCATAAAAGGAAGAGAAGAAGACACTATGTCCTACACTGATTCGTTGATACGTGGAAGAGAATAAGAAACGCATAGTTCACTCGTACTTAAAGTGAATAACGCGGACCGACATAATATTTTCCTTCTGCAGCAGGGACCGGTGCCGTTTGAAACATTTTTCTCCTTGTAATCTGGAATTTTATATGACCTCAATATACATTTTAATATAAACATAAGATTTAACATAATTGTGGGTGTTGTACCGTTGCGCTAAATACTGCTCCATAATATTATAATGAAGATCGTAAACTGATTAGAGACATTGGACGTAGACAGTCACAATTTTTTGGGCATTTTATGAGAAGAAATGATTTGGAGAACTTGGTGACAATTGGTAAGTTCGAGGGGAACAGACCAAGGGGAAGACCGAGAAGCAAGTACCTGGATGGCTTGGCCTTGTGGCATGGTCGAGACAGAAACACGGAGCTGATCCACGACTGTGGTGATCGAGTGAGATGGCAGAACATGACCGCCCATGCTTACCGGCATGGCACATGATGGATGGAATATTATTGGATGACGGCGATTTATTTAATGGTGGTCCCATTTTCATGACTCAATATTTTATTGTAGAGATTTACAAATCAAAAAATGTTTCAAATGTCAAAACTACATTTAGGTCTTCTTGTAAAGGTATATATACTCGTATATGAGGCTATACCACGGATACTAGAACAGGTGAATGTGCAATGACGCCACTTCCGGAGACCATTAAAATGGTGGATAGCATCGGTTCAAATTGTAAATAAATGACGACGGCAGATGTATCTAACACCTTCACTAGCTCAGACGATGGCAAAACGCATTATAATCGTATAAAGAAAATCACGTATGTTCTGCATCTTATGTAGGAAACAAAAGAAACGCCTCCGTGGCGAAGTGGTCAAGCCGTCTGACTCGGGCTCCGAAGATTGTGGATTCGATTCCGGGCCGCGTCCTTCGGTTCATTTTTCCGAGACTCCTGTGGGTCGTCGCTGGAGCTACGGAGTTCGTGCCTTGTGCGACGCTTTCCGCGCTGCGGAAAGAGACCAAGCCATATGGGATAAAACCCGGTGTAATGATGTCGACCCTGTCGACTTTTAAGCGACATTTTAAGCGACATCGTCAGCAAACAAATGTCGTCGACCGGGCCGGCTTTTAGTTATCGGTCTCAGCTGGTCACTATTTTTAACTTTCTCATTGAACCAATGATTCGCTTCTCCTTAAATATTTATTTTTAAATTAAATCACCATAAAAACAGTGCGGATATCATGTTTTGAGAAAATGAAAATCTTGTTATTAAAAAGTTCTAAACAATCCTCAAAAGAGAAAATATTTAACTTTTTTCTTACTTTTTTTTTTTCAACTGACGTTGCGGACCGGCAAAGAAGGGCTCACGGGCCGGCACCTGTCCGCGGACCACCACTTTGGGAAGCACTGCTCTAGACTGAATCATTCATACGTGGACGAGAAGAGTACATCGTGTCTTACACTGTTTCATTCAAACATATAAACGATTGGTTCATTAATACATGGAAGAGGAGAAGACACGTATGTCCTACACTGGACAATGTTTTCAGTTCTATACTGAATCATTTATACGTGGAAGAGAAGCAGACATAGTGTTCTTCACTGTTTCACCCAAACATTGAAGAGAATAAGACACGTTTGTCCTACACTGCATCATTCAAACACTGAACAGAAGAAGACACACATACTCCAGGATTGCCCAAACTACAACATATCCAGGCGAACCTTCTGGCCTAGAGAGACAACAGTGGAAGATAAACTCTATGGACCGCTGAATGAACTAAAAAAGACTGTTAGATTCATACAAGAGACAACATTGCAGTTATAAACATATTTTAGGCGAACGAAAGAAGAAGAAGAAGAAGACACACATGTCCTAGACGAGTCCAATTCTAAAACACACTCGATGAGGACATCACCAATCTCAAGTTGGCGTCTGCATGCTTTTGATTTCCAGGTAGCAGTCGGCGTAACCGCAAGAAGAAGACATTCAGAGAATAGCCCAGAAACGGTTTCATTTTGAGGAATTTAAATACGGGACATGGCGTCTTTAGACGGAAGACATGCACACGATAGAGACAGAATTGTCATTTACATTGGTTGACAGACCAAATGTCTGCTTCAGTAAATTCTTACTTGTGGATGGCTGATGTACAAAGCTCTATGGAAGGATCCCTGCGGTTAACCGTGGTCTATCACACTGGGTTCGGATACTTCCACTGCATGTCTGCTTTCAGAATTAATCCTACCACAGCCGCCTCCCAGGTCTTTCATTTACTTCGCATTTTATCTCAACTTTCTGATTTTTATGTCCATAAAAATGCTTGCGTCTGCTTTGTGTTTCTCTGTATTTGTTTCCTTCCTTTCTGTCTGTGCTTCACTAACAATGTTTTCATTTATATACCTTGAAACGCTGCCTGGTGGTTGTGTTATAAGGGTCGTTCTTTTGTGGGTTTTTCCACGGTCTGCTGGTTCTGTTCTGGGTCAATAATTAGGAGTGTCTGCGATTAATGCTGGGGTCAGCTGTTGAGGCAAGGAGTTGGGGATCCTGATGGAGAAATGGCATGAGAAGAAATAGATCACGTGAACAAAAAAAAACGAAGAATAACAATGCGCAAGAGATTATCAGCGATGGCTGTTTAAATAGAGTGCCGTAACAGGACACTTCCCAGTTGCCCTCATCTCAAGATGATTTCATTTCCCAGCACTGGAAAAGAACTTAAGACCCACGTACATATTTTTCCAGGTACACAGTTCCAGGTAATATTTAACACCCGTACCATTTCTTTTGCATCTTGTGTTAGAGTTTGATGACAATTCAAATTGTGCATGTTCTTTGCAGCACTTTGCAATCAACCCCAACTCCAGGTTACGTTCAGTAATTTGCTATTGCGTTCTCAACGAGAAATCAAGATTGAAATTCGACTGACCTGTGTAAGGACGGATCCACTACCGCGCCGACGTCCAGAAACTTGTCGAGAGTCATTCTGTGCTGAAGATCAATCAGCAGTCGACAGTAGTTATGAAGATGCCTAGTTGGCCGGGTATGACAGGCAAGTTTAGAGTCTGGGAGACCAGGGAACCCCAACCTAGGTTCGGTGTCCATAATGTGTAACTCAGAGGTGGTCGATGCTATAAAAGTACTCTCACTTGTGAAGCAAACATGACTGCAAGAGCTGTGAAGAAAAGGCTGGACAGAAAAACTACTGCAGGAGATCCTCCTCCTGGAACATCAAGCATTCTTTGCCCACATTGTCAAAGAACATTTCGAGCCAAAAAGGCCTTATCAGCATCAGCCATCTTAGAACTCACGGCTCCATACTTTCAACCCCACTGGATGAAATGAATGGTCATCATCATTCTTGATGGACAAACAACTCGCTCTTATACATCCATTGCGATGGTTTAAGGGGGGGGGGGGGGGCAAGGTATTCAACCGTTACACCAGCATTAAGTTGAACTCTGCTTTTTTGCGCTCGCTAGCTATTGAACTCAAGCGTAGTCTAAACAAGCTAATTCTCGTTGCACTGAGCTGAATTTTGCGTGTGGATTAGCTTTCCCTATTACCGGTGTCTCTAGCCATCAAGTGAATCCACTCCGATGTCAGATGTACTTGTAATTTACATCTCTAGTCAAGGACGAGAAGTGAACACTTTATTTCAACTGACCGGTGTAGGGGTTGAACGCCCTACCTCAGCATCAGCACACAGGATGTTTAAGAACGAGCGCTCGTATCCATCTGCCATACTGACCTGCAAGTTGAATTTAAACGTTGATATCTGGTTCAGAAAACCACGGCAGAGACATGCCTGGAACATCAAACTTGGGTGGATTGCAACGTCCTGCAGCAACAAGCAACATTTCATTGTTCTTTGAGAGGGTCCCGGCAGAGCAGTGGCTAGTACACTTGCCCGCAGGCCTGGTTGTGATGGTTTCGAATCCCGATCGTGGGAGATCTTTCTTGATCGTTTTCTGGTCGGTTACAAGACGTCGTAGTCAAACCCAGCATTTTTAATGATGTTTGTGATCTGTTGGCAACAGTAGTTTGCCATTGCGTTATGAACGACCGGTACCCATACATTTTGTTTTAAAAACAAATCAACGAACGACGATCTGCTGCCAAATCACCCACATCTATGTTTCGAACGCAGTATTCAGGATTACGTCTGCGTCCGTGACTTCCTTCGCCACGGAGCCGGCAGCCTACAAGGGGTAGCAGGAAATATCTTGGAGAGTATTTACAGATGTTGTGGCATTAACCACACCCCACATCCAAAGCTACATTCTCTATTAAAATGTGAGGTTGGAACCATTTACCCCCCCCCCCCCCCCCTCCCCCCGCAGAAGTCGGATGTGTCGGCCTAACGGCGCAAGAACGCAGCTTTGCTGTAAACAGGCACAACGCAGTCACATCCGAAAAAAGAATCCGGATGAACGCAGAAGAAGAAGAAGACCCATTTACCCATTGGGTCTAAGGCCAGGTAAAAGAGTACTTTAGTTTACGTACTTACAGTATTCCGGTTTCCCTGGTCTAGGTGTTACACGACATTTCTTCGTAATCCCGTATACTCTCGTGAGTAACTTGATGTGCGCGAGAATCGATAGCGGTTCTCTCCGCTTCGGTAACTTACGGGGTATGTGAGCTGGTCGCTCAGAAAGCAATGGCAAACTACTGAGCGTAATCTTGCCAAGAAATCAACAATCAGCTGAAAGATGCTGATGTTGACAGCGATGTCATGTAAAGGATATGCGAACAAAACCAAACTTACAGTATTAGAACGGGGGGTTGGGGGGAGAACCACACATCTCTTCACACAAATTAACAAAGGGACTATCCGTGGCGAAGGTGTTACGCCGCCTGCTTCGCGCTCCTTGGGTTGTGGGTTCGGATCCATGCTGCGCCATTATGTTCACTAGTAGACTGATGGGGGTCGTCGCTGGAGCTACAGAATGCATGCTTTGTGCGACGCTTTCAACAGGCCGCCCTGACGAAAGAGACCGAACCATATGGGATCAAACCCGGTGTAATGAAGTCGATGCCTTTGCCTTTTAAATCATTTAAACAACTTGACATTCGCCGAGTTGTCCCTTGTTGTCCCTTGTTCTCACTCGTTGTCCTTGGTGTCCCTTGTTGTCCCTTGTTGATGCTTGTTCTCCCTTGTTGTCCTTTGTTGTCCCTTGTTTTCCCTAGTTGTCCCCTGTTGTCCCTTGTTCTTCCTTGTTGTCCCGTGTTCTTCCTTGTTGTCCCTTGTTGTCCTTGTTGTCTCTTGTTGTCCCTTGTTCTCCCTTGTTGTCCCTTTCTTTTTGTCCCTTGTTCTCCCTTGTTGTCCCTTGTTCTCCGTTGTTGTCCTTGATGTCCCTCGTTCTCCCTTGTTGTCCCTTGCTATCCCTTGTTTTCCCTAGTTGTCCCCTGTTGTCCCTTGTTCTTCCTTATTGTCGCTTGTTGTCCCTTGTTCTCCCTTGTTGTCCCTTGTTCTCCCTTGTTGTCCCTTGTTATCCGTTGTTGTTCTTGATGTCCCTCGTTCTCCCTTGTTGTTCCTTGTTCTCCCTTGTTGTCCCTTGTTGTACTTGTTCTACCTTTTTTCCTTGTTCTCCATTGTTGTCTTTGTTGCCCCTTGTTGTTCCTTGTTGTCCTTTGTTCTTCGTTGTCCCGTGTTGTCCCTTGTTTTCCTCGGCGGTGTCTGTTCAAGCAACAAATTGTGCTTCTCATATTCCCACCACAAGCGGGAAGATGGATATGCCAGAAGATAACAGCCTCCCCCTGGAGAGATTTGAGATATCGACTGTCTATAAGAAGAAGTGGGGCAGAAATATCTGCATAAATTCTGCATGTTTGTCAAGATCCCTGCCCAAATGTGAAGTGGATACACGATTTCTCTACAGCAAAATCTTCCAGTAGGAATTTCCACAGCCTTGATGAGAACACAACTATAGACCGGGAGGGCGGAGAGGCGTGAGGAGGAAGCGAGGGATGGGGAGAGAAGATCAATATTGTTTCTTAGGAGCGTCCAATGGGAGTGCTTCAGTTGTTGAAGTCTGCGTGCAGGAGTGAGTATTGAGTTAGAGAAGGGAACAACATCACTTGAGCAGTTGACGAGGCGATGTCGTGTGTCATGGGGTGTCTCTAGACTCTGCCGCCATCTTGTTCCGTTCTAGGACCGGAAGTGGAGCATGGTTTCTCAAACGGTGTTCTGCAGAATATAAAGGTTCCGCGAGTGGAACGATGGAGTTCTAGACCAGGTCATGTGTATTGAAGGAAACTAAAAGTACATTTCAGACTCCGCTTAGGATTTTTTTTTTTTTCCATATCCTATTTACAAGACATCGCTGTAAACACATATAAAAGCTTGAAATACCACTTGTTCTTTAAACTATAGATAGGCGATACGGTGTTTTTTTTTGTTTTTTTTTTTCGTTTGTTTCCCTTGACCTCAAGCGCAGTCCAAGCTGGACTGTTCTTGTATTTTTTATTTTTTTTTTGGCTGATGAAATATCTTTCCCTATTACCAGTGTCCCTCGCCATCAGCCCTAGTTATAGAACTTGTAAAATTACAGCTAAGCATCTGCTGCAAGAGGGTCCAACATACGCAGAACAGAGAACGTTAGTGTAGCCTCCGCACGCTCCATTTGAGGACAAACTCTATAGAGATGTCATCAACCTCAAGTCGACAGTTTTTTTTTTGTTTTTTTTTCTCATATCCTTTACAGGACATCGCTGTCAACACCAGCATTTTACCGCTGTTGTTGATGTCTTAGCAAGATTACGCTCAGTAGTTTGCCATTGCTTTCTGAGCGGCCGGCTCACTTATACCGTAAGTTACCAACGCCGCGAGAACCGCTTCCAATTCTCGCAAGTCGACAGCTGCTTTCATGAAATATGTTCAGGCTGACATTTATAGGTGTACGAAGAAAAAGAAGAAGAATTAAGAAGAGGAGGAGGCGGAGGAGGGGGAGGAAGAGGAGGAGGAGGACGAGGAGGACGAGGAGAAAGAGAAGGAGGGGGATAATTGCACGCGGTTAATGTATATGTGTTTGGGGGAGGGGGAACAAAGAGGCACATTGTGTTGATATGTAAAGATATCTTCTTCTTCTTCTTCTTCTTCTTCTTCTTCTTCTTCTTCTTCTTCTTCTTCTTCTTCTCCTCCTCCTCCTCCTCCCCAGCCTCATTTATTCGAGTCGTATTTTTCATGACCCACGTCTTCCGTTATCCCTACCCCCTTCTCCCTCTCTCTCTCTGTCTCTCTCTGTCTCTGTCTCTCTCTCTCTCTCTCTCTCTCTCTCTCTCTCTCTCTCTCTCTCTAAATCACTGCGCTGTTTAATGTAGCCAAAGTGTTTTAGCTTCCGAGAAAACAGACAATGCACACAAATAACAACTGCCAAATTCCTTGTTTCCACCTACCGCCCCCCTTTCATGGCAACAGACTGTCAACAAATACCTATTGCGGTTGCTTTCCTCTGTATCCCGCTCGGTTACTACGTATTCCATTCTTGTTCTGGCGAATTGAATGAAACGCAAACACACTTTTATATTTGATAGTCAACATACAAATATTATTCCCGTCTGCAGTTGCTGTTGTTTCAAAGTTATGTATGCTCACGCATTGTGCGTGCGTGTTTGCGGGCGGAAATTGTGCGACATCCGCGGGTTTATACCTTGCCGTGGATGAATCCTTTGATGCCATGGGGACAATGACATCTGCCTGAGATGTGTTTGTGGGAAACTGATGACTCGCCAACCATGTCAAGTACTTATGGTTGTTGAATATTTACATGTGTGTAATAGATACAGTGCGTGTCCATGGCGTGACGGTAGGACAGTCATATACAACTGCGGACGTGTGGGGTTCATTTGCTTGAGAGACAGCGAACGAAAGAAAAAGAGGAAGATTTGCTTGAGATTTACTTGATTTTATCATTTATGTTATGTACACGTGTACTTTACTGTAGAGTGAGTGAGAGTGAGTGAGCGAGAGATTGAATGTGTGTTGTGTGTGTGTGTGTGTGTGCGTGTGTGCGTGTGTGCCTGTCTCTATGGGTGGGGGAATCACTATTTTTCACGTTACACATGCAAATGTGTACATTTTTCTCCATGGTTTAGATTTTTTTTGTGATGCTCACGATAATCGTCAGAGTATGTTTGTGTAAAGTGTGGAAGTTTGTTCAAATAAGTTTCAGTGATTATATGAGGTAACATGTATGTGTCTAGATGAGAGGATGTGTGTGTGTGGTGATGTGTGTGTGTGGGGGTGTGGTGGGGGTATGTGTAGGAGTGTGGGACGATGTGTGTGTGGGTTGGGGGATGTGTGTGTGGGTGTAGGATGTGTGTGGGGGAATTGTGTGTATGGGTGGAAGATGTGTGTAAGGCTAGGGAGATGCGTGTTGGTGGGAGATGTGTGTATGTGAGTGGGGGATGCGTGTGTGGGTGGGGGATTTGTGGATGGGTGGGGAGATCTGTGGGTGAGGAATGTGTGTGGGGGATGCGAGGGTAGGTGGGAAAATGTGAGGGTGGATGGGGATGTGTGTGTGTGTGTCTATCTGAGACTTGTGGGTGGGGGATGTGTGTGGGTGGGGATGTGTGTTTCGGTGAGTGGGGGTGTGTGGATGTTAGTGGGTAGTGGTATGTGTGGGTGTAAGTAGGTGATGATGTGTGGTTGGGTGTGTGATGGAGTGTGAAGGTGGTGTGGGGGATGTGTATGGGTGGGGGAATGTGTGTGTGGGATATGTGTGTGGGTGGAGATGTGTATCGGTGGGGAGATGTGTTTATGGGTGAGGATGTGTGTGTGTGTGTGTGGGTGAAGGGTGTGGGTGGGAGATGTGCAGTTAAGAGATTTGTGTTAGGGGCTGGGAGATTGGGGGTGGGTGAGTGAGGATGTGTGGGTAGGTGAGTGTGTGTAGATTGGGGAATGGGTGGGGTGTGTGTGTGTGTGGTTGGGTGAGGGATGTGTAGGTGGATGGAGGAGACTGTGTGGGTGGAGGATGGGAGTATGTGGCGGATGTGTGAGTGGGTGCGGGATGTGTGTGTGAGTAAGTGCGGGATGTGTGGGTTGGCTGGAAGATGAGTGTGTGGGTGGG
Source organism: Cepaea nemoralis (assembly GCA_014155875.1). Lineage (NCBI taxonomy): Eukaryota > Metazoa > Mollusca > Gastropoda > Stylommatophora > Helicidae > Cepaea > Cepaea nemoralis. Next base: position 156,997 of record JACEFZ010009501.1, read on the forward strand.
GGTGGGGTTGGGATGTGTGTTTGGCTGGGTAGTTGGGTGTGTGTGGATGGGTGGTGGAGGATATGTAGGTGGGTGAGATTTGGTGGGTTATGGGATGGGTGGGGGATGTGTGTGTGGGTGGGGAGATGTGTATGGGTGGGGGATGTGTAGGTTTGGGATGGGTGCATTGGTGTATGTATGTGTGCCTGGGTGTATGTATTTGTGGTTGGAGGATATTGTGTGGGGGATGTGTGGTTGGTGGGAGATGTGTGGGTGGATGGAGAGATGTGTGTAAATGTGAGGGGGGGGAGTGGGTGGGGACATTATGTGTTCCTGGTGTGTGTGTGTGTGTGTGTGTGTAGGGGGGATGTGTGGTGGGCGAGGATGTGTGGGTGGGTGGTGATGTGTGTGTGGGTGGGTGCGTGGGAGATGTGTCTCATAACATGGTAATATGCATTGTTTATGTTTACAACATTCATTTGATAATGTTTGCTTCCTATGCGAATGTATCATGCACTATTGATGAACGAAAGATGAGTGACTGAAAGGGCCGAATGTAAGACGGGCCTGCGTGCCCAATTTGTTACCCTTTGAAAATAAAGTTCGTTCGTTCGTTCGTTCTTCTTCTTCTTCTTCTTCTTCTTCTTCTTCTTCTTCTTCTTCTTCTTCTTCTTCTTCTTCTTCTTCTTCTTCTTCTTCTTCTTCTTCTTCGTCTTCTTCTTCTTCTTCGTTTGTCTGAAATGTTTATTTTGGTAATAAATGCGTTGTGGCTGTTTACAACAGAGCTGCGATATATGCGCCTTCCGGTCGACACATCCGTCTTCTTCAGGTGTTTGTTGACCGGGTCAACCTTCCCGGGTGGCTTCACGTTGTCAACTCTGGCACTTGAGGTATGTTGTTTTGTGTATTTGTTTTTTAGTTTGTGGTTATGTTTACACTAATAGTAACAGTACCAAGAAGGCTACTTAAAACTGCTTCGTGACTAAACAATAACATCATAACCTTCGTCTTCCACTTTAGCCGTCAAGCGTCGTGGGAGGAATAGTTGACGATCCTGAGCTCGAAGGATGGCACTGGATAGTGTCATTCCGTGTGATTATGCAATGTCTTTGATGTCGTCTATCCATTTTCTTCTTGGGCGCCCTCGTGTTCTCGTATCAAGTTTTTCCGGGAAGGTTAACCCGGTCAACAAATGCCCGCAGAAGTCGGATGTGTCGGCCTAACGGCGCAAGAACGCAGCTCTGCTGTAAACAGGCACAACGCAGTCACATCCGGGGAAAAAATCCAGATGAACGAAGAAGAAGAAGAAGAAGAAGTATCAAGTTTTTGATGGTGTATAAAAACCAAAATCTTACGACACAACAAATGAACAACAAACATACAACTAACAAACAACCCAAAACATATCAGCAACAAACATTCACCAAACAAGGAAACAATAAACCATCAACAAGAACAACAAACAACAGACAAGCATTCATTGTGTCCTTGTAAAGATATTTATTCAAACATGTGTAAATAAAACACAATCAAATATAACACTGAAATCTGCATCAGGTGTCTCTACAGTAGTACAACAACATGGCCAGCAATAATGCATTACATTTGTAAATAAGAATTCACAAAATTAAAAACAATTAATAGCATGAAATAAGACGACTCGTGACTAAAGTTAGTGAAAGTAGTTCCACAGCAGATAATGTCCTTTGAGTGTGTGAAGTGTTAGGATTTCACACATTCAAGACCAAGATATACGAAGTGGGATTATCAGCTGCCTTCCCCGGTCTGTTACCACAGTTGTTTAATAGTTTAATTAGATTTTGCGCATGGCATGTCGCGGTGCTGAAGTGGTTAGCTCACCAGTTTCCCAGTCACCAGGATCAGACCTTAACCTACATTTAACAAGGAGAATTTTACTTTATGATTCCAGGTAAAGCCAGCGTGAAGACATAGGTGCCGATGATCATTCCTGGTAATGTGTTTCTCGTTCTCTCACTAATTCTAGTGCACTGGACTGATGTTTGCGTATGGATTAGCTTTCCCTATTACCAGTGTCCCTCGCCATCAGTGTCCAACCTCCAACTTCTTAATTTACGTCCTCAAGTCAAGGACGAGAAGTCAACATTTTAGTCCAGCTAATCGGCGTTGGGTTGAACCCGCTACCTCGGCATCAGCACACCGGATGTTAGAGCGCCGTTATCCATTCGGCTATGCTGAACTCCATTTTCTGATAATAAACAAAATGGACTTGGAATTTAACTGTTCACGCCTTTTCATCTCTCTAAAGTGTCCGTGAGGAACATGACTGTAGACGGTATTACCTGCTTCTGTTAGCGCCGAATGTTGGGTGGCACTTACTATATACGACACCCTACATTTTGACAACGGTTTCGAGCGGAGGAGCGCTACTGGGAGGGTAAAAGCCTTAACATGGTGCGAGGAAATGTAACCTACAGACAAAATGTCATGGCAGGGCAGACCAGGCCCTAAGCCTTGGTTGACAACTGGTCTTCTTCTTCTTCTTCGTTCATCCGGAGTTTTTTTTTCGGATGTGATTGCGTTGTGCCTGTTTACAGCAGAGCTGCGTTCTTGCGCCGTTAGGCCGACACATCCGACTTCTGCGGGCATTTGTTGACCGGGTTAACCTTCCCGGGGGTTTCTTAGGACGTTTGACTCTCACTGTTGTGGTGTTATCTCCCATCCTAGCTGGCCCATATAGAACAGCCAAAGACATCCTGGTCAGCCCTCAAGGGAAGGCAGGGGCAGACCATGGGCATTCCCCGCCATCCAAGGAGGCTTCCATACTTGCAGAGCCGACACACAGCGCTCTGGTACTGGGCTCACCCAAGGAATCGTCACGTCCTGCACATGGCTGCTTAGCCTCACTTCCGTATATTGGGCCTTCCGTTCACCATAGGCTGTTCTTCCGGAAACCAGAAGAATGCAGTGTGCAGATGACATCCACACAGTGAGCTTTCGATTCGGACTTTCCGCACAATGGATTTGCTCTCCGAGCAATATTCCATTTCGTGCCACTAGGACACTTTTTCCACCTTTTTATGAAAGCCCACACAGTGAGCTTTTGATTCAGACTTTCCACATAATGGATTTGCTATCCAAGCAATATTCCATTTCGTGCCACTAGGACACTTTTTCCACCTTTTTTGAAAGCCCACACAGTGAGCTTTTGATTCGGACTTTCCACGTAATGGATTCTGCCTATCCAAGCAATATTCCATTTCATGCCTCTGGGAGGCTTTTGTAACCGACATACCTGTGGTATGGAAGTGTGGCAGTCTGAATACTTCTTCATACACCTTTAAATGTTAACCTGTATGTAGTTAAAGTAAGCTACGGTCAACTTGAGCTTGTTGATATCTCCATAGAGCTTGTCCTCTAATGAAGCAGGTGTGGGCCAAAATATTTTTCTCTGTTCTGCATATATTGGGCAATCCTGAAGCAAATGTTTTGCTGTCATTTTTCCAGTTCGACAATTACATTCATCGGTATCTCCTATCTTTAGTTTATTGAACAAGTGGTATTTCAGCCTGTTATGTCCTGTGCGGAGTCTGAAGATTGCTACTTGTTCTCTTCTGTCGAGTTTGTAATATGCATCATCCTTCTGGTGGCCTGGATGCTCTGATTCCCATTTGGTTCTATAGGTGCTTTTTATCAACCTCTTTGCCTCATTATAGGTTATGTCTATGTCAGGCTGTGGTAGTCGTCCGCCCTCTTTTGCCAGTCTGTCAGCCTCTTCGTTTCCAGGTATACTGCAATGTGATGGGATCCACTGTATTACAACTTTTTTGGATTTCTGGCATAGACCATGGAGTGCTGCTCTTAGGTCAGCTAGTTCTGTGCTGTTATTGCTCTTCAGTATTGAGACAGCTGACTTTGCATCTGTGAAGATAGCTATTTGCTTCTCTTTATTTTCCTCCATCAAGAGCATTTCTGCTGCAGTTTTCAGAGCCTCTACCTCCGCTTTGAAGTTACTTGAAAATTTTCCAGTTGCCATTGAATGTGTTTTTTTCACTCCATTTTTTAAATTTAGGAGAATTCCTCCTCCTCCATTCTCTATTGAATTTTTGGCTGATCCATCTGTATATGCATGGGTCCAATTGCTGCTTGGGTAATGTTCTTTTATGTAGTTTAGGGTTATTTCTCTTCTTTCGGTTTCATGCTGAGTGTTCTTTTTCTCAATACCAGGAATGTTTTCTATCATCTCAGGCAGTTGCTGCTGTCTCCAAGCTGGGAACTTGTGTGCATTGTAAATGGGTTTGACTGTTGATATGTTAAGTATAGGATCTGCCCTAATCTTTCGTTTTGCAGTTTCTACAAAGTTGCTACGCTTCAGTCTTCCCTTTCCAAAACCATTAAACCTTTTATACATAGGGTGGTCTGTCAATCTTCTAAATTTTTCTGCTTGTTGCTGGGCTCTGCTATCTCTTCTATCCTGCATTGGTTGTAAACAAGTGATCTTTTCTAGTTCATTAATAGGCGTTGTCTTCAGGCTTCCAGTTATGATTCGCATTCCTTGATTTTGGACTCTACTTATTTTGTTAAAGTTTGACTTAGCTGCTGTTGCCCAAGCTGCAATGCCATATTCCAGTACTGGCCTCACCCGTCCAGTATATAACTTCTTGAGAACTTTCTCATCTGCTCCCCACGTTGTACCAGCAAGCTTTTTCATGATTGCCATTCTTTGCCTTGCTCTTGTTCGATTTTTCTCAACCTGTGTTCTTCCATGTCAGGCGACGATCAAAGGTGACTCCTAGATAGTTTGGATTTTCTTCATGGCGCAATATTTTTCCATTCAATACCAGCTTAGGTTGCTGAGTTTTATTTGAGAGGGAGAACACTGTGCATGTTGTTTTCTCCTCACTTATCTTCACTAGCCATGATTTTGACCAGTCCTCTAGCGCTAATAAGGCTTGCTGTATTCTGCTGTTAGCTGTACTAATATATTCTTCAGATGTCCATATGGCTAGGTCATCTGCAAAGGATGATGTGTGTACTCTGGCTGGAAAATTTTCTGTGATGTCATTTATATATGCTAGGAATAATGTTGGTGAAAGAACTCCTCCTTGGGGGACACCTTGCTCCAGCAGCATCATTTTGCTGGTTTGTCCTTGTACTTTTGTCCTGGCAGTTCTGTTCTCAAGGTAGTGGCTGATCCATTTATACATTTTTCCACAAACATGCATTTTTTGCAGTTTTACTTTCAGTCCTTCCTTCCATACTTTATCAAATGCTTTTTCTAAATCTATCCAGACTGCTAGTGTGTGCTTTTTCTCTTGGAAGGCATCCTCTATTTCCTGAGCTATATAGGTTATTTGATCTTCAGTGGATCTGTACTTTCTGAATCCTGCTTGGTGTGGTGTTAAGAGTTTGTTTTCTTCCAGATGCCATGTTAGCCTGCCATTGATAATGCGTTCCATTAATTTTCCTACACAGCTAAGTAGACTGATAGGTCGATAGCCATTTGGTTCTTCCAGGTCTTTTCCTTTCTTTGGGATTGGTATTAGTATAGCTTCCTTCCATGCCTGTGGGACTATTCCTCTCTTCCAGCTGTAATTTAGGACTGCTAGTAGTTTCTTCTTTGCCTTAGGTGCCTAGTCCTATTAGCATTTCATTTGTGATTCCATCCTTTCCTGGTGATTTCTTCTTTTTTAGGGTATTCATTGCCTGTTCCATTTCTTCCATTGTTAGATTTGCCATCATATATTCTGCTGCTGTCTCTGTATTTCTATGATGTATCTGTTTGTCTTTGATTGCTTTCTTCTGTTCGGTTGTAATATCAATGTGGTTTGCATTTGCATAGTGTTCCATTAGTGCATTTGCAGCCTTTTTTCCTGTAAGCAAGGCATTTCCTTGTTTAATTGTTATTTGTTTGTTGCTAGGTCCTTCATTGTTCATGGCTTTCACTAGTTTCCATAGTTTGTTTCCATCCCTGTCAAAATTCAGGTTTTCTGTTTTTTCCCTCCAACAATCTCTTGTTGTTTGATTTAATGTTCTTTTATATTTTGCTGAGATGGCTTTGAGAGAGATATTCGCTTCAATTGTTTGTTCTCTCTCTGCTGTCTTCCTGGCATCTTCAACTTTGTCCTCCAAACTTTGTAGTTCTTCAGTCCAGTATGGTTTGTAATTTTTCCTCGCTCCTCTTGGAATGGACTCAGTGGCTGCCTGTATTATCGCTCTGTTTAGACTTTCCACCATTTGCTTTATGTTGCCATATCGTGTATTTATGTTTTCACAATATTTGTCTGTTAGTATGGCAAATCTGTCCCAATCTGCTCGTTTGTAATTCCAGCGGGGCAAGGGCTTTTGCTCCTGTGGAACATACTCCATATTCATTACAAGCTTGATTGGTCTGTGGTCACTACCTGCTAATTGGTCCAGCACATGGCGATCGATTTTGTGGAGGATGTCTCCTGTGCAGAAAGCTAAGTCTGGAGTAGAAGTGGTAAGCCATCTTCTGGAGTAGAAGCTCGGTGTGTCATCCGCTTGTGTTGAGTAGATGGAGATTTGAGTCTATTTCCCAGTCCTCCAATTCATCTCCTCTTTTGTCAGTATCTGGGTATCCCCATCTTTCTGAACGGCTATTAAAGTCTCCGACAATAATGCAGTTTGTGTCAGTTACTTTCATGTTTGAGAGTGTAAGGTCCTTATCTGCTGGGCTATAAAGATTGTAGATTCTTATTTTCACGTCCTTTATCATTATATCAACACCTATAATTTCCGTTTGGTTGTCAGAGATCACAGATACTTCGCTGCAAGGTATTGTATTTCGTGTAAGTATTAGAACTCCTCCTTTGTGTCCTTCGCGGTCGAAACGTGTGGCCTGATATCCTCTGACTGAGAATTTGTGATTGGCGTTGAGGTGTGTCTCTTGAATGCATGCCACATCTATTCTATCTTTATGAAGACGCTGTGTTAGGGAGTCTTTCTTCTTGTAAACTCCTTCGGCATTCCACTGTAGTATGTTGAGTGTCCGGGGTATTTGGTCAATAGCTCTTAACCTACTCCTCTGTGCCTTGACTCCACAGCACAGGGGAAGGTGACCACCAGTAGTCATGGGTGGACCCCCTCGAGGCAGGGGGCCCGGCACTATCGCCGCCTGATGGGACTTCACGGGATTAGCACCATAACGATTAATTTTGATTTGTGACATCATGAATTAAGTTACGTTGCACTGCTTTGTCAAGCCTGTGGCTCAGTACATCCGATTTCGACAAGCATTTATTCAGGGATGCTTTCCCTAGCCTTTGACTGTCCCCAGTCTACCTACAAGGCAGCAGGTTTTACGTTGCACTGCTTTGTCAAGCCTGTGGCTCAGTACATCCGATTTCGACAAGCATTTATTCGGGATGCTTTCCCTAGCCTTTGACTGTCCCCAGTCTACCTACAAGGCAGCAGGTTTTACGTTGCACTGCTTTGTCAAGCCTGTGGCTCAGTACATCCGATTTCGACAAGCATTTATTCGGGATGCTTTCCCTAGCCTTTGACTGTCCCCAGTCTACCTACAAGGCAGCAGGTTTGTGTGTCTCTTTGTCTGGTCCCTCTCCCTTGACCTGTCCGACATGGGTGGCCCTACCAGTAGCTGTGCTACCGTCGGCATAGCTCTTGGGGTCATTGGGACGCACAAGCCCCTCTACCTCGTCACGGTGGACACACAGCAGAGGGGGACAACTGGTCTAGGATCGAAGCTCCAACAGGCGGACAGTTAGAACAATTATTTGTTGCCCCAGCAGCTTCTGCAGCTTGTCTGGTTCCAGATGTGTTGGTGTTTCTGGACTAAACCAGGCAGACGGAGAGAGGAATCATGCCGAGGGGGCAACACATGGTCTCTACAATTCAGCCCAGACTTTGGGCTATTTTTGAAGGACAGTGTAAAAAACTATCGTCCGTCAAAGCGGCCATGTGCCAGTAGCATCTTATCAACCCTGGCACGTTATACACAGTGCAGTATCTTCTTCTTCTTCTTCGTTCATCCGGAGTTTTTTTTTCCGGATGTGATTGCGTTGTGCCTGTTTACAGCAGAGCTGCGTTTTTGCTCCGCTAGGCCGACACATCCGACTTCTGCGGGCATTTGTTGACCGGGTTAACCTTCCCGGGGGTGCAGTATCTGACTTAGCACTGCCTTCACCACTAAAACTGTCTACCCGCAGTAGAGTAGTGTCTAACACGCTTGCCCGCTGCCCGATGGGAAAATATTCGAGCGCCCATCAACGCGAAATTGTCTGTCTATTGTGTTCGTGACCTGAGCTTGCAGTTCGACTCAGCCTTAATTGGGCACCAGCACATCCTTCGTCTGTGTATTACTGGAGCCCCGTAAGGGACGTAGGCAAAGGTAACACTGCAACGTCCTGTGCAGGCCGTAAGAACGAACGAACTTACGAACAAGCTATATTTTCAATGTAATAAGAATTTGGCAAGCAGGCCTAACTAACATTCCACCGTTCTGTCACTCTCTTTCATACATTATTTCATCTACACATCATTCTAAGTTAACTAAGAACAACAGCAGTATAAAAGATATGCATTATAAAGACATATACATTACAAGAGGCAACTAAAGTTGGTTGGTAGGCGACTGGCTACTTCACAAGGTACAAATATGAATAAGCTTTGGTGGAACTGTGGTAAAGCTTTGAAAATGTAAACAATATAAAATGACACACAGTAGTGCAGATTTACATAACAGATTTACGACATATACAGGACGTTGCGGCGATTAGCCTTCATCGGCAAACAAACACATACACAAAACACAACATATAGTCACGGAGATCTCCTGTGACTACATTAAGACGTGAATGAGAAGAATAAAAAGATGGGGGGGGGGGGGGGGGGAGGGGGGAATGAAAGCAATGAAGAGAAAATTCTGTCGTCACGCCTTAATGAAGTCATAGGAGATCTCCGTGACTTCACAAGGTAGAAAAATTCGGTCATCAACCAGCCAACCATGAACTGGCCTACAAAATGTTTCGCCTGGTGGTTTGGGGTCTACACAGCAGTAGAAGTCGGAAAGGCTAAAGAAGAAATAAGAAGAAGAAAGGTCATGGGAAGTATAGACATAGAAGTTTGAGATATACATGATCTTTCTGGAGACCTGGATACTCGCGTTCTGACTTGCTTCATTCTACCGTCACCCCTACCCCGTTCAAGCTCAGAAAAGAAGTTAGTTTAAGGTCCATTCCTGGCTCGGATTAATATTCCCGTGACCGAGTCAGCTACAATTCGGATATTAATTTGAAGGTGATTGTTGTCCAAAGAGGGTAACGAGTACATTCTAAGTTGATCCAATAATTGTTTCGTATAAATCTCTTGGCCGCATCATAAGTTATGCTCTATCAAGCTAAGGTCATCTACAGCGTTACTTCGCTAATTGTCATGCTCTTTATTTATAGGTATGTTACAACCTGTGACGATCCATTGTCTTACAACCCTCTTGGATGTCTGCAATTTGTGAAATGTTAGATCTTCGAACGTTCTAGGCTACAAGACAATGAGGTGAGTGGCCAGTTCTTTTTCCCATCGTCCCTCTTGCCAAACAATTCACACAAAAAACATGACAATTATTTAAATCGATCCTTATATGGCTGGGTCGTTGCCAGAGCCCTACTGGTGGGATCAAACAATCCTGCCACCACAAGAAATTGAACCTACACCACTGTCTAGACAGATAACGCTCTACCCGCTAAGCCACAAAGGCAGCGATAAACCACTAGCCGCTTAGTTAACCACACTTTCAATATTTTTAGTACGCATCTAACCTAAGACTAACCTGCGTTAATCTACAATAACACAGCAATGAACAATTTAACGCCAATTACGGGTTTCAGTAGCAGTGTTTTGTTTACCCTGAAAGATACATGTATTTCGCAGGCAAGACTTTGTCCATCAATCAGTGTGCCTTACACGACAAGAAGCGTGTTGTAAGGATAAACAACTACACATTACCAAGTGTATCATTAAACGGTGCACGTGTTATCACAGTATAATTGACCCCGACGGCTAGTGCCGCTCTATATCCTGTTACTGCGTGACTGTGATTATGTGCAGTGACATAAACACACACCCAGGTTTCATTATATCCTTACTAGTCATTCATGCTGAATGGGCAACATAAATACACACATAAACACAGACACACACACACACACACATATCATCATCATCATCATCATCATCATCATCATCATCATCTTCATCCAGTGCCTTGTCGGCCGGCGTGAATAATCATGCTTTTCTCCAAATTGCGATCCCCGTCGGCATGGATCAATTTGTGTGTTGACTACCTTCCGTGCCATGACACAAGACTGTTCAGAATTTATTTTCTCTTGCTGTCTTCCTCTATCTCCCTTTCTACAAATATTTCCTATTGTCACAACATATTCCAATTTTTGTCTTCTCATAATGAGGCCATAAAATTATCACTGCTTCTATCTGATGTTTTTGATAAGTTGTCCCTCATAATGTCCAAATTGCTAATTTTGACTGTCCAATCAATGTTCAGCATTCATCTATAAAACCACATCTCCAAGGTCTCACAAACACGTATACATATATATCACATTGTGCTCTACAGATGCCGGCTCTGTAACTCTAAGGCAGTGAATGCCTTTCCCAATTCCCCGACATTCCGAGTGGAGGGTTTAAAGTCAGCCATAGAAGATTTGAAAGCAGATCGCCTTGCTTCTGCAGTGTGTACCTGACGAGATGCAGCGAAATATGCCAGGCAATAAATCGTGCAATCTATTGTTTGTGTCTTCGTTATTCAATTTCGCCTTGCGTTAATTAGGGTGGTATGAGAGTCAGTTGTTCAGAATTGTAAACACACAATAAAATAAACACACAAATTATCAATATCAATATTCTAGATTTTTAAAAACACAATGTGGCTAAACTTTAAGGAATATTTACAGGAATTTTGCAAATCAAAGCACTAGTTCAACGAGTTATGTATTATTTAAACGTGCGGGATGATTTTATTTACCTGAACGTACCCAGAGTTTATCACAGCATAATCGTATATAAGATCTTGTGTAAAGATGGGTGTAAAGCCGACAGCGTTACTTCATCGCACCGGGTTTATCTCACTTGGCTTGGTTTTTTTCCACCTTCTAGGTGTGATCTAAAGCAAAGGAGATAGAAGAATACGTTAATAGTTGTATGTGTGGTGAACATGACCTCGAAATCAATCAATCAGTCGATAAATCAATCAGTTAGTCAGTCAGTCAATTAATTAGCCAATCGAAATGTTATTCAATTAATGAGCTAGCAATCAATCGATCAAGTCATTAATCAGCCAGTCAGTAGATCAATTGGTCAATCAATCAAACAATTAATTAATCATTTAAATCAGTTGACTTCGCTTACACAATATCTTTACACTCACACCATAACACGCGATGCACTACACGAGCATTGGTTGTCTCTAACAACACATGTTTATGTTTTTTCTTCTTTTTTTTTCCACTTGGTCTGTCCCCTGAAGTGGTTACTTTAAAATAATCCATGTCCCGGCCAGAAAGAATTAAAATAATCCCTGCTATGACACAGGGACGTCAGGAACAACTGTCTAGAACATTACTAATTAGGGCAAGGTGAGTTCACGTCAGGAACAATTGTCTAGAACATTACTAATTAGGGCAAGGTGAGTTCACGTCAGGAACAATTGTCTAGGACATTACTAATTAGGACAAGGTGAGTTCACGTCAGGAACAATTGTCTAGAACATTACTAATTAGGGCAAGGTGAGTTCACGTCAGGAACAACTGTCTAGAACATTACTAATTAGGGCAAGGTGAGTTCACGTCAGGAACAATTGTCTAGAACATTACTAATTAGGGCAAGGTGAGTTCACGTCAGGAACAACTGTCTAGAACATTACTAATTAGGGCAAGGTGAGTTCACGTCAGGAACAATTGTCTAGAACATTACTAATTAGGACAAGGTGTAGTTCACGTTCAGGAACAACTGTCTAGGGCATTACTAATTAGGGCAAGGTGAGTTCACGTCAGGAACAACTGTCTAGGATATTACTAATTAGGGCAAGGTGAGTTCAGGTCAGGAACAACTGTCTAGGACATTACTAATTAGGGCAAGGTGAGTTCAGGTCAGGAACAATTGTCTAGGGCATTACTAATTAGGGCAAGGTGAGTTCACGTCGGGAACAACTGTCTAGAACATTACTAATTAGGGCAAGGTGAGTTCACGTCGGGAACAACTGTCTAGGACATTACTAATTAGGGCAAGGTGAGTTCACGTCAGGAACAACTGTCTAGAACATTACTAATTAGGGCAAGGTGAGTTCACGTCAGGAACAATTGTCTAGAACATTACTAATTAGGACAAGGTGAGTTCACGTCGGGAACAATTGTCTAGGACATTACTAATTAGGGCAAGGTGAGTTCACGTCGGGAACAATTGTCTAGGACATTACTAATTAGGGCAAGGTGAGTTCACGTCGGGAACAACTGTCTAGAACATTACTAATTAGGGCAAGGTGAGTTCACGTCAGGAACAATTGTCTAGAACATTACTAATTAGGGCAAGGTGAGTTCACGTCGGGAACAACTGTCTAGAACATTACTTATTAGGGCAAGGTGAGTTCACGTCAGGAACAACTGTCTAGAACATTACTAATTAGGACAAGGTGTGTTCAGGTTAGGAACAACTGTCTAGGGCATTACTAATTAGGGCAAGGTGAGTTCACGTCGGGAACAACTGTCTAGAACATTACTAATTAGGGCAAGGTGAGTTCACGTCGGGAACAATTGTCTAGAACATTACTAATTAGGGCAAGGTGAGTTCACGTCAGGAACAATTGTCTAGAACATTACTAATTAGGGCAAGGTGAGTTCACGTCAGGAACAACTGTCTAGAACATTACTAATTAGGGCAAGGTGAGTTCACGTCGGGAACAACTGTCTAGGACATTACTAATTAGGGCAAGGTCAGTTCATGTCAGGAACAACTGTCTAGGATATTACTAATTAGGACAAGGTGAGTTCACGTCAGGAACAATTGTCTAGAACATTACTAATTAGGGCAAGGTGAGTTCACGTCAGGAACAACTGTCTAGAACATTACTAATTAGGGCAAGGTGAGTTCACGTCGGGAACAATGGTCTAGGACATTACTAATTAGGGCAAGGTCAGTTCACTTCAGTAACAATGGTCTAGGACATTACTAATTAGGGCAAGGTCAGTTCACTTCAGTAACAATGGTCTAGGACATTACTAATTAGGGCAAGGTGAGTTCACGTCAGTAACAATTGTCTAGGACATTGATTCTCAACCTTTGTTGGTCCGTGCCCCCTACACCATATTTTCAGAAACATCATTTCCCCCCCCCCCCCCCCCCCAGCCCCACCCTTTCATATTTCCTACCTAAAAATTTGGCCCGTGCGCCCCTTCACCATATTTTCAGAACGTCAGTACCCCCCCCCCCCCTTTCATATTTCCTACCTAAAAATCCCGTCCCAGCCGCTACACAGTGTTCGTAATAAAGGAAGCTAAAATTAAATAGCACTATACTAAAGCAAGTCTAAACGTCCACATAAAACATGATTTGTGGGTCTACTTTCTTATAAATTGAATTTTAGAAGGGTGAGACGTACAGAACCGTACAGTATGAAGGGAAAAAACGATATCAAGTATCGGTTCTTGTATTATCGCGATCTTGAAATAATCTTCATTCCCCCCCCCCCCCCCGCCCCCCTTGAAACCCTAAAATCCCCCCCACCCTGCCCGCAAAAAATGCCCGCAGAAGTCGGATGTGTCGGCCTTACGGCGCAAGAACGCAGCTCTGCTGTAAACAGGCACAACGCAATCACGTCCGGAAAAAAAAACTCCGGATGAACGAAGAAGAAGAAGAATGAGCCTTCTCTAATGATGGTTCTACGCAGGGTCTCTCTTGGTCTTCCCCGTTTTCTTTTCCCTACTGGGGACCATATGAGGGCTTGGTAGGGGAGTCTTGACTTGTCCATTCTGAGTACATGGCCGATGTAGTTCCAACGGCGTCTTCTTATGAAATTGGATACTGTATCTTGCTTAGTGTCTTGTCTTATTTGCGAATTGGTTCTGAAGTCTGTCCAGTGGATGTTTAGAAGTCTTCTAAGACATTTGTTCTCAAAATTGTCTAATTTTTTATCTAAAGCTACCGTTGATTTCCAACTTTCACATCCATACGTTAACACTGGAATCACACAAGAGTTGAAGATTTTAAGTTGTGTGTGTTTGCTGAGTGTCTTTGACTTCCAGATGTTTGACAGTTTATTGAAGGCACTAGATGCCAGTGCGATTCTAGATGATATTTCTGGTGTGGAGTCCCCTGTAGATGTCATTTTGCTTCCTAGGTATTGTGCTGTTATTTCCTCGAGAGGAGATTGGAATCACCATCCATCTTTACCTATTATCTGTTGGGATTATTACTGACTTTTTGTCTACACTCCCCTCTTCCGTCTTATCCCATATATCCCTTTCTTTTACTCTCTCTATCATTCCCTCACACTCTCCAAACGTTCTTTTTAACATTAAAAAAAAAAGATTATTTATAAAAAATATGTCTTGGGGTATGGATGGGTTTTCTGTGTAGTTGCTTTTCTTCTGGGGTCTGCTAGATACAGGTTGATAGATGCTTCGTGTCTTTCTCTCGTCTCTTCTCTCGGCTAAAAACGGACGATATATAGACACCCAGAACGATCTCCCCTGACGGCTCCGTCCGCTTGAGTCTGTAGTAAATCCGTTCTTTGTAAAGAAAATGTTCACTACTGTTCAAGTACTTAACCCGCTCACTATTTTGTCCGCTTAAAAAAAATGTTTTTGCTTTCGTATACGTTCTTTAATCCTTTCTGGAAAAAAACATCGAGTTTCTAAATGTTTATGGGGTTTTTTGTATAAGTTCTACACTTTATATTTTGTAATTTATATTGCACTTGGGACGACTTTGCTACTCTATAATTGAGTCATTTGAGCTTTTCCTTAACTCATCTGATCTTTTATTCTTTCTCTGTCGTCCTTAATTCTTCCGGCGAGACTTCATTCTTTTTTTTTCTCCTGCACAAGTGTCGTGCTTTATTCCTTTAAAGGGCTTTCTTGTGGGTTATCAACACTGAGTGATCGGGACCACAGCCATCTGTATTCCTTATTTGATACGTCTCGCACGGGTATAAAACCTGGTTGAGATACATTAATAGGGGAATTTTGTGTCTGCTTCCTCTTCCCCCTATGTGGTGTTTTTTCCCTCCAGCCGAAATAAAAAGGGTTTCCGAAAAAACCCACCTAATGGGTAAAGATTCACCCAACATCTAACTATTCCTACTATAAAAACCCAAATTTTACTGCACTTACTAATATCTTTTTCCTATTCTAAAACTATACTCTAATATACCTTATTTAGGCATCTATGTTCTTTATAAAATTAATGTAATCACAATCAAAATTTATCCGCATCCAAGCACTTTTCCCTTAAAAGGGAGGATTTTCTTTTCATTACAGGACACATAATTCTATCTTCTCGTCCAGTTTGGAATACACACACTAAACTGACAAAAAAAGTGGCTACTCTTTAAGGTCATCCCATGTCGCATAATCCTTGAATGCTGGGCAAAGCAAATTTAGACTTCATTATCCCTTTCATGGAAAAATTTCTGATCTCGAAATTTTCCGTTGTTTTTTACAACCAAAACCCCATTCTTTTGTCCATCTTTGTCGCAAAACCACCTCCAAAAGCAATAGGGTGGTCAGATACGTCTGTCTTTGTAGCAAACTTTTTTTTTCCCCTCGCCAGTTTCCCCGTGTTGTAGTCGACTCTCCCACTTGCCTTTACAATGCGCTGGGCAATCCGTTGTGTTTTTTCCTTCTGTTTTATTAAACCCTTTTACTCCTGGGTATTCGCTGCATACAGTCGTCGATCTGGGGGAAACACTAACATTCAGCATTCAGACATAGGGCCCCCCCTTAAGAGATAGACCGCGTCGAATCTTTCCCCACGTAGGTTTTATTCCCATATCCACAAACCCGGCTTCTTCCCCCGGTCTGATGTCTGAAAGAAATCTGCTCCTACATTCTCCTTTCCCAAAGGGTGTATTCCTTGTGAATCCATTGCAGCAACAACCTAGATCACAAAACACCGTCGTTGAGCTTCTCGAAATACTACTAAAACCCACGTGTTGATGAATGATGGATCCTCCCATGCTCACTCATTTCCAGTAGGCGCTCTAATTTACACCCTATTTTAAATACTAACGACTGAAACTATGTTGGGTCCTCGCTCCTTACTTCAGTCGACCTACTTTCGCTTGCGCAGCGACGGCTCACAATACAACGGATTGTCCCATCCTGATTGTAACCGCTTCCATGTCCTCTTGGGTTTTCCCCCCGGTTTTCCTCTGGGGATGTTCCGCCTCGTCCTCGCGGACCCAGTCGTCTTTCCCAAACCTCCTGGCTTTTTTTCCCAGGCCCTTTTGGCGATGTTGTATCTGGTCACCAATTTTTGGTTGGAGTCCGGGTATTCTCGCTTTTCCCGACGTTACCCACCCCTTCTGAACTTGTTCCGGTGAAACTTTCACTTTGCCCTTTTCCCCTGACTTGTGTTTTCCCTCCTCCTGTCTTTGGGGAAATCTGACCTATCCACTGTCCCATAGCCCTCCTATGTTGTACTGGCGATCTCTGTCTTCGTCGGACTGGTAACCGTTGCCCTAATGGCTGCCATCACCATAAGTGGAAGCTTTGCTCCCGGATCTCTCTCATTTTTCCAAATGAGATTCTAGGAGTTTTTTCTTCTCTTCCCCGATCCGTATTTTGTAAAGTTCTTGGCACCCTTTTCCACAGGATAAGGTCCTTTCCTCCTACTTGGAGTATATTGGGCTCTGCTGGACTCCACACTTCCACTTTGTCTTTCCCCTTTAAGACTAGTTTCCTTAATTTCCCTTTTTGGGTGGTGCTCTCGGGACCCGAACAAGATTCACCCCCGGCGTACATCTCCGGTCATTCCTGGCCAGCAATAATGGCCGGATTTTTCTGCAAGGTCTCTTTTGACCCCCATATGTCGATTCTCGTTTATGATGTGTCCACTCTGAAGAAGGGAGGACGGGGGGTCTCTGGAACCACCCACTGCTCATCAGGTTATCTCCCCTCCCAGCTCTCCGATAGAGTAGTTTTTCTTCAGAAAGTACTGCCCCCGTTCTGGTGGCTCGCACTTCTTTCAGCCCTGTAGCAAGGATGCAACGTAGTATCCTTCTCTGGGCAGAAAGCAATTCCCCCTACCCCTGAGTTGTCGCATATTGTCTCTCCCCTTTTTTCCCTTTCCCTTGAGATCCCTGACTACTGTTCCCTTTTGGGCTGGCTGTTTGGGCATCCCCAAAAAGACATATTTCGTGCCAATGATCATAGAAAATAAGGATCAGATAATACAGCAGCTGAATAATGCCCTGACGTACCGGGATTTATCTCCACCTTGGCGATTGGCAGCGTCAGGGAAACAGCACTCCTCATTGCCGGCTGTATCTCTATGGTCCCCCCTGAAAATTTGGGTCTGGGCTTACTAAGCTGGCGTCCACCACCGTTTCCCCCATCCAAACCGTATCGTAGAGACAAGCAACCTCTGGCCATTGACTCAATAAGTTCAACCACAGGGGGTCTCTCTTTCCTGATGTCTTTCATCTCCTTGACCGTTTCCTTGCCTTCCTTTTTTGATTCCTCGAGGTTGGTTATGCAATTGGCGTGTTTTGCCTTGCATCTGCATCCACAGTATTATGTGTTGTCGACTGGCAGTGAGTGACCCCGTTCCTTTTCCAAGGTTTTTCCCTGTGTCCTTTTTTTTCCTTTCTCCTTCGCCGACCTCAGCCTTGTCTGTGATCACCGATGTATGAATCACTTTTCATGCTGCGAAGAAGAATTTTAGGTTTCGATCTGCAGTCTTTTGTGTTGGGAGGCCGCCTTCAAAATAACACCTTCTCCGACCATTGTCGTTTTGCTTGAGAATTCGAGGGGCTCTGGTTTTCCCACCTTCACCCTTTTCTGAACTCTCCTCTTGGCTTTATATAAGGTTCCCCTTTTTTTTTCCCTTTCCCCGTTTTTTTGGTTTCTTTTTCTCTGGTTTCTCCTGACCTTTGGTTTGTGTCTTAGTTCCTCTTTCACCATGTACCTCACAATCGTCCGCCCTATTCACAAAATCAATCCGTTCGCCCCTTGTTCTCCCCAAAAGGTTTTTGAGAGGTTTCGACATTTTCTTTCGCATCTGGGCGACCACCATCATCTCTTCGAGACTCTCATAATCCCTCTTTAATTCTGCCAAGTCCATCCATTTCTGGGGATAGGATTTTAGCCCCACTGTAGGCGGGGATAGTTCTCCCGGGTCTCGTCTAGACGATCTAAAATTTTCCGATACGTTTGTGCGGACTTCATAATGTTTCATCAAAGCTGCTTTCAATTCCTCGTACTGATTTTCCTGTCCTGGTGGTAGGCGTTGTAGACCTCGTAGCCCCAACCACGTAAAGCGGATCTTTCAGAGCCCATCTGGTTTTTATCTATCCCATAGCGATGCCATAGCCTCGAACCGATCCAAAAACTGGGAAATTCTTCTTT
>JACEFZ010009502.1:0-17500 GCA_014155875.1 Cepaea nemoralis
AAACACTCCAACACCAAACTGTAAATCTTGGTCAGAGGACGGCGGAAAAGACGCAGGCAATGTGAACTTACCTAGGATACATTTTGATCGAAGTCTTTGCGTGGTGACAACAAAGGCGAATCGAGGTTTGGCTGCGATGCTGGTGATAGCGTGCATTCAAACTAGGGCGCCGCCACCTATCGTCTCCTTTACGAAGTGTGGTCTTTCTGTTTGGAGTATTGCGATGATGACCTGACTCTCAGCCGTAAGCAGATGGAAAGGATGAAAAAGATATATAACGAAGATATTGGCATTATGCTCGATGTAAAGAGATACAGAATGCAATGCAATACCTCTATTTTCCAAGCATTGGGGACATACTTCCAAACTTCCATGCACGTGTCTACACCAAGAGCAATGCAGAACATCCACTGCACAGTGAAATTTAAGAGGTAAAGGGTAGAAGGTTTAAAAAGACGAATAGGAGTGGATGGGTCAAGCCGAAGACATTCTTACAAACAAGTGTGTTCCACTGGTGGACTTAGAACCTGGCGAAGGGTGCGGCACGAATGCCAACAGATTTGTGTACGTCCTTTTCAGTTTGCATCCAACTAGACAGAAAATGATCAAGAAAACCGATTGCTGGGAGCGGGAAGTACAGGTGAGAATTCTTGTAGGGTGATGCTCGTCATTTATACAGATGGGTCTGAGAAGTCCACGAAGTGAGAAGTTCATGGGCTTTTACGGCTCAGGCCGAGGTCGAATTGTGACGGAAGATTTGTGTTTTTACTTTGACACCAAGTAGCCTGACTATGGAAGTCATGGCAGTAAGTAAAGCAATAACATGGCTCGAGACACAGACATTCACTAGGGCATGTTTCCTTAGTGACTCAGTGAGCATGCTCAAGTAAATAGAGATTGGGGTGGATCCGAAGAGAATAGTTGCTGTCTCTGGAGCGGTCTCGGCTGGCAAAGATTAGTTTCATTTTCGTGCCAGGGCATGCGGGTGCACGAGGAAATGAGCGGGCTGACAAGCTCGCAGGTAAGGCTACTCGTGGAGCGGACGAGCCATGGACCAGGCTGACAGTTGATGCTTCCACGATAAGTAGACTTTCTACAACATGGTCAGACACGCGAGAACAGCAAGTGGGACAGAAGGTGTTGGCCAAACAAGAACACTACGCTGGAAGCCAAAGAAGATAAATAAACCAACACAGAACTGGTGTGCAGTTGCTACAGGCTGCGGGATTTATTGAGGAGGGTAACTCCGAGACTTATTGGACTGAATTTTTGATGTGCTAATGAGAATGATCTGTCGACTAATAACAAATTAGCTATTAAATGTAGCTCCCTTTCCATATTATTCATCTTTAATTTTCTCTCCGTGTGTGTTAGGTCTCTCTCTCCTCTCTCTCTTCTCCTCCTCTCTCTCCTCTCTTCTCTCTCTCTCTCTCTCTCTATATCTCTCTCTGTCGTCGTTCAGAGGATACCGCCTGTGCTGTCTGTCCTAATTCATTGACAGTTTGAACCATACAGGTGCCAATCCTTGAAATTGTAGTAGGTAAACGAAATGTAAGTAGACCATGGGACCTCCTAATTGACATCTCAGCTAGCCGGCATATCCTTCTAGAGAGTCTTCTTCGCTTAGTTGACAAAGTAAATTTGAGTTTCTTAGTAACAATCTTTGGTTGGTTGGATTTTTGTGTATGCTTGGTGTAAGACTGCTGGATTTTATGATTGTTTATCATCCCATCATACAGAAGCACAGACGAAGCAAACTGTATTGATTTCAAGTACGTTTGTTAGATAAACAAACAGGCGACAAATTATTCCAAAACAGGCAGCCATTGCTGTACTGCATCCATTATTTTGTATACTGTAGTGTACACCAACGTTACATGTTTCTAGTATTGCACGTGGCTGTTATGTCAGTGTTGGAATGGTCACCTTCGCATTTTCAACAACAGGAAATGCCAGGTCAAGTGATTATGGTGACTCGTTAGTTCGGGATACGATCAGACATATGGATCACTGGATAATACAACAAGGATACAGTCAAAGACAAAACTTAGATAATATCAGACACAGGTGTAGATACAATCAGACACAAATGTAGATACAATCAGGAACAGTGCTATAGATCAGATCAGTCAATACAAGATGTAGATAAATCAGGAAAACGGGCTATAGATAGAATCAATCACAAGATGTAAATACACGTAAACACAAAGTGTAGATACAATCAAACACAAAGTGTTGATACAATCAAGCACAAAGTGTAGATACAATTGAAACAAAGTGTAGATAAAAAATAGCAAAAGGATGTAGATACAATCAGACGCAAAAGGCGGATATACAATCAGGCACAAGTGTGTAGATACAATCAGAACAAGGTGTAGATAAAATCGGACACAAAGTGCAGAAGATACAATCAGACCAAAGACATAGTATAACAGACACAAAGTGTTGTTGTTGTTCGTCCATCAAGACTGATGATGACATTCATTTCATCCAGTGGGGTGAAAGTATGGAGGCGTGAGTTCTAGATGATGATGAGGCCCTATTTTGGCTCGAAATGTTCTTTGAAAATGTGGACACAAGAATGCTTGACGTTTCTGGAGGAGGATTTTCGCGTACAGGGTTTTTCGTTCTGTCTTTTCTCACGCTCTTGCAGACCGGTTTTGCTCACAAGTGACTGCACCTTGCGTAATGATGCGTCACGAATTTCGGTATCCGACTTGGCAGTCTCACAGGTGTCATGATGAATCCAAAAGCATTCAGTGGATTTTTTCAGGTGTCTTTTAAAGCGTTTCCTCTGCCGCTTGGGAGAGTTACCTCAACGCAACTCGCCCGTTAAAAGAATTGTTTAGGGAGCCGGTGATCTGCATGCGGTCAATGACCAGCCCAGCGAATCTGATATATCATTAGTAGAGTTTGGATTAATGGGCATGGACGCTCTTTAGGACTTCGTATGTGTCTGGGATCTTGTCTTGCATTTAATCTTCAGTAACTTCTAAGGAGACTTGTGGAAAATTGGTTTAATTTCCTAGCGTGTCGCTAATAACAGTTCAGGTTTCACAAGCATATGCAGTCGTGGATCATACAAATTGCTTTCGTGACTTCAGCTTTGTTCGCAGCTTATTAAATTTCTGCAACTAATTCTTGGAAAGAATATGCCAAAGGCCCGTTGGCCTTGGAGTATTTTGTATTAACTTTTCATCATCAATTGTGGCAGCTTTCTTGTGACACAGTGCTGGCCAAGACAGGTGAATTGTCCACAACACTTGACTATGACCATTCACTTTTTGATATTCGCACAGTGTGAATTATTCCCTGAGTGGCTGGTAAATAACTTACAGTCTTCTCAACATTGATATGGAGCCAAAGTTGCACAGGCATCGGGTAGAAGCTGAAAATAGTATGTTGCATGTCCCGCCTCTGAGTGCATACGAGAGGCAATCATCAACACAAACAGTGAGCTCTATGACGGTTGTCGCTGTCAAATTTTGGTTTAGCTTTCGCCTTTGAGATGGAATAATTCATCCATGCGGTAGTGATGTCTATAATGTCGTTGTTCTCAAAGGCATTAGTCAAAACATAGATGAAAACATGAGGATGAACAGTGTGGGCCAGAGTGAAAATCCTTGTTTCACTCCATGGTGACATCGAAAGGCTCAAGACAGTTCACCATTTTCTGTTTACTCATGCCTGCCATTGCATCATGAAATAGCCGATATTTGGAAAACATTTAGGGGACATCATGTTTTGCCCATAATATTCCACAGTCCTTCCGCTCTCTGACTGTATCAAAAGCCTGGTAAGTCAATGAAAGTGGAGAACATCGCAGTCTGTTCCTGAAATTTCTCTTGCAGCTACCTTGCAGCGACATCATGTCAACAGTTCCACGTCTTTTCTGAAGCCACACTGGCTTGCGGAAGAAGACCTTGATCGAGGATGGGGCGTGATCGATTGAGGAGAATTCTGGCGAGTATCTTCCCTGCAATCTGAAAGCAAGGAGATTCCTCGGATGGTTGGTCACAGGATTGGCGGTTTCCTTTTCGTTTGTAAAGGCCTGGACATTGACGCGTCCTTGAAATCTTATGGCTGGTATCGTTCACCCATATGTTTGTAAAGACTTTGGCGAAAGCGCTCTGTTAGGACCGGCCCCACCGTGCCTTGTATATCTCTGACGGGTGGAGTCTGAGTCAACGGTGCTGCGCTGGAGAAGTTGCTGGATGGCTTGTTATTTCACTATTGGTTGCAGGTCATCAAGGCATCATGATGGGAATTGACGAAGGCAGTTGATGGTTCATCATCGATAGAGTTGCTTTTAAGATGTTGCTGAAATGTTTTGCCCAGCGTGAAAGATGTTTTCTTAACGTTGACCAACTGTTACCCATCGCACTGAGGAGGGGAGCTGTGCCTGGTGATGTATGACCATAGACCGCTCAGTGGAGTCGTAGAAGTTTTCATACATGTTCGTCAGCAAAGCCTTAAATTTCACCAGCTTTGCTGCTTAAGCCAGGAAGTTCTGATGCACTACTCTCTGAATGTTCTTGAAGGCATCTTCTTTTTTTATGTTGACTTCGTGTCATTCAAATGTGACCTGAGGAGACGATGTTTCTCCGGCCAGCAATTGGTTGATGGTCTTCGGAATTTTCATCAAACAGTCTTTATTGCTTTCGGGGGGGGGGGGGGGGGGGGGGGCTGGACCAGGGATTTCCATAGCAGCTGTGTTGTAAATTATGTCCATTTCGGGCTCTCCACTCTGTTTCCTGTATCCTGTTGTAGCTGCAGCCGCATTAGGGCTTGAGGCGGTCTTCCAGCAATATTTTCAAACGACTAGCTGCATTTTTCTTGCTACTTTAGACGGGTTTGACAATTAGTTTGTTTTGTTTTTTTGTCTTTCTTTTTCTTGCATTTTTACCCCTGTGAGGACGTCCGCGTTTGTTGTTTGATGTGTCTGTTTATTTCGAGATAATGCGACGATGGTATGTCCAACATTCGGCACCACACATGGATTTTGTCACCCAAACGTCTTGTCTGTCACTCCTCCTGACGATGACATAGTCAATGAGGTGCCAGTGTTTCGAGCGAGGGTGCATCCACGATGTCCCATTTCTCATAGGAAGACGGAAAATTGTGTTGGTAATCAGGAGATCGTGTTCGGCACATGTCTGAAGGAGGAGGAGTCCATTGCTGTTACAATTTCCGACTCCATGCTTTCGAATAATGCCACTCCAAGAGGTGGTGTCCGTGCCTACTCTGGCATTGAAATATCCAAAGAGCATAAGTTTGTCTCCTTTGGGAACAGATGTTAATACATTGTGCAGGTCCTCATAGAACTTGTTCTTGACATCATCTTCATTGGTCATAGTTGGTGCGTAGACACTCACAATGGTTGCCTGCTTCCTTCCATTCAGCAGGGGCAACTTAATGGTCATGAGCAATGGTTATATATATATATATTATAATCAACTGACTGGTGCTCCACTACACTTGTCAACATTCAAAAAATAATAGCAAGAATCCCTCGTTTCAGGTCTGGAAGGATTTTATTAGTCAACCATATCAGATTTAAAATTCTCCACCGACCATGACTGATCCCCACTTAATGTGTGACTCTATCAGACATCGTTTACATGGTAGACAGTCTCATATGCGTTGCCATCCCTATTCAACTCTGGAGTCATTGAACCGGCTCATAATCAGCGAATGTAGTTGCCATTGAATAAGACTGAGACAATCCGTAGCAATCACCCGCTCTTTTCCGACTTGAGCAAATACAGCTATACCCAAAGCTTTGACTATTTTAATTCTACCTTCATTACAAAGCATTATGTTGTTCTTTTTATTTTCAAATTATCATCATTATTATTATTATTATTATTATTATTATTATTATTATTATTATTATATTTAATGCTATTTGTATTGCAATTTATTATATACTATCAATTAGTCAATTAAATTATCAATTAAATAATACCATGTTATCCATTCTTGGAACTCCATTCCTTTTAAATTAATAAATTACACTGTGATGAAATCAATTCCATTAATACATTTAAATGTAATCAATCAATGCAAAATGCTGGTAATAATTAACAATTGCAATTGTTTATTGGTCTTTATAATGTATATAACATATAATCATGTATCTTTAATTTATCTATCAATCAATCAACTGATTATGTTAGTAAACAATAATCAATTGATTGAACATGTTATGTTTTCAACATAAAATCAAATCATGCAAGCAACACAGCAAAACATCAATTTCTACGTATACTATATGGTAAAACTGTCAAGTGATTGAGAGTAGCTATACATCCGATCCCGTAGCCGATCATGTCTGGATCCCACTTAATGTGTATCGCTACAAGTTTGTCGTTCCACGACCAGCCATCCGGAACTGTCATCCTCAACAGTCCAAAGCTCCATCTTAGCATCCACTTCAATAAATGGGTGCACTGTCATCAAATGTCTGAGATTATGTTCTAAAATTACACGTAATGGCGATAGTAAGATGGTAGTTATGTATAAGTTTACTGTATTTATTTTATAATTTTAAATAATCTTAACTTGTATGAATTAGTACATGTTGCATCATCATTACTTCTTGAGTTTCAAATCTAGGTAAGCATACACTGTCTTAACGCATCAGTCCAAATAGAGTTAAAATTAAATCTATGTGACCTACTTATAATAATTTTTTTTAACTTTCCAACGTAAACAACAGTTAATTCGAACACTAGCCCATAAATAGATTAATTTATTCATATAGTTCTATTCCAGGCATAACAGAACATTTCCTATCTGTTTTAGGGCAGTTTAATTTAAAGAAAACAAACTATAGTAATTACTAACTGCTAAATATTCTTATGCTAAATAACACACGCCCCGGGAAGATTAACCCGGTCAACAAATGCCTGCAGAAGTCGGATGTGCCGGCCTAACGGCGCAAGAATGCAGCTCTGCTGTAAACAGGCACAACGCAATCACGTCCGGAAAAAAAAAATCCGGATGAGCGCAGAAGAAGAAGAAGAAATAACACACGCAATATTTCAAAGTCATCGATTTTTTAAACTAATGTTTAGTTCTAACGATGATTAATGTAAACACCGAATTTTAAAAATCAAGCTAACTATAATTTACACGTTTCGTAAAATAACGTTTAACTTAACAGTTCAATAATTAACCAAACGTTCTGAATTTTCACACCGTTAATCTGCTAACACATTTCTATGACATTTGCGCGAAAAAAATCAATAACTACACATTACTAAAGTTCTAATACAGTTCCTTGAATAGTAACTAGCGATCTATTGTAAATACGTTTTAATTTGACCCGTCCTCTGCCGAAATAATGAAATCGACTCACGCATATTTCAAAGTTGTAATTTGTCTCCCGTGACATGGAGTTAATCGGGGGGGGGGGGGGGGGGGGAGTAAAATTTCGCAGTGTCACTCTCCGTAGATTCTCTCTTGCACACATTCCATGTCTATGTTGTAAACTGGGCGAACTTGTCAAAGCCTCTCTCAAGTTCAGGACAATCCTTATATGACCTGGCGTAGAATTTCCTCTGTGTGATGTTCAAGTCAAGGGGTTTTCGTCGTATTGTGATGATTTTATCAATAATTGTAAAGTTTCTGTCTATCTTAAAGTTAGTACATATTTCACTGTTTCCTTTGTTTAAACATTGCATGGATACCTTCACAACTATTTGATCGACATATATATTCCTGTTGTATCTGGTTTTATACACGCCTTTCTTGGTCAGGGCTTCATTTTTATGTGTGGATAACGGGAATTCCCTTCCTGCGTGCTATGAGGTATGTCATCTAATTAAAAGCTTTTCACTGGTTTACACGATCATTGATTACCAACAACGGTGACACAATGAAAGAAATTAAACGACGACTATCAATTGCTCTTCAAAGACTAAAACAACTGAACAAATTATGGAATGGAACAGAGAGAACTACAACAATTAAATTTTTAAGAGCATGCATCTTTCCCATTGCAACATGCTTCTGTGAGACCTGGACTCTTACTAAACAAGCTGAACAGCGCATAAATGCTTTTGAATATAAATGTTATAGACGAGTTCTAAGAATACCTTGGGTAAAGAAAAGAACACATGCATCCACACTTCAAGAGCTGAATATTGAATAAGGTTGGCTATTAACAACGATAAAACAAAGAAAATCGAAATATTTTGGTCACTTGAAACGTCATGAAAGTTTGGAGAGAACAATAATGGAGGGGTATATGCCTGGGAAGAGAGGAAGAGGAAGGCCAAAGAGAAGATGGGTGCATATTGTGGGAGATGATCTCCAGATGGGTGTATCAGACGCGGGACATCTTGCTTATGATCGAGAGGTTTTCCAGAAGGTTGGTATGGGAGCGAGGTTCTGCAAAGGACCTGCTACTGAATGAATGAATTAATTAATTAATTAATTAATTAATTAATTAATTAACGTATTTTCAAAGAATTAGAACAGCATAATGCCTTTGAATAATCCACAAAACATTGTTTATGTGTGGATAACACATGCTCTGTTTTATACACACTCCATTAATCATGTGCCATGCTGATAAGCGTAGCGGTCATGTTTTGCCATCTCACTCGATCACCAGAGTCGTGGATCAGCTCCATGTTCCTGTCTCGACCATACCACGTGGCCAACCATCCAGGTATTTACTTCTCAGACTTCGGTTGGTCTACTTCCTTCGATATTGCCAGTTGTCACCAAGTTCTCAAAGTCATTTCTTCTCATAACGTGCCACAAATATTTTAACTGTCTACGTCTAATTACTCTAATCAGTTTATAATCTTCATTTGTTTCTTGAAGGACTTGTTCATTGGTTTTTCTGTCTGTCCATGGTATTCTTTGCATTTTACTCAGAAACCACATTCCCAAAGCCATCAGATGTGTGTCAGCTTGACTGCTCATTGTCCAATCTTCACATCCATACAAAAGTACAGGTTCTATGTACGTAGCACTTCAACACTCTTTTTCTCGTTTCAATTGACATCTGATTATTGGTCAGTATGTTTTTCATCTTGCAAAAGGCTAACTTCGCCATGGCGATTCTTGTTCTAATCTTTTCAAGGCATCTCCCATCAGATGTTATCACTGTGCCGAGATAACTGTATCTATTCACTTGCGTAAGAATATGCCCATTTACTCGTATATCACATTGTGGTATTTCCTTCTTCCCAGTGACGACCATAATTTGTGTCTTTTTATTATTCAGTTCTAATCCTAGTTGTTCACTGTGTGCAACAACCGCATCTATTAAATATTGCAGGTCCCTGTTCATTGTCTGCAATTAAGATTGCATCATTTGCATATGTAATGTTATTGATGTATTGTCCCCGAATGTTGATTCCTTCCATATCTTCTAAATTTCTTAACATATTTTCACAGCACATGGGAAAACAGATCTGGAGACCCACATCCCTGTCTCACACCTCTTTTAATAGGCTGATATTGACCTACATCATTATCGATTCTGATGGCAGCTTGTTGTTTCAGTATATGTATATGTCTTGTCCGATCTATTGGTAGGCTTCAAGCATCTTATTCATGTCTGAAATTGTACTCATGTATCGACAGCCTTATGTAGCCATAAGCAAAGGTGTAGATCTTGTTTACTTCTCTATAGAACGTTCGATTACATTCTCAGTATATGCACAGCATGCAATTTACTGTCCCTTGCTTCTACAAACCACATCGTTCTTTGCTCCTATTTTGTTGTACTTTCTTCCTAACCATTGCATGAGTACATTCTCACAAAATCTCGTCATGTGCGCTTTATAACTATTGTCGATGTTGAGCGCATCCATGCTCCTGACTTCTCGGGATGCATAATATAGAATTAGCTTACTTCAGGAGGTATACTCTCCAGGTATCGTATATTGCTTTATGCGGGGCTCACACACTCAACAGTCTGGTCGACTTGGTCTATCCATAGTCTCTTACATGAGATATGTCGCGTGAGGACAGGCATTCCGTCTTGGACGAGATTCGACAACACTTTCTGACATCACCAGCGCGCCCAGAAACCAGTATCCATGCATGTCACAGGTCCATGACCACCATGGCGTTCCGACATACAGGTCACGCGCATCATAATCATGCGCATCCCACGAACGGATCGGAATAAGACAGGTAGAACACACGTCTCATCAGTCCAGTTGGGCACACTCTCCCCTCACGGCCTTAATGTCCAACACAGCTCATTACTCCCCACTCCCACCCCTAGCTTACAGTCCACCATGCGGGGTACGTGCAATCCCCTGTGTATGACACTAGTCAACTCTCTTGGCGGATTTACGTTCGGTGTTTTGCCATCCTTTCTGACGACACCCACGCATGCCCTCTGTGTATACTAACCACTATAGAGGTTTCCGCCGCGGTGTTTCGAGCGCTTAACAGATATGTGCTAATTGTCATCTGCGACCGTACATCTTGCCGGTCTCAAATTCACTTTTCCCGCACACATGGGCGCGTCTCCACCCCACTCCCCTCCCGCTTGACCTTTGTTGACCCGTGCACCATACATCGGTCTATTGATCCACTGGCGCCCTACGCGTGTGTCAGACTTCCAGCCTAGACACAGAATTCAGATGAGTACATTTCATTTAATATGTTAATAGTTTATATTGTCATAGTGTGTTTCATGTAGTTTGTGTTGGTTTGTATATTGTTGTCCTGTGCTGACGAAGCTTTGGACCGCAACGTTTCCAATTTGTCTCTTGTTGTCGTGTTTTAGTAAAGCTACACAATCTACTCTCGTTATTTTGGTGATTCATCATATCTTCTAAGGCATGGATCCTTCGATTGTGAGTTTATTTGTACCCGGGTCTTGACACAAAGATGTTTTCATCCTATGCGTAAGAGCATTCTGAACTTCCATCTTCAAAATTGACGGTCCTTCATTATTATTCCGATGATCATATTGTTCTTCTCTTGTATCATCATAAAGGTCTTTCGCATAATCTGATCACGCATGTAAAATCTGATCTTTTCCTATTATGATTTTGCCATCTTTGGTTTTTAGGCAACCCGTTGATGTGTGTGTTCTTTTGTTAGAGATGTCATTAATTATTTTGTGCATTATTTTGGTAGTCCGGGTTTTGTGTTGGTTTTCAATTTCCTTGTAATTTTCCTCAAGCCATGTTTCTTTTGCCTCTTGCATAGCTTCCTAATTTTCCCATAAATCTCTTCATATCTTTCTTTGTTATTTTTGTTACTTCTTACTTAATTCCATGAGTTTTAAGATGTCCTCCGTCATCCATTTCTTGCGTCCTATTATCTTCACTAACACTGGGTCGTGAGTGCAGCGGGCCGCACTGAGTTATACACACTATTGTTCTATAAACTATTATACGATTCACATTGTTCTCTACGCACATACGTTTGTCCATTAATATCGTACAACGTGTATAAAATAATGACAACTCTTAGGGACGTTAATTTGAAACCCGTTCCAATGGCTTTATTACAAAATCATGAAGGAAACATTAACATGTGTGGTAGAATTAAACAAAGCATTCATTTTGAATCAATTATGCATCATGGGTTGGTCAGAAGAAGTCGCCGTCGGCATTCAAGTAAGCATCGCGAATGCAGTCAACAAAAATGGATTGTGGTTTCTCACTGAACCGTGTGTTTACCGCGTTCATTACATCTGCATCTGTGTGAAATCGTTGCCCCTTGAGGGCTTTTTTAAGAGGTCCGAACAAATGAAAATCACATGGGGACAAATCAGGACTATAGGCTGGATGTTGCAGAATTTCCCACTTCTTCCTTGCTAAAGCTTCCTTCACAATCTTTGCGACATGCGGACGAGCATTGTCGTGCAAGAAAATCACACCGCGAGAAAGCATGCCGAGTCGTTTATTCTTGATGGCTTTTTGCAGCTTGTTTAGTGTTTGCAATTAATGGGTAGAGTTGATGTACGGGGGGTACGGGGTGACAGGCATTGTTAGCACCTTTGCTAAGGATGACTCTCATGTCCTTTTCAGGACCCATCCCCCACTGGTCCAAGCCTGACACCCAGCTCGTGCCTGTGGTTCCTAGTAGCTGTCAGCATGCGACAGCGGCCACCCCCGTGCAACAGCTGTGAGAGGCTGGCTAAACCAGGCATGGGTATCCGATTTGGTGTCAAACCAAGAGGTAAACTAGGGTATGCCTACCCAGCATGTGAAGACAGGATTCGGCAGACTGCGCGGAAAGAAATCATTCCTGATTCAACGGGCAAGACGACGTTTACATGCAAAGCGTTGTGGAACGTAATGAGCACGGCAAGGCACGTAGAGCGCCCTGGTCATCCACTGCACCTGTATTCGTCTCCAGCCGTCTCGACTTGTCTTGCCACTGAACTCAGATGGACTCAGGCGAGAGAGTGAGGTCGACAAATTGCGCAACTCTTCCTCACTTTAATCCAAGTCATCGCGCAAGTCATTCTTCATCCAACGTCATACCTTCAACCCCACTGGATGAAATGAATGGTCATCATCATTCTTGATGGACAAACAACAGAGTTGATGTTGACACCAGGTTCTTTAAAGTCGGCCAACAATAGCCCTTCATGGTTAAAAAAAAAATGCGCTCAGCATAACCTTACCAGCGGATATCTGTAACTTGAGTTGTTTGGCTTTTGGTGATCCAGCATGCTTCCATTGCATGCTCTCTCTTTTGCTGCTCGGTTCAAAGTGATGATTCATCGCCTGCCAATATGCAGAAAAGCAATGCATCACCCTCCACTCTGTAACGCAGCAAGCGGTTAAAACCCATCCCATGGGATTCCTCTTTTTGGTGGTCGGTCAACGTCCTTGGTACCTACTGTGAACACACCTTCCGATATTGCAGTTTCTTGCGAAAGACCTTTTGAATTGTCCCAATTGACACATTAAATTCTTTCGCTAGCGAACGTATGCTTTGACAACGGTTCATCTGTACTGCTGCATCAATTTTGGCAACGTTTTTTTTTCTGTTGCAACAATATGCGCTTGACCCCGCCGTGGAAGATCTGTCGCGAACTGACGTCCTTTCCTAAACATTCGTGCCCAGTCTGTCACTGTTGTCTTCGACACATATTTGTTACCGTACGCTGCCTGCATTCTTCGATGAATTTCCACTGGCCGACATCCTTCAATTGAAAGAAACTGGATCACCGCTCTTTGAGCTTCTTTGGAGGGATTTTTGATCAAGCCGGCCATTTTTTCAACGGTCAGAAACAGAACCTATGAATCATGGGACGATGAGCACTTGCTCTTTTATTCATTGGTCAGTACTTATCACAAGACTATGACATGATCATGTCCAACGTATACAATTACGCGTGGTTCGGCTCGAACGGATTTCATATGAACGCCCCTTATACTACTACTCTAACACTATTACAGCGGCCATGGTTATGGTTAAGGGTCATATAATAAGACGAGGCAGGTCGTGGATGGCACAGGGGAAAACATATATACGTTTGGTGTTTGATCTGGAGACCATCCATCATGAAAAAGAGTGGGTTAAATTACTGGAAGACACAATGTGACACATATGACAAAATTGTGACAAAAGTGACAAAATTACTGACACAATGTAATAGTAACACTGGGCCGTGAGTGCAGAGAATGGGAAGTGGGCCGCACTGAATTTGAAGTGCAACAACTGATCCATAGTAACACACATCAAGGTGACATGGTCATCTACTTCGATGGGTCAGTGGTGAGAAACAGACGTAGTGGTTGGGGTTTTCTTACAAAGGCTAATGGACGAGTCTTGAAAAAGGAGAGTCTCGCATATGAAACTACGACCTCCAGCATGAGAATGGAGGTGGAAGTAGTATCAGAGGCATTCCGTTGATTAGAGGAGACTACTGCAACACACATTTTATTCATTAAAGATTCAAAAAAGAGTATGCTTAGTAAGGTGAAGAAAGGAATGCTTCGTGCTGAATGGCTATTGTCGCTTCAGAGGTAACAGATTGTGAGAAATGTATAGATATTCTGGCACGCGGGGGTGCTGGGGAATGAACAGGCTAATAGGCTGGCAGGGAATGCACCTCTTGGTGGTAGATTGCCTATGAACAAGGGGGAGGTGATCATGCGTTTTGGGGACCAGATGGTGAAGGCGTGGGAACCGATTGAGAAATTGCATGTGGAAAGAATGAGATTGCGGGGGATCAGTAGGGGTGCTTGACGAATATCAAAACTGAGAGGAGAGACCAGGAGAACTTTAAATCAGATAACGGTTGGAACGATTAGTAGTATGATTCTTCGCTGGCTGTTGAACGAGGGGACGGGGCACATATGGGAATGTCATGAGTGTAGTGATGTCGGTTAACTCAACTCAACTCACCAAAACAGCTATTACAGCGGCACAATTCATGGCCATTGGCATCTTCACAATGTCACCAATCCACTTTCAACCACGGTCCAACGCAGAATGTCTTCAATGAGACACTTCCTTCTTTCCCGGAGCCACTCCCGGGGCTTTTCATGCTGTTTAAAAAGTGCTCACAACTGAGTCACTTTTCACGGTCTAGTTTATACCTAGACTTTTACTTTAAACTATGCAATGACCTATGATACTGATCAATTGAGTCATGGCAGTGGTTTCTATATTTAAAATCACACATATATCCCCACGACAATTCACGAGATTGTCTCCCGGTGATTGTAATCAGACAATCGTGTTGTTTTGTTTGCACAAAGCTGGCTTCGCTATATGAAAAGCATGTGTTAGTAGAGTTATGTGTGAATTATGTAGTATGCACCTGGTGACATGCAACAAAAATATCCAGACAATACATTGTGCAACCTGTTCTTTGTGTCTTCATTATTCAAATTCTAATTTTTTTTCTTCTTTGTATAAATATTGGATTAGGGTCAATGTCTAAAGCAACGCCTAGCTACAGGTCATAACCTCCAACAAAGACTGGGTTGAAGTCAAGGTCCATAACAAAGTCAAGGTACTGGAAAATTCCTACAATACACAGTCAAGACAACAGTCAAGGCCACTTACACGCATTGTTTCACGATTTTCATGATAGTTAGATTTGCGTAAAGATCACACCTATAGTTTCCACAGCATTGGAGGGATCTCACGCACTTCTCTCCTAAATCAGCGCAATACAACCAACGTAACTGTATTTGGATGAGAGAGAGATATGGGTACTGATAGTGAAAATGGTGATGTTGGTGGTGGAGTGGTAGTTGTAGTTGTGGTAGTGATTGTTCTAAGGGAGATTTGTGATGATAGTAGCGGTCAGTGTAGCAGTTGGCAATAGTGATAACTGTGGTGTAGTGGATGTAGTGGTGATAGTTTATGGTATGTTGATGGACGTGGTTTTAGTAGTTTTCATGGTGATGGTAGTTGTCGTGGATTTTGTTTGTGATGATAGTGTTGGTTGTTGTGGAGTTGATTTGTGATGATAATGTTGGTTGTTGTGGAGTTGGTTTGTGATGTTAGTGTTGGACGAGGTGGAGATGGTTTGTGATCGTAGTGTTGGTTGTAACGAAGTTGGTTTGTGATGGTAATGTAGGATGTTGTGGAGATGATTTGTGATCGTAGTGATAGTTGTAGTAGAAATGGTTTGTGAAACTAGTGTTGGTTGTTGTGAAGATTGTTTGTGATGCTAGTGTTGGCTGTTTTGAAATGGTTTGTGCTGGTAGTGTTGGTTTTGTGGAGATGGTTTGTGACTCTATTTTGGTTGTAATGAAGATGGTGTGTAATGGTAGTGTTTGTTGTTGTGGAGATGATTTATGATGCTAGTGTTGGTTGTAGTGAGGATGGTTTGTGATGCTAGTGTTGGTTGTAGTGAGGATGGTTTGTGATGCTAGTGTTGGTTGTAGTGAGAATGGTTTGTGATGCTAGTGTTGGTTGTAGTGAGGATGGTTTGTGAAGCTAGTGTTGGTTGGTATGTAGATGGCTTGCTATGCTTGTGTAAGTTGTTGTGGAGCTCGTTTGTTATGGTTGTGTTTGTTGCCGTGGAGATGGTTTGTGATGCTAGTGTTGGTTGGTATGTAGATGGCTTGCTATGCTTGTGTAAGTTGTTGTGGAGCTCGTTTGTTATCGTTGTGTTTGTTGCCGTGGAGATGGTTTGTGATATTAGTGTTGGTTGTAGTGAGAATGGTTTGTGATGCTAGTGTTGGTTGGTGTGTAGATGGCTTGCTATGCTTGTGTAAGTTGTTGTGGAGCTCGTTTGTTATGGTTGTGTTTGTTGCCGTGGAGATGGTTTGTGATATTAGTGTTGGTCGTAATTGATATGGTTTGAGATGGTTGTGTTCGTTGTAGTGGAGTTGATTTGTAATGCTAGTGTTGGTTGCAGTGTAGATGGTTTGAGATGATAGTATTGGTTTGTGTTGCTAGTGTAAGTTGTTGTGGAAATTGTTTGTGATGGTAGTTTGGGTTCTTCTGGAGATGGTTTCTGATGGTAGTGTTGGTTGTAATGGAGTTGGTTTGGTATGGTAGTGTTGGTAGTAGCTGAGGTAATTTGAGATGCTAGTGCTGGTTGTAGTGGATATAGTATGTGATGCGAGTCTTGGTTGATGAGCTGATGGTTTGTGGTGGCAGCATTGGTTGAAGTGGAGGTGTTTTGTGATGCTATTGTTGGTTGCTTTGAAGATGGTTTGTGATCCTAGTCTGGGTTTTTTTTTTTTTTGAAGATGGTTTGTGGTGGTAATGATGGTTGTTGTGATAATGATTTGGTGTGGCAGGCGAAGTTCTTGTTGAGATGGTGTTTGATACTAGTGTTAATTGTTACGGAGATGGTTTGTAATGCTACTGTGGGTTGTTGTGATGATGTTTTGTGATGGAGTGTTGGTTGTTGCGTAGATCGTTAATGATGCTAGTGTTGTTTATTCTAAAGATGGTTTATGATGCTAGTGTTGATTGTAGTAAAGATTGTTTATGATGCTAGTGTTGATTGTAGTAAAGATTGTTTGTGATGTTAGTGTTAGTTGTAATGAAGATGCTTTACGATGGTAGTGTTGGTTGTTATGCAGATTGTTTGTGATGGTACTGTCAGGTTGTTGCGGAAGTGGTTTGTGATGCTAGATTTTTAGTTGTTTTTGTTTTCCCTATTATTTATTTATTTTGTTTGCGCTCGCTAGCATTAAATTCAAGCTTAGTCCATACACTCTATTTATACTAGTGATGGACTGACTTTTGCATGTGGATTAACATTCCCTATTAACAGTGACCCTCGCCATCAGGCGAACCCACTCCGACTTCAGAGGTACTTGTGATTTACGTCCCAAAGTCAAGGGTGACATATCAACATTTTAGTCCAGCTGTCCAGTGTAGGGGTTGAACCCCTTACCTCGGCATCAGCACACTGGATGTTTAAGAACACGATTTCTTACCCATTCGACCATGCTGACCTGCAGCTTGTGTTGGTAGTGTTGGTTGTCGTGAAAATCGTTTGTGATGCTAATGTTGGTTGCACTGAAGATAGTTTATTATGTTAGTGATGGTTTTTGTGGATATCGTATGTAATAGT
>JACEFZ010009502.1:25000-117500 GCA_014155875.1 Cepaea nemoralis
AGATGTGCCAGTTGGACTTCGGAACCAACAATATATCCCGGCCTACCACAGGGATCACCAATATCCCCGGTGCTGTTCAAAGCCTACACTGTGAGAATCACTAGCGAGCAGATCACTGGACCGGGGAGGACACTGTCATATGCCGACGATGTTTTAGTGTAT
The DNA here is from genome assembly GCA_014155875.1 of Cepaea nemoralis. Lineage (NCBI taxonomy): Eukaryota > Metazoa > Mollusca > Gastropoda > Stylommatophora > Helicidae > Cepaea > Cepaea nemoralis. The sequence goes on from JACEFZ010009502.1 coordinate 25,163, forward strand.
CGTCAGGATAAGCATAGAGATCAGGTTGCTGTGGAACTACAAACTGAACTCAATCGCATAAGAACTTGGTGTGTTGATGTCACATAATACTGGAGAATTCAGATCCAGAATTGATGAAAGGCCTGAAGCCGCCATCGCTAGGCGCCACAACTATTTGATGTGGAGAAACATATTCCCAATTTCAGACACCACCGGGATTCCAGGAGAAGTCCCGAGATCAAAGGGAAACGTCGGCATTCTGTTTGCCCGGATCTCAGGAGAATGGAGAAGGAGGGGCGGTGTCGTCTTGATTGAAGTCCGGTCACGTAAGTGACGTCACTCGAACAACATATTTCGGCTGGGTGAAATTAACTAAACTTGCGATCAGTGGAATGTAATACTCTTGAAGGGAGTGTTTGGTTGTTCCTAGTTCTAATGGAGAAGAGGATTTATGGGGTCTCCTGTGTTTTGGAAACTGTGATGAATTGTGAATTCCGACTCCGAACAGGAACACTAGCATAAGGTAGTCTAGTATTAAATAAAGCTTAGGACTAGAACATTGTGATAGTGTGTTGTCTGAACGTAGTCTAGGAGCGTCGGCAGCCGCTGGCTGATGCCTAGCTTAAAAGAGGTAGAGTGATATATCATTTCACTCAGCAGGGTAAGACCAGTGTAACGGGATGATATTCGGTGAGATTTGGGATGGCTGGGGGGATAAGGGAAATGTAAATGGTGGGATATTCCGGTAGGGAGGCCTACTGGGGCTCCTGTGTTTGTCCGTTTGGTCTTTCCTTTTCCTTACCACCCAAATGTGAAGAACTAGTCTGCCCCCTATGCCAGAGTGTAGTTCTAGGTTAACCAGGATACATGTCTGAGTGGCCCTTGGCATACAATCACATACAGTGGATTCGAATAGGGGTTTTCTCTCACAGAATGTTTTATTTTCACCAGGTTCCACGGGGTAAAAGCAAGGACGTGTTACTACGAGGTGTGGACAATGCCAGTCACACTGAGTGATATTTTACTGTATCGGAGAAATTAAGGACAGCTGGGAGAGGCGGAAAATAGCAGTTATACTGAGTGCAGTTATATTAAATGGCCTCGGAAATGGGACATCGTTCCAAAAATTATAGACTCATAGAAATCAAGAGTGTTATCCTGAAAGGGCCAAAGTAGCAGTGATTGAGTGCCCAAGGCAGTTGTTTTTATGAAACTATTAACACCTCCATAGACAATGACAATATTAGGTAGAGAGGTGGAATAACAGTGATTTTAAAGTAACGGTGACTATGTCTAGTGACCATCACTATAGGTTGTAAGGAGGTTGCAGAGTAAAGACACTCATTCAGTAACATTCTGCAACCAGACAGAAAGTTTTCTTTAAACTCGTGTGAGATATGGGGAGATCTTCGTCGGTATCAGGATTTTAAGGAACATAATAGGTACATAGTGTGTTCCTGATTCATGGACATTAATAGGCCATATTCAGTGGTGGAGAACAGTCACCCAGACTATAAATGATTAACTCCAAGAAGTCAACCATTATTTGGGGAGATGCTATATTCGGTGAGACCTGTTCCGAACTTACTGTGGTGTGATGTGGCATGGCCTAACATGATGAATAACGATCCTGAGCTCACTTATCTCTTCTCGCATACACCATAGAAAATACTACATATTTCCACACGCAAACAGTGCACACACACACACACACACACACACACACACACACACACACACACACACACACACACACACACACACGTGACACTTTTCTGTATTAAATGTTTTATTTTATCATTTGTTAAAATACAGTCTTGTAGGTATGTTCTTTAACAATATGAAGGGTATTGTTTAGTGGTAAGAAGAAGAAGAGGAAAGAGAGAGATAGGGTACCTAAGACTGACAGGGGGTTTGTAGACAAAGGTCCGGCAGAAGCCCACTGGAATCAGAAGACTCCACTTCCCCCCTAGGGACGATAGGCGACAGTTGATGCTGGGGCAATGGTCAACCCAACAAATGCAACAGTGACATGGTTCCCTTTGAATAACCATATGTCAACACTCCAACACCAACGGTATATCAGTGTTCAGAGACTGTGGAAAGAGCGCAGGCAATGCATTACCTGGTGATAAGTTTTTATCGAATCCTTGCTTATAATAAGCATATAGACCAGGTGATAACAAAGGCCAAGCAGGGCTTGGCTGCGATGCGGGTGATGGCGACAGAAAACTGTGAGCAGCGCCATCTATCTCTTCTGTACGAGGGACTAGAGCATGTCTGTTTTGGAGTATGCGATGGCGATCCTGACTCTCAGCCGTAAGCAGATAGAAAGGATGGAAATGATACAGAACGAAGCCATGCGCATTATTCTTGGATGTACAAGAGATACAACATGCAGGGCGATGCGTTACCTTCTTGATTTTCCAACCATTGAAGAGAGAATACAAGTTTGTAGGGCACGCGCCTACCTCAGAGTTAACGCAAACACACAACATCCACTGCTTAATGAAATTATGAAGGTGAAGGGCAGTAGGTTAAAAAGAGGAAGGTCGTGGATGGGTCAAGCCGAGGACATTCTTCAACAGGCGTGTTCACTTGAGGACTTAGAACCTGGCGAGGAGTGGGTACAAGTGCCAACAGATTTCTGCACATCCTTTTCTGTTTGCATCCAACTAGATAGAAAATGCAGACAAGAAAATTCGGCTGCTGTGGAGGCTGAAGTACAGACGTCGATTTTCGAGAATCCGCTAGACGGTGATGCTGACATCTACACAGATGGGTCGGTCGTCCGACATGTGAGAAGCTCATGGGCCTTTACGGCTCAGGCCGGAGGGAGAATTGTGAAGGAGGACTCTGGTGCTTTTGTAGAGACCACAAGTAACCTGATGATGGAAGTCAAGGCAGTAAGTAAGCCAATAACATGGCTCGAGACACAGACATTCACTAGGGCATGTTTCCTTAGCGACTCAATGAGCATGTTCAAGTAGATGGTGTGGATCCAAAGAGAGTGGTTGCTGTCTCTGGAGCGGTTTCGGCTGGCAAAGATTAGTTTCATCTTCATGCCAGGGCTTGCGGGAGTACAAGGAAAGGAGCGGACTGACAAGCTCGCAGGTAAGGCTACTGTGGAGGGCGGACGCACCATGGACCAGGCTGACATTCTGAATGCTCTACGAGAAGTAAGACTTTTGCGAGAATCAAGTGATGACTGTGAATCATCAACCATGGTCAGACTGCGAGAACAGCAAATAAAAAGAGGTGCGGCCAAACAAGAACACTACGCAGGAAGCCAAAGATGATTGATAAACCATCACAGAACTCGTGTCGTTAGCCGATGCACGCTGCGGGATTTGCTGAGGAGGCGATCCGAGCACTTATGGACTGAATGGTTCGATGTGCAATTAGGATGATCTGTCGATTAACTAACTAACTAACTAACTAACTAACTAACTAACTATTCATTCATTCATTGACACCTTTACGTCTTGACAGACGATAGTTTGGTATATTGTGCGTCAAAAAGGCTTAATAACTACGACCCATGGCGGTGGCGAGTGTGACTGATAAGGCCAATTTGTGCTGCAAATGTTTGTCCACAGAAGACGCATGTGGAAACATGGTCATTTCCACAATCATGCCCCATTTTACGTCTATCACGCTCTGTGTGTGCTTTATCTGCAATCATTTTCTCCTTTGTCTTTATTCCATTTCTGATAGTTGCCTTCCATGCAACACGTTCAGCGGCGACTTGCTCCCAATGTGCATTATCAATGCCTGTATCAATCATGTCCCGCTTACACACATCTTTTTATCGTAGTAGGGGCCGACCCTGAGATCTCCTACCCGTCTGTAATTCACCAAAAAAGATGTCCTTTGGTATTCTACCATCATCAATCCTCCCAACATGTCCTATCCATCTAAGTCTATGAAGACTGAGCATGGAATACACCGTCACACAACCTGATCTTTCCAATACTTCAGTATTTGTGATTTTGTCTTGCCACTTAATACCAAGAATTCTTCGCAGACACCGCATATGAAAGCTGTTTAAACGTCTCTCTCGGTGTGAGTAAGTTGTCCAGGTTTCACTGCCGTAAAGAAGATTACTGAGGACACAGGCTTGGTAGACGAGGACTTTTGTTTTGGCAGTTAGCTTCCTGTTTCTCCCAGACTCTTGTTGCTAACATGTTCATTGTTCTTGCTGCCTTACCGATCCTGATGTTGATTTCCTGATCTAGGGATAATTTGCTATTTACCCCTGATCCTAGATGTGTAAAATGGTCTATTATCTCCAGTTCGGCGTCGTCAATAAAGATTGCTTTCATATGCGGCGTCTGTGCACTTTGTGACATAATCTATGTCTTCTTTTTGTTAATTGTTAAACCAAATTCAGAACAAGCATTGGAGAATGCAGATAGTAGACATTGCAATTCTTCCTCAGAGTGGGTCGTAATTGCAGCATCATCCGCAAAATGCAACTCTCTGATCAGTACCCTGCTAATTTTGGTCTTGGTCTTCAATCTCTGAGCATTATAGAGGCCGCCATCTGACCGTGAGTTAATGTATATACCGTCATCCTGATCATGAAAGGCATATTCTAGTAGAAGTGAAAAGTATATCCCAAAGAGAGAGGGGGATAGTACACAATCTTGCTTAACTCCACTCTTCATACTCTTCTGAAGTTGCGCCATCGAACTTGATTATATCCTTCATGCCTGTGTGGAACAATTCCACAATGGACAGAAGAGTTGGTGGGCAGCCAATCTTCTTTAGTGCTTTGAACAGACCCTCACGACTGACCAAATCTAATGCCTTTGTGAGGTCGATGAAGGCAATAAACAGTGGTTGATTTTGTTCCCAGCATTTTTCTTGCATTTGTCGCAATGAGAATATGATATCAATGGTAGACCGGTTCTGTCGGAAGCCACACTGTGATTCGGGGTAGGCTTGATCTCACAGAACTTGAAGTCTGCGCAGAACAATTCTGGCAAATACTTTCCCACCAATACACAGAAGTTAGATACCCCTATAGTTGTTACAGTCGCTCCGATCGCCCTTGTTCTTGTACAGCATTATGATGCTTGAATCTTTGAAATCCTCTGGGACTTGTCATTCTCGCCAACATCCCCGACACCTAACTAACTAACTAACTAACTAACTAACTAACTAACTTCTTCTGCATGTGTATGTGGGTGGGCGTGGGATGTGTGGGCTGGTGGGGAATGTTTGTGGGTGGCGAGTGTGTTTTGGTTGGGGGATTAGGTGAGGGCAGTGTGGGTGGGTGGGAGATGTGCGGGAGGGGGATGGGTCGGTTGGTGGTGTATGTGTCCCTTAGTGTGCGTGTGTGTGGGTAGATGGGTGTGTGTGTGTGTGTGGGGGGGGGGGGATGTATGGGTAGGTGACAGATGGGCCTCATAACATGGTAATTTGCCTTATTTATGTTTACAACATTCATTTCACAATGTTTATTTTTCTTCCTATGTAAATGTATAATTCTCTTGATGAACGAAAGACGAGTGATTGGAAGGGCCGAATGTAAGACGGGCCTGCGCGCCCAATTTGTGACCCTAATAAAGTTGATTTGATTTGATTTGATTTCTTCTTCTTCTTCTTCTTCTTCTTCTTCTTCTTCTTCTTCTTCTTCTTCTTCTTCTTCTTCTTCTTCTTCTTCTTCTTCTTCTCCTCATTCTCCTCCTTCTCCTCCTCCTCCTCCGCCTTCTTCTTCTTCTTCTTCTTCTTCTTCTTCTTCTTCTTCTTCTTCTTCTTCTTCTTCTTCTTCTTCTTCTTCTTCTTCTTCTTCTTCTTCCTTTTTTCAACGCCACTCCACTATTTAGTAAGCACCAAACTATTGTTATTGTGTATAAAACTAAATCAGTGTCCTAATTTCTTGTAAAAGTCAACGACTCTGTACTACACAACTACCTTTAAGTATTGTCATTGATAACGAATACGTGTCTATGTTTTAATTGGCAGTATTTCATTCTTTTTATTATACATCAACACGTTGTTGTCTGTTAATTCTTGTACAAGATTCAATGTTTCCTTCACCTCACATAAATGCTCTGCTACCATCTGCAACAAATAGCATATTGAAGAAATATAACTGATATAAATAAAAGCAAGGACCAGGTATAAGATGGCGTGTTCAAGAACAACTTTAAAGACATTAATATTAACTTACAAAGAGCATTACAATACCAAAACCACATCAGTCACTATCACTGCAACCACTGTTAAAAACACAACTGCTACCACCACTACTACAACTAAGCGAAAAAAAAGGACCTTAACACCTCCACACCCACCCAACTCTCTTTAAGCACTTCACTTAGGTAAGTGGAGAAAGAGAAGAAAAGGGATTAAAATATTTGTAACAATTTTCTTTCTGAGCAGATGAGTATTCCAATGTTTGTGTAACAATGCCACATTATAACCATGATAAAACAATGCAGTTTACTCTTATATTATGACCATTATAAACGAATGAAGTCTTCTCTTACATTATGGCCATTATTATTGAATGAAATGTGGCCTTATATTATAATTATTATAAACGAATTAAATTTTCTCTTACATTATGTCCATTATAAACGACTGAAGTTTTCTCTTACACTATGCCCTTTGTAAACGAATGAAGTTTGGCCTTACATCTATTATAAACGAATGAAGATTTCTCTTACAATTTGTCCATTATAAACGAATGACTTACAGATGAACACAGGTGAACACAGATCACTCTTACATTACGTCCATTACAAACGAATACAGTGTGCCCTACATTATGTCCATTACAAACGAATACAGTGTGCCCTACATTATGTCCATTACAAACGAATACAGTGTGCCCTACATTATGTCCATTACAAACGAATGAAGTGTGCCCTACAATTATAAACCATTATAAACGAATGATGTTTGGCCTTACATTGTGGCCATTATAAAAGAAAGAAGTTTCTCGTTTTCGAGCGCAGTGCTCAGTTAAAGTTAGTTGCATATCCTTTACAGGACTTTTACAGTCAACACCAGCAGTTTTTGCTGTTGTTGATGTCTTGGCAAGTTGAAATTCAGTTGTTTGCTATTGCTTTCTGAATGATTCGCACCCATACCATTTCGTATAAAAAAAACCACCGCGCGCGGTCTGCTGCCAAATCACGTGCAGCCGTTTTTCGAACGCAGGTGTGCGGAATCACGAATCGCGTCCGTAACACTTCACCACAGAGACCGGCCAGTGCTCAGTATGTCAGGGAATTATGAGACTGCGCATCTCACTATCCCCTTGGTCACAGACGTTGGTTAAGTATATGGTGCTAGCCCCATATTGTAAGACCAGCCGACATTCAGTGAGAGATGTGGTTAATGTGGACATTCGCCGCCTTGGCTTCCTAGAACATGTCCTGGGACCAATTTTTAGGCTGAATCAATCTGGTGGCCGAGATCAGCGGCCACAAACATTCCCACCTCGAGGGAGATTTGAACACATGACCATCCGGTCGACAGGCACGCGTGACCGGGTCTGTGCTAGGGCATTTCCATTGACCTGTATTTAAAGTGCACAAAAGAATACACGACACGGTCCCACAAGAGAACACGAATTCCCCATGGGGAATCTAACAAAACAACATTATACTCACGGAAAGAAGCAGCAGGCAGTGAATACAGATCACGATTGAGGTTAGCAGTAGTACTCAACAGGTTGTAATCAGATTATGCAAGTATTGGCGCCCCTATTTTACTACCACGCTCATAAATTCTGGACAAAAAGTCAATTACGTTATGGATTGTCTGCACAATTATATGTGTTTTCATCGTGGGGACAATAAATCTACACATATTATCTAACATCTGGTTGTTTGTTAGAAGCTGTGCAATAAGTACAACGGCACATACATTCGCATGTATTAATCGGCACTTATAGTAGTAGTTTAAATAAGTAGAGAAATCAGATAGCGATGGTAAAAATTAGTAGTATGACTTTTCATTGGCTGTTGAACGAGGGAACGGAGCACTATGGGAATGTCCTGAGTGCAGTGATGTCGGTTCTTGGCTCAATTCAACTCAACTCAACTCAAACAAGTAGAGATTATACGAACCAATAAAATGAATTTTTTTTAATATACAGTTATAGTATGGCCACATCTGGACATAAGGTGGTATACCAGTCACGGTGGGCATTCTTCGTGGAGAGTGGCATGCTTCAACTCAAAAATCTAAGTTAGGACGCATCTGTTGAATCTTTACCTGGACGGGGTATTGGCGCATTTTGTGGGCACGGCCCTTTAGGATAATATGTATAGCCCAGCATCAGTCAAGAATTTGGTTCCTATACCCTTACCCGCCCGTCCGCCTGCCCGCCTTCAGTCCAGGATTTGGTTTTCACTTCATTCCTGCCCGCCCGCCCGCCCGCCCGCTTTCCGTCCAGTATTTGGTCTCTGCATCTTTCCCCGCCCCCATCGACCTCCACCCTTCAGTCCAGGATTTGGCCTCTGCATCCTTTCTGGCCCTCCCGCCCGCCCGCCCGCCTTCAGTCCAAAATTTGGTATCTCCCAAGATTTGGTCTCTACATCCATCCCCGCCCGTCCACCCGCCAGCCTTCAGTTTAGTGTTTAGTCTGTATATTTCCCCGCCAGCTCGCCCGACTTCAGTCTAGGATTTGGTCTCTCCATCCTTTCCTGCCCACCCGGCCCCCTTCAGTCTAGGCTTTGGTCTCTGCATCCTTTCATGCCTGCCTGCCCGCCCGCCCGCTCGCCCGCCTTCAGTTCAGGATTGGGTCTTTGCATCCTTCCCCGCCCGCACGCCCGCCTTGAGTCCAGGATCTGGTCTTTGCGCTCTTCCCCGTCGGCCGCCCGCCTTCAGTCCAGGATGTGGTCTCTGAATTCTTCCAAGCTCTTTCACCTATAGTCCAGGATTTGGTCTTTGCATCATTCCCTGCGCGCAAGATTACCTTTAGTCCAGGATTTGGTCACTCCATCCTTTCCCACCCGCCAGCCCTCCTGACCACTTTTAGTCCGGGATTTGGTCCCTACATCCTTACCTTCCAAGCCGCCCGCCAGCTTTCGGTCGTGGATTTGGTCTCTTCAATTTCCTTGCCCGCCCGCCCGCCCGCCCGCCTTCAGTCCAGGAGTTGGTTTCTGTATAATTCCCCACCCATTATCATGGACAGACAGAAAAATCAACGACAAAGTATTTCCCCACCCACTATCATGGACAGACAGAAAAATCAATGACAAAGTCCTACAAGAAATAAATAAAAACCGTAAACTGATCAAAGAGTTGAGTTGGGTTGAGCTAAGAACCGACATCACTGCACTCAGGACATTCCCATATGCACCCCGTCCCCTTATTCAACAGCCAACGAAGAGTCACACTACTAATCGTTCCCGCCGCTATCTGATTGAAAGTTCTCCTGGTCTTCCCTTTCAGTTTTGAAATTCTACCAGAACCCCTGCCAACCCCCAGCAATCTCATCCTTTTCACTTACGGGTTTTCAATCTTTTCCTCTACCTTCTCCATTTGGTCCCACAGGCGCATTCGCTTCACGTTTGCCGAATTTTGCCCGTTTTTGTTTTTGTTTTTGTTTGTTTTTGCGGTGATATTCGTTTATTTGTTCTTGTGTCTCCGATATGGGGACCGTAGGAGTACTCAAGATGTTAAATTCCACCATTATTTCAAGATCGAGTTAAAACAAATACCGATTACTTGATATAGTTTTTCCCACCCCGTTTTGCATGATCATTTCTGGCAAGTCGGGAACCCTTGTTATACCGGAGAACCAGGCTGCCTATTCAATGTGGTAAGTAAACCCGTAAATACCGTTTTATAAGACGTATTACATTGTTATTCTTCTTCTTCTTCATCGTTCCGAGCCATTGAGGTTCTTTGCTGCAGATACAATCCGTCTCCATTCGTCTCTCCGGTTGACCTTCTCTTGCCAGTCGTTGATTCCAAGTGCTTGTAGGTCTGTATATATATAAGATCTCTCCACCGTTTTCTTGGTCTACCTCGGGGTCTCCGGTCATTTTATTTCCTGAGTGTAAGCGAGTTTTGTTTCCCTATTTCATTTGTTTCCCTATTCCATTCTTTCTATATGCCCCAGCCATTGTAGTCTATTAGCCTTCATGATACCAGTGATTAGCGGGGACTTAAACAGATCATAAATGTCTTTGTTGCTTCTTCTTTTCCACTCTCCACTTTGTGTATCCCTAATGGGTCCAAAGATGCGTCTTAAAACTTTATTCTCAAAGGTTTGTAGTAAGGCTTCGTCTCCTTTCGTTGTACTCCAGGTTTCAGAGCCATACAGCACAACTGGTCTGATCAGTGTTTTGTATATTGTGATCTTGGTGTTACGAGATAGCGCCTTTGATTTTAGTAGATGTTGTAGTGCATAGTATATCTTATTTCCAGAATTGATTCTAGTTTGTATTTCTTCCCTTATGATGTTGGAGCAGTTGAAGATTGTACCTAGGTATTTGTATGTTTCCGTTCTTTTAATGGTCATATTACCTATGTGTATGTGGCCAGAGTTTTTAGCCATTCCTTCTCTTGGAATTACCATATATTTTGTCTTATCTTGGTTGATAATCATCCCCATCTGTTGGGCTTTTTCCTTTAAGTGAGTCAATATTTCCAATGTCTTTTGTTCATTTTCCCCAATAATATCAATATCATCTGCATAACCAAGAAGCTTGGATGTTCCTCCAATATCACATTCCTCCTTTACCCTCCTTACAACTTGCTCTAGAGCCAGATTGAAGAGTAGCGGCGATAGTGCATCACCCTGTTTCAAGCCAGATATTATTTGGAAAGGGTCTGATTTCCTGCCTTTATATGATACTATATTATAAGTATCTTCCATGCAAAGTCTGGTCATGTTGATTAGTTAGTTAGTTAGTCTTTCCTCTTGAGCCTAAGGCGGCGCATAGGGCAGAAGTCCTGTCTCTCCATGCTTGGCGGTTCGCTGCTACCTGTTGTAGATCTTGGATATTTACTTGACCATTGAATGAGCCTTCTCTAATGATGGTTCTACGCAGGGTCTCTCTTGGTCTTCCCCGTTTTCTTTTCCCTACTGGTGACCATATGAGGGCTTGGTAGGGGAGTCTTGTCTTGTCCATTCTGAGTACATGGCCGATGTAGTTCCAACGGCGTCTTCTTATGAAATTGGATACTTTATCTTGCTTAGTCTCTTGTCTTATTTGCGTATTGGTTCTGAAGTCTGTCCAGTGGATGTTTAGAAGTCTTCTAAGACATTTGTTCTCAAAATTATCTAATTTTTTATCTAAAGCTACCGTTGATTTCCAACTTTCACATCCATACGTTAACACTGGAATCACACAAGAGTTGAAGATTTTAAGTTTTGTGTGTTTGCTGAGTGTCTTTGACTTCCAGATGTTTGACAGTTTATTGAAGGCACCGATGTTGATTAACTTCCTTGGTATTCCAAATTCCCGCATAGCATTCCATAGACTATTCATATGAACACTATCATAAGCTTTTTTAAAATCCACAAAAATGTTATGGAGATCTTTTTTATATTCCCAATTTTTCTCGGCTATTTGTCGTAAGATAAATATCTGATCTATTGTTGATCTGTTTTGTCTAAAAACCCGCCTGGTAGTCACCTAATATGTATTCTGAATATGGTTTTAGTCTATTAAGTAATACTGCGGATAGTATCTTATAGCTTATGGACAGTAGTGATATTCCTCTATAATTTTCACACTGGAACTTGTCTCCTTTCTTAAAGATAGGTATCAATAATGACTCTTTCCAGTCATGGGGTAATTCTTCAATCCTCTAGATTTTTATTATTAGTTCTTATAACTTTAGATGTAATGCATGGCCACCCGCCTTTATAAATTCAGCAGCAATTCCATCAGCCCCTGTTGCCTTATTTTTTTTAAGTCGTGTGATTACATATAGAATTTCTTCAAATGCGGGTTCTTTAATTTGTGGTTCACACGTTAGAACCTCTTCCTGTGGGAAAGTGTTATTTGGAGCTTCACAATTTAGTAATTCAACAAAATATTCTTTGCATGTGTTGCACATTTCCTCATTGGTATTTATCATATTCCCATTTTAGTCTTTTAAACCATATGTGTTGTGTTGGTGCCCTCGTTTCATTGACTTCAGTTCTTTAAAAAACTTTCTAGTTTTTCTGGTGATTAGTTTCAATATCTTTGATTATATTACTCATATATTTTCGCTTCTGCTATCGAACTATTTTTGTAGCCTCTTTACATTCATTTCTATATTGCTCTTCCTTTTGGATGTTGTTGATGTCATTTAGCCATTGCTGTCTGGCATTCTTTTTCCTAATGACTGCTTCTTCACATTTTGGATTGAACCATGTGTTCTTTCTATGCGTGGTTAACACACCGAGACATTCTTCTGAGGTAGATTGAATTGTATTCTTGATGTTCAACCAAGTTTGGTCAACGCTTTCCTCGAACGGGTTTTGTAGAATTTCAACTTTACATTTTATTTCATCTGCAAATTTCTCTTTGACTGTAATTTCTTGTAGTTTTTCTCTGTTATATGTTGGGTGTAACCTTTGTAGTTTAGCATAGAAAGCTCTCTTAAGTTTTATTTAAATTTTGCCCCAACGAGGAAGTGGTCGCTGTGGCACTCAGCTCCTCTATAGCTTCTAACTTGTTGTATGTTTGATGCATTTTTGTTGTTAATTAAAATGTGATCTATTTGATTATAAGTTCTCTCGTCACATGATTTCCAAGTTTGCTTATGTATATCCTTTCTTTGCAGTCTGGTACTGCTGATCTGCAGTCCTTTGGCTTCTGCTAGGTTGATGACTCTTCATCCATTATCATTTGAAGTTGTATGTAGGCTTTCAATACCGGCCACTTTTTGAGTTTGCTCTCTACCTATTTTTGCGTTGAAGTCTCCCAGCACAATCAGGAAGTCCTGTTTGGGGGTTTCTTCTATGACATCTTCCAGATCATTATAAAAGTTTTCTTTAATATCATCTTCTTTCTCTTCAGTAGGTGCATGTACATTAATCATCGTTATATTTTTTCCATTACCTTTTATTCGTAATTTTCTAATCCTATCATTAACAGCTTTAATGTTTAGAACGTTCCCCCATAACTCTTTTTTGATGACAAATCATGTTCCTGTTTCATGTTTATTTTGGGTGTTTCCTCCATATATTATAATCATTCCATTTTGCTCTAAAGTACCCTCTCCTGGCCACCTTATTTCTTGAAATGCTGTTATATCCATTTTATACTCAACCAGCTCCCGGGTTAATTCTTCGGCCGCTCCAGCTCGATATAGCGTCCGTACATTCCATGTTCCAAATCTCAAAAGTCCTTTAACATTCCAAGGTCGATGTCTAAATAAGTTAGTCCGAATTCTAGGCTCATGTATCTGTTTCGTAACAAAATGGTTTTTACAAAGGTGGAGATGTTAACCCCACGCTTCAACCCCCAACCTGGAGGACCAGGGTGTTTCTCTTTGTCTGTTCTCTACCCTATGACCTGTCCGGCTTGGAGGCCCTGCTGGTAGCTACGCTACCGCCGACATAGCTCTCAGGGTCATTGAGAAACTCAAGCTCCCCAACCACAACAAGGTGGAAACACCATCAGGGGAGATTACATTATTATGCTATGTATTATTAAATGTAGCATTCATTTCTACGTGTATATGTTATAATTTTCGACCATTTAGGTTGGCATTCGATCTCACACTAAAATTATGAAGATCGCATGCTGTAATGTGGTATTTCAATGGCGGAAGATGGCAGTTTTCGTTGTCATACTCCATTTAATTATTGTTATGGAGTATTCAGAGCGATTAACATGAAAATGAATGCATGTGTAAATTCAACACTCATTACTGTATGTATGTGTAATTTTTAATGACTCTTCAAAGACAAGATTATTAATAATTTTGCACCTTTCCAACGGGACTTCTTTTGTTAAAATGCATCTACGCCGGCGGCCTTCGCGTTGACAAGACAACGCTTGCAGTCACGCACTGCGTCTGACATCATCACAGCTTGGTGTGGAGATGTCTATATCTCTGTGTGCGCGTGAGTGTGTGAGTTTGTGTGTGTATAAACTGTCAGAGTTATCTGCCCTTGAGTTAGACAGCGACAGTGGTAATATCCCTTTGTGACAGTGCAAACAACAGTTGCTTGAGTGTGTAGGTAAGGTCACAAAAAGTGAAATGGTCAAAAACTGTTTTCTTCTATATGTCTATATTAAATGATAGACTGACACACACATTTTAATATTTCCGTTTAGAAATGACCTGAGTGGCACCTTGCAGTCTTGACAGACCAAACTATGTGAGTTGGAATGTGGCCAATATTCCATCACATTGCCTGGGCAGAGCTTCAGAGAAACATGTGGTGCCCAAACGACATGTTCCCTCTCTCGCCCTAGTCTTGTATTTTCCAGAGGAATGGGTAACCAATACGTCTGGCACAAGGTAGGCTGCAGCCGCTTGCGGCATAGCGTCAAACCTCCGAGACCTCGCCACCACGAGCAGGTGGCGAGTGATGGCCAGACCCTGGAACCCAAGGGACCCGGCTTAGAGGCGTTCAGCCAAGTCCCTCAGGTGAGGGCCTCGTACGCGCCTGGACCGTAAGGGCTCGCACATCTGTCAATCACAAGTGTCCGGACCTGTGTAAAGCGTGCACTATCGTCAGACTCTCCGCCTGACCTTAGCGGACCCCGCGACCAGCTGGAATAGGACCTCCAGAGAAATGACCTACAGACTTGAATAAGGAACCGTTGGATTTTTTTTATTTTTTTTTTTTTTTTGTCAAGAGGTATCTAACTGTACAGGTTATATAATTAAAAAGCAATTTAGAAAATGTTACTGAAGTGGCTGACCATCTCTCCCTTGTCAATAGATAATCGACCACCAAGAGGTGCATCCCTGCCAGCCTATCAGTCTGTTCATTTCACCGCACTCTCGCATGGCCATGGCAAAACAATCCATACAAGTCTTACAATCTGTGACCTCTGAAGCGAGGTGAGCCATTCCACACAAAACATTCCTTTCTCCACTTTACTAAGCATACTTCTTGAATCCGTGATGACGACAATGTGTGTTGCAGTGGTCTACTCTAACCAACGGAATGCCGCTGTGACTGCTTCCACCTCCATTCTCATGCTGGAGGTCGTAGTCTCATATGTCATACTCTCCCTTTTCAAGCCTTCGCAATGAAACCCCAAAAACTCCGTCTGTTTAGCACCACTGACCCATCAGTATAGATCACTATGTCACCTTGATGTATAATACTATGGATCAGTGTTGCACTTCAAACGCTGTGCCATTCTCTGCACTCACGAGCCATTGTTACTATTACATTAAGCCAGTCCGTCCTGTCTGCTGGTACTTCAGCCCACTCTTTTTCACTACTGATGGTCTCTAGATCACAAACCTGGCGTATAGATATTTCCGCCTGTGCCATCCAGAACCTGCCTCGTCTTAATATATGACCCTTAACCATATCCATGGCTTCACGTAGGGGGTGATCATTATCTGCAGCAACTCTCATGTACCATTTGGCCTGAAGGACCCTATGTCTATCCGTCATTGTTGGTAGCGCCAGGATATGCCTCATGCATATAATAGGTGTGTCTTTTGTGCACTCCAGAATCACATGCATGGCCGCATTTTGTATGCACTCCAACCTTTCAAGCTGGCTCTTCAATACTGTCAGCAGCCCCAAACCATACTCAATGACAGAAGTTATAAACTCCTGAAAGAGCATGTAAAGCATCATTTGCTCTACCCCAGATGCTGCCTTCGCCCTCAAAGCATTAAGTCCCCTACCAGCCTTCACCACCAAAGCCTCCACATGATCTTTAAAAGACATACACCTGTCGAAGGTGATACCCAAGCACTTCAATTCACTCTCTCTACTAAGAGGACATCCATTCAATATAATACATGGGACATCTGCCTTTACAATCCGGTTATTCAGGGAGTACCATACAACCGATGCATTGTCTGTGTTTATAAAGGCCCCTGCGTCCCTGCACCACTCTGTCACCCTGTTTACTGCCACCTGTAAATCTTAAGCCAAACTTTCCCTATCCCTGCCCTGTCTGTACACCAACACATTATCTACAAATGTCAAGACTCTACCAACACCTGGTGTCTCAAATAGTTGCGATTTTGCTGACGTAGACATTAAAGAACACTGGGGACAAGGCAGATCCCTATGGCAACCCAGGTGTAATCGTACAGGGATCAGAAGTCAAGGAACCCGTGCGCAGTGCAACCTTACGCCCATAAAGGACTGCCGCAATCCATCTGACAAGGCAAGGGCATACCTCCAGGTTCAACGGAGTGTATATCAACCGGTCATACCTAACCCTGTTATAAGCATCCTCCATGTCAAGAGCTACCGCCACTGTCTCTTGTTTATGCTGAAAGCCCTCATAGACATCAAATGCAAAAGTAACCGCACTGGCCCAGGTGTCCTTCCCAGGCCGGTAACTCACAACCCCTTTGGGAAGCAGATTACGACTTTCAACATGTCGCTGGAGTTGCGGGTTACTATCTTTTCGAGGACTTTGCCAAAGATGTTTTGCATGGTTATGATTCGGTATCTGTTAAGTCTGGAGTGATCATTACCTGGCTTTGGGAGTGGGACCAGGTAGCTATGCATCCAATCCTGGGGTATTTCCGCCATATTCATGCTTACGTTAAAACAAAGAACCATCTCCTCCAAGTCGCCAGATCTGAGAAATTAGACGTAGAAAGTCGCGGTTTTTATTTTACACGTTATGAGAAGAAATGCATTGAAGAACTTGATGACAAATGGCAAGATTGAGGGGAAAAGAACAAAGGGAAGGCACAGAAGTAAAACAGAAGTGAAAGGTGAGATGGTGAAACAACATGACCGCCCACGCTTATCGGCATGACACATCATGATGAGGATGATGATGATGATGATGATGGTGGTGGTGGTGGTGGTGGTGGTGGTGGTGGTGGTGGTGGTGGTGGTGGTGGTGGTGGTGGTGGTGGTGGTGGTGGTGGTGGTGGTGGTGGTGGTGGTGGTGGTGGTGGTGGTGGTGATAATGATGATGATGATGATGATGATGATGATGATGATGATGATGATGATGATGATGATGATGATGATGATGATGATGATGATGATGATGATGATGATGATGATGATGATGATGATGAATGATAACTACGTTAACGAATACTATTAAGATTGTTTTGGGTGTCAGGTCTTAGTCAGATATGACTGAGCTACCGATAAACAGTAGACGGTACTACCTGCAACACATGGTCTCTACAATTCAGGCCAGGCTTTGTGCAATGGAGAAGGATAACTCCATGTTACAAACTATTGTCTATCAAGACGGCAATGTGCCAACGCAAAAATCAGTCCATAACACTAGTTGTATCACGTGTATGGACTATGCCAGAGTTTAAAGCTAGCAAACAATTTTTTAAAAAAAACTGGCCAAAGATAATAACTGCTCTTTCTGATGTTTGTGATTGTGACATATATGTCATCATCCCTCAGTCTTTTCCAGCAGACGTTGCTAGGACGCGCTACCTGAAGAGTAGAGGCTATTAAAATTTCGACGGGAGAATTAACAAAACGAACTTTCGTTTGAATTAAGGGCATTGATTGGCCGCGCCCCGGAAACACAGGCTTAATCGAGACAAAGGCTTGGTAGACAAAGCGGTCTGGTCAATCGCCATGTTTTTCTTAAAGTCAGCGGGTGACCCATTGTCAATGGGTTAATTAATAGCCACTTATTCTCTGCGTTTTAGGTGAGCATTATATTATATACACCATATCATGTTATGTCTTAGGATAAATGCTTTGATGCAACTAATATCATGATTGAAGTTGTGTGTGTGAAAATTATGAGAATCGCTTTCATTGAAAGGTTGGTTTACGTCACGCAGCCTGGGCCTCGCCATTTTGTCCAGTCAGCCTTCGTAAAGCTTACAATATAATCTTGCTATGAGTCATTCTTCTGAGATGATTTTGTGAACTTACTTTATTCCTAAATGCTTATTTTTCACAACTGGTCTCTGTGTTATAAAGTGGTTTTTTTCTGAGTGCTTATTTTGTATTTCTGCTCTTATGATGGAGAAATATTACTATCTCACATTTGTGTACAACTTTAATAGGTTGTTAGATAGAGAGAGATATATATTCTCGCTTGTCTTTTAATGCACTTAGCAGTTAATCTTTTGTTTACATTGTTGTAAATACACATGATGATGATGATGATAGTAATGGTGAGGATGATGCAAGAGGAGATGACTAATCTTGTAGTTAGCCTTTTTGCCATTTGTCAGTGGTAGTCACATAATGCTGTTTGTAACTATGGAAAGGAGATTTATGAATTGTTTACATGAGGCTATTGTCTCAGGAACTTTTGCCATGATGTGACAGTGGTACAATCAAAAGATGTTGGGATATTTAGGAGGTGAAGAAAACCTCTCAGGAAGCTCCAGTATCAGTCCAGAAGAGATGCACCTATTGAGTAGATACCTTACTCACTTTAGGAGTGGGTCAATACTCTACAGTAGGCGACAAGTGCTAGGAAACTAGAAACACCTTTTTTTTTCTTCTTCCCTTTTGTTTCCTCTATTTTTATTATTATACACTATTATCAGAATGTTTATTTTATTATTTACACTGATATCAGAATATATGTTTTATTATGATACATGGTTATCGGAATATATATTTTATTATGATACACTGTTATCGGAATGTATGTTTTATTATGATACATTGTTATCAGAAGTTTGGGTTGTATTACTAATGTATATCGACCCTGTTTTTTTTTTCTTCACTACATAGGCGCTAGAGATGGCGGTGGAGTATTGGCACTAGTCACCATGCTTGGCACTGGAATTAGAGTCAAGTTATTTGGTTTTAGAGGCAGGAAACTGGGTTAGCAGCCTGCTCCTAATATTCTACAGAGAGTGCTTGTTACTGTTACACACCCTGAACCTGAATGTCAATGCCTGGATAATTAATGGATTTTGAATATGCTGAAGTGGATTCCCTACCTCTGGGAACTTACAGACGGTGTTAATCTTTTCAATGTCTGCAAAGACATGAGGCATGCCTGGCCTAGATGGTTTTCAGCGTATACCCTCTTCTAAAAGTCACCGCCTGATTCCACGTTCAACTGTCATATTCCAGAGGCTCATGGATAGTCTGGAATTCACCATCATTTACCAGTATGGATTTACCAACTGATTGTGTGAACTCCCAGCTTCCTTTGAATCTTCTCATCCATCATGTCCAAGACAGGGACAATCAAGCACTATATCAACTCCCGGTCAATCAAGTCGTGTATTCAGCTGAAGAAAGATATAACCTACATCTTAACCCAGAAAAGGGCTGGAATATTCATGCCCAATTCAAGATAGTTCTGTCAGGAAATTCTAATGGATAATGTGATGTCACTCCTCATTCAAAGATATACTGAAAGTGTTTGTGCCTGATCCTGATCGAATCAATCACATGGACTCCTGTGTGTCATGCCACGCCAGAACGTTTCCGACTCATATCTGTCTGTTATACCACCCCGGAATGCTCCTAGCCCAGTGACTTAGCAACTGTGACTTGAGAGATTACAGTATATCCACTTTGGATTCATATGGATTACTCCGACATGTTATTCGTTTTGGATATATGATCCGGCGGTGAAAGCTCCGTGCGTGTGTGTGTGCAATCCCCAATTTTATAAATAGGAGGATATATGAAAAGCAGCTGTTTCCCTGGATTATAGAGAGTGTGATTATGGCCAGATCTTTTTCTAGTGGATATTGAAGGAGAGGGAGTCATCATCAGACCCATAGGATATTTATAGAGACAGATTAGATAGATTTTCTTTATCTATTTCTTTGTATGCATTATTTACTTTGTTTTGTGTTTGACACAGGTATTTGATGTGAACCGTTTTTTTTTTGGGGGGGGGGGGGGGACTTCTGTGTGGTTGTATACTTTGTGTGCATTGCCTGAATATGAATAATTTCTTTCATGTGTATATGTCACCATATTGTAGCCAACAGGGTTTGTCCAAGACCCAAATGTTTTCACAATACAGTTGATTGTTTGTTTGGTTTAACCAAGCCTTGAAGTTACTTCATTGTTAACCTGTTGTTCCAAAATTGATGTTTATAGTCCAGTTATGGTTACTGTTATGTGATACAGTGAGTCATTGTACTGTTTTGTCTAACAGTGGCTGTTTTCTTCTGTCATGTAATCCAGTTGTTGCGTCTAACATTGGTTGTTGTCCCTCTGTTATGTAATACTGTGGATGTGCATGACAGTGGATACTTGTCATTGTTTACATATATGTGGGAGATTAAATGTGGGGCGGGGCACTTACACATAGACACCCCTTCTGGGTAGAGTGATTTGTACTCGGGTGTCTGTGGTAGAACTTCCCTGATCTCCCAGCCTTCTATGGGAAACATTTCTTCTATGTTAGTGTTGAACTTGCACCATTTTCTGCCTTGTTCAATGCTTGGGGGTTTTACGAGCCAGTATATTAAATCCTATAGAGGGCGTGTTTGGGATTTAAACCCCATTCATACTGAATACCCCTAGCGAAACTTGTCCTTATTCTAATTTATTATATTTACCACCCCACAGTGATAAGATCTCTTTATGTTTTTGCCTCTTTGTTTTTCTTTATTGCTCGGTTTAAACTCCAGTGTAGTTTACACGTGTGCTAGTACTACTGCTACTGATGGTTGCTACTACTACTGAGTGCATTGGACTGATTTGTGCATGTGGATTAGCTTTTCATATTATCAATGTCCTTCGCCATCAGGCGAACCCACTCCGACTTCTGGCATTCTTGTAATTTATGTCAGGGCCCATTCCACACTGATCCAAACCTGACATCCAGCTCACGCCTGTCGTTCCTAGTAGCTGTCAGCATGCGATGGCTGCTACCCCCCCCCCCCCCCGGACAACATCTGTAACAGGCTGCCAAAACAAGGCGAGGGCAACCGATTTGACGTCAAACCAATTGGTGAACTAGGGTTTGCCTACCCAACATGTGAAGACAGGATACGGTAGACTGCGCGGAAGAAATTATTGATGGTTCAGCGAGCAAAACGGCATTTACCTGATAAGCGTTGTGGAAATAAGCACGGCAAGGCACGTAGAGTGCTTTACAGAGTCATCCAGTGCACCTGTATTCGTTTCCAGTCGTCTTGAATTGTCTTGATACCGGATTCAGATGAACTCAGGCGAGAAACTGTCGTCGACAAATTGTGCAACTCTTCCTTACTTTAATCAAATTCATCGTGTAAGTCATTCTTCATCCAATTTCAGACTCTCAAAGCTTTCAGAATTAATCACAACACATGGCAGACAGCTGCGAAAAACCAAAATGCATGGCGTATATCACTACGCAAGGGAATAGTCACTTGCGAAGCAAACAGGACTGCAACAGCTGTGGAAAAAAAGACTAGACAGAAAAATCACCGCAAGAGATCCTCCTTCTGGAATATCAAGCATTCTTGCCCACACTGTCAAAGAACATTTCGAGCTAAAATTAGGCCTCCTTAGAAGCCAACTTAGAACTCGCGACTCCGAACTGTAACACCACTGGGTGAAATGAATGGTCACCATCATTCTTGATGGAGAACCACCAGTTTACGTCCCAAGTCAAGGATGAGAAGTCTATATGTATGTCCAACTGACCGTCGTGCGGAACGAACCCTCTACCTCGGTCACCAGAGACAATTTCAGCTCTAGTGCATTAAACTCTTCAGCCACGTCGACCTGCAGCCTCTTTCAAATCGTTAAGATTACTCATTTTGGTTTTCCAATTGATTTTCATCATTCTTCTTTAACACCATTTTTCTGAAGCTGCGAAGATTTGTTTGCTTGTTTACTCATTGCCCAGGATTCATCCATCCATCATATGCCATGCCGATAAGCGTAGGTGGCCATGATTCGCCATTTCACTTGATCACCAGAGTCGTGGATCAGTTCAGTGTTCTTGTCTTGACCATACCACTTGCTCAAGCCATCCAGGTATTTACTTCTGTCTTCCCGTGTTCTCTTTCCCTCGATCTTGTCAGTTGTCACCAAGTTCTCCAATTGATTTCTTCTCATATCATGCCCAAAAAATTTTGACTGTCTACGTCTAATTTCTCTAGTCAGTTTACAATTTTCAGTTGTTTCTTGTAAGACTTGGTCATTGGTTTTTCTGCCTGCTCATGGTATTCTTTGCATTTTCCTCAGAAATGACATTTCCACAGCCATCAGATGTTTTTCAGCTTGTTTGCTCATTGTCCACGCTTCGCATCCATACAAAAGTACAGTTTCTATGTAGCACCTCAACTCGATTTTTCGCGTTGCAATTGATATCTGTTTATTGGTCAGTATGTTTTTCATCTTGCAAAAGGCCACCTTCGCCATGGCAATCCTTGTTCTAATCTTTTCCATGCATCTAGCATCAGATTTTATGACTGTTCCGAGATAATTGTACCCTTTGACTTGTTTAAGAATATTAGCATTTGCGTGTATATTACATTATGGTATTTACTTCTTCCTAGTGACGACCATAATCTGTGTCTTCTTACATTACAGTTCTAACCCTAGTTGTTCACTGTGTGCAACAACCGCATCTACTAAATTTTGCAGATCCTGTTCATTGTCTGCAAGCAAAACTGTATCATCCGCATGTCTACTGTTATTGATGCCATATGTTAAAACTGGT
Source organism: Cepaea nemoralis (assembly GCA_014155875.1). NCBI lineage: Eukaryota > Metazoa > Mollusca > Gastropoda > Stylommatophora > Helicidae > Cepaea > Cepaea nemoralis. The sequence goes on from JACEFZ010009502.1 coordinate 47,857, forward strand.
TATATGTAAACTGCAACAATTGGCAGGAAATCATGATTGTGTAATACATACAATCACAGTTCATAAGAAAACAAACACACGCAACTGTAAAGTATTGATGCCATGTCTTTATTTATTAAAGAATGAACAAATTATAATGTCTATTGTCTAATTTAATTTTGAACAAAATTAGTCAACAATGTTTTCAACGGTTTTCTTCAATAAAATTGTTGTCAAGTTAGCAAACGTCAAACTACTAAAGATAGTTATTTTCCGGTGCACAGCTCATCATTGGCGGATAAAGATTCGGAGACAGTAAACTTGGGCTGAAGGCGGGCAAAGATTCAGAGAATTAAATACTGGATTGAAGACAGACAGGTAAAGATTCAGACACAGAATTTCTGAATTACCAACTTTAAAGAGCGGTTAAAGAGCGATTGTGGGTCGTCGCTGAAGGCTACGGAGTTCGTGCTTTGTGCGACGCTTTCCGTGCTGCGGAAAGAGGCCGAGCCATATGGGATAAAACCCGGTGCAATGAAGTCGACCCTGTCGACTTTTAAGCGACTTTTTAAGAGTGGTTAGGGGTATGACTTAACTATACTTATGATATGAAGCTGTAAAATAAAAAATGTTTTGCATCTTTCAGCTGATTGTTGATTTCTTGGCAAGATTTCGCTCAGTAGTTTGCCATTGCTTTCTGAGCAACCGGCCCCATTCTCTCATAAGTCACTGGCGCTACTCGAACCGCTTCCAATTCTCTTGCGCGCACGTCAACCACGAGAGTATTCGGGGTTACGGAGAAAGCTGCTAACCCCTAGGCCAGGGAGACCAGCATATGAAGAGGTGCATGGCTTAATTAAGTACGCATCCTCAAGAAAATATGATAATACAAGAAGCGTGCAGAATGTTCAGTCATAAATTGAAAACATATTTTCTTGCTAGAGTCCTATCTGTTTATCCTTAAACTTCAACTGGCATATTTTTGTATACGTTTATCAGATGCCGGCTTGTGGCGAAGGAGTTACGGAGGCAGTTCGTAATCCCGCATATCACGTTGGAAACACAGCTGCTGGCGATTTGGCAGCAGACCGCCGTGTGTTGGTTTTTTATGAACATGGTATGAGTGCCGGTCGTTCAGAAAGCAACGGCAAACTACTGATCGTAAACTTATCAAGAGATCACAAACAGCCAGAGAATGCTGGAGTTAACTGTTACAGTCCTGTAAAGGATATGCAACTAACAACTGTATCAGATGCTAACAATGAAGTAAAGGAAAAGTTGTGTGTTAACTGTTACGAACGTCACATTAATGTTCATGTGAGAATTACTGTTTCAGATGCTACAAATTACCACGGAATAATTTAAAGCTACAAATTTTCCAGATTGGCCTTTCCTGTGGGATAAAACATTTAGGGGTTGTATTTTTTGTATTAGAATCGATAACATTAAGGGTCTCTTTCTTTTCATTCCAACATAAAACTACGACGATCGGCGCTCAGAGGAAAGGCGAGACGAACATATAATCAGATTGCTACTGGAACTATTAGAGTTGGAACTCTTCGCTGGCTGCTGAGGATGGAGACGGATCGCTTGTGGGAATGTCCCGAATGCTGTGATGTCGGTTCCTAAATCAATCAATCAATCAATCATAAAACTACTCTGAAACGAAACATACTGAGGAAGAAAGGAAGTTCTTATAATTTTATAATTAGTATGAACAAGTTATCTAATTAAATGTGCTTCAAGTGCACCGGTTTTATCCTATATACCTCGGTCTATTTTTACAGGACGTTATATAACAAAATGTAATACATTTAATCGAAAGAAAACAGACTGATTTGCGTTGATTTTGATGGTATGATTCGTCCGCAGTTCAGAAAGCAATACCAAACTACTGAACTAGAATGTGCGTAGTAAATCACAAATAATCAATACATGCTGATTTTGACTGCAGGGTTCTGTAAAGGGCATGCAAAACTAACTAATCGAAGAGGTCGTGTCAACCAGCTGTGAACATCTACATGTGAACGAGGCATTGATGATCCTCTTTTCTTCAGTTTCTACAAATTCGTGGTCTCTTTTTTCCACGAGCATACTAAATTAATCATATCAAGTTCTGTTGTTGTTTCCACTTCGATGGTTAGAGAAAATGTTATCTGGGCACAGTCGACAGTGTATAGTCGTCAATAGAGCAGTTAGTATCACTAATATGTAGATACATTATTGTTAGAAATGTTCCGAGACTGGGTTATTAGAGCCATGAAAGTCATTTAGGCTTCAGAAACCTGACATTTTGAAATTTAGGTTACCATGTTCGACAAATGTAATTTTAAAATCTGCAGACTGCTAGCGGCGTTTGAACTCATAGCAAACGAGCAACTGTATGGTTGAAGTCATGGCAAACAGGCAACTGTATGGGTGAAGTCAAGTAAACGGGCAACTGTGTTTGCAAGCTCAGGACCATATTATGAGATGAGGTGATCCTAGACCTAGCATTTCCTCGCCAAATCGTGCAGGGACGCAGAGCATTCTGTTTGTTGGGCTGTAGATGCACAGATTTACAATAGCAATTAAGAGATAATATAGATTATATAAACAACAGATTGTTTCACTGACTGTGACTATTACAAAATAATGATACTGATAATAATAATAATTTTCTGCTTCTTGTAGTGAATTTGAATAACGAAGACACAAACAATAGATTGCACGATTTATTGCCTGGCATATTTCGCTGCATCTCGTCAGGTACATACTGTAGAAATCACACAACTTACGTGAATTAACTAGATAAATCCTTCAAGCTGAAATATACACACATTCGCACAGTAATGTCAATTATCTACCACGGTTATTTTCAGCTGACTAACATGTCTTTCTGTTTGCAAACTTTAACAAGCGAGTATTTTGTGTGTTAAACAACACGTGCATAAGTTGTCCACCACATGGCCGCTTTCGATAATGTGCCTACCAATTGAAGACGCCGGGAGCTTGGACATAAATAACAAACACATGGCATCCATGGATATAGCCTCCCTATTCACTAACGTTCCATTAGAGGAGACAGTGAAAATAATAAGGGAACGCATTGAAGACAAACAACTAGAATTAGGCATACCAACACCTATTCTTGAGAAGCTACTACTACTATGTACCGCCAATATACAATTCAATTTTCTAACTAAGTCATACCGCCAAATTGACGTAGTGGCCATGGGGAGTCCTCTTGGTCCTATTCTAGCGGACATCTTCATGGCACATTTAGAAGAAAAGAGAGCCTCAGACATCAATAACTTGGCCTTTTACCGTCGTTATGTGGCCGATATTCTAATTATCACCACAGACGAGCTACAAGCAACATCGTTCCAGGCCACAATGACAAGACGCATAAAAACATCTCTCTATCTATGGAACACGAACACAACGAAGCGTTGCCGTTCCTAGATATTCTAATGAGACGTAGAGCAGACGGCACAATTCAAAGATCGGTGTATCGCAAAGGAACATGGACTGGCCAATACCTAAATTTTCAGAGCTTCACAACTGTCCAGTACAAACGGGGCTTAGTACGGACCCTGTTTGACCGTGCTATAAAAGATATGCACCCAGGACACACTGACAGAGGAATTTGAAACTCTGAAGAATGTCTTAAACCTGAATGGGTACTCCACAGGAGTTATAAAGCGCCACTGCCAACAGCCCAAATCAAAACCAGACGTAACTACAGTCCCTAAACTCAAGGTATTCATCCACCTAACCTTTCGAGGGGATGACGTAATGCAACGTCTACAAGACCGGCTTACTGCAGCAGTAGGCCGAACATTCTGTGCTGCAACTCCAGTCATTAGATATAAAACCGTACCGATTCCTACACCAGCAGTCAAAGAGCCTGTTCCTCTGTACGCCACAAACAATTGTATTTACCAATTCACATGTAGATGCCAGGCCTTCTACATTGGTAGAACAGAGACAGCTTAACAAACGAGTGTCAGAACACATACCTCAATGGGTCAACAAGATACAACACACAGGAGATGCTAGCCTCATGGGGCCGACACACCGGAAGCTCCCGGCGTCTTGGTAGGTATATTATCGAAAGCGGCCATGTGGTGGCAGAAACACTGCCTATCGCGTGTTGTTTAACACACAAAATACTCGCTTGTTAAAATTTGCAGAAGCAATTATGATCAATCAACGCAAGCCAGAATTGTGCAAACAGAAAGACATGTTAGTCAGTTTAAAATTACCGTGGTAGAAAATTGACATTACTGTGCAAATTATGTGTATATTTCAACTTGAAGGATTTATCTAGTTAATTCACGTAAGTTGTGTGATTTCTGCAGTATGTACCTGACGAGATTCAGGGAAATATGACAGGCAATAAATCGTGCAATCTATTGTTTGTGTCTTCGTTATTCAAATTCACTGCGGGAAAACATTGTTTTGAAGTTCAGTAGTTTGCCATTGCTTTCTGAACGACCGGCTCTTATACCTATTTTCGAAAAAAACCAGCACCGCTGTGTTTCGAACCCGGGTATACGGGCTCACAAACCGCGTTCGCAAGCCCTCAGCCACAGAGACCGGTTACATATCTAGACAATACATTATGATATATTCTTCTTTCACTCGCTCCCTTTGAACTCAAGCGTAGTCCATACACGTGCCACTATTCCTAGTGCACTAGGCTGCTTTTTGCGTGTGGGTTAACTTTCTCGATTACTAGTGTCCCTCGCCATCACGCGAACCCACTCCGACTTCTGAGGTACATGTAATTTACCCGTGTATGGAGATATATGTTATTCTGTTCAAATAGATAGGTCACATCTGGCGATATATTATCCTTTGCTACTGAATCAGGTAAGCAAAATTAACACCCGCGAGATGAGATGTCTGAGAAGAACTGCCAAGTTAACTATCCTAGACCAAGTAAGAAATGATGTTATGAGACAGACAGTGGGATCAACACATGTATTCAAAAGCCGAAGATCAAATAGTTCAGCCACCTCGATAAAATATAACAGTATCAGCTACCAGCACTGGTGGTACATCAAAGAAGATCTGGTACGAGAGCAAGAGGACGTGTGAGACGAAAATGAATTCACAACATCAAAGATATTGTAAAATCAAATGGAGTGACACTGTCCAGTGCCCCTAACCGGCGCTGAAACGAAAAATTACGCCACTTATCGGTCATCTGAATGTACGCACCTGGACACGCTGGCGTAAAGGGTAATTGACAATTGGACCAGCTGGCAAACAACGCGCCAATACAAGCGGGAAGTAGCATGGACAGGAACGATATCGTCACTGTAGTACGGACTCAGCTGGCCGATACCGACCAGTCTCAGGCACTAGTCCGACTACACGACCTGTCAGTGAAGCCGGGCCAGGCAGGTCGTTGTCGTCTTCGAGGGGGAGAGAGGAAATATTACAGTCAATACCTGAAGTGAACAGCGAGTACAGATATCCAGGCTTGTCCATGGGACATATTTTTCTGTCCCATCCCATGGTAATTTATGCCTGTACCACCCCATGCCATCTCATGGGACATTTTCCATAGGATTCCCATGGGATTAACATTCCCATGCAGATACCTTGAGATGGCTGCTGTATCGGAGGACTGAGCACGTGTGAAAATGCCTAATGTTCTGTGACTTCGATCGTCATAACATATCGTAAGATAGCATTATCAAACACAAAAGGATGAGGCTGTCGTCATATCTTTGACCACATTATGAGAAGAACAAACAAAATGGAACACGTGACAACTGCCAAGACAGATACAGGAAGTCAACCGGAGAACATTCGTTGACAGGTGTCTTGTCATGTCACAGAACGTGTCAGCACAAGAATTGATACGTGGCGTTGGAGATCTCAAGATGTGAAGAAGCATGACATACCCACGGGTAGATAGAGCCGTTACCTTTGATGGAATGTGACTAGAGAAAGCACAACCTGCACAAATGCACACCGAAGTCGGGTACACATGGAGTTGCATAACTTGGTGTGACGCCAATCGGCAAGGCAACTGATAATGAGTATCTGTTACCAACAAACCTATGTCCTGACATAAATTGATGATGAGTATCTGTCATCAACAAACCTATGTCCTGACATAAACTGATGATGATTATCTGTTAACAACAAACCTATGTCCTGACATAAACTGATGATGAGTATCTGTTATCAACAAACCTATGTCCTGACATAAACTGATGATGAGTATCTGTTATCAACAAACCCATGTCCTGACATAAACCGATGACAGTTACATTGTGTTTTTTTTTTTCGTTTGCTTTGAACTTGAGGGTACTGCCTGACTGATTTTAGCTTGTGGGCTAGCTTTCCCAGTTTCCTGTGTCCCTCTCCATCAGACTAACCCACTCCGATTTCTGAGATACTGGTAATTTACGTCCCCAAGACAAGGACGAGAACTCAATGTTCGATACTTTTGCTTTCTTTCACCCCAAACAAACTTTGCGAGCTATATTTAGAGTCACCAGCTATATTTAGCGCCGACGGTGATCTCCTCTGTGTTCGGCTGGAGTGCGTGTCAGTGCGTTTCAATTACCTCACACCACAGTGTTGTTTCTTTGGCTGTGGCAACCGTTTCTGTGTGAGTGTCTGTCTTATCGTGAGTTTTCTGGAACTGGCAGCAGCAGCTGTCCACGACAAGCAGAGTAGCGTGGCTTTTCTGCAGCATCATGGCATCTTACATTATGCAAAACACTGTTCTCATAATCATGTCATGGTGCTATCGCTGACTGAGCGTCAGGACAGATGGAGATGGCGACATTCATCATGTATGTCGGCAGGACATCCTCCCGCTGAGACAAGGCGCACATGGCTGCAAGGCCTCGTGTCTCCCGTACAGACAGATCATTCTTTTCATATACTGCTGGTCTCAAGAGTTGACAAGCATTTCATTTTGCCAGTTACAGTTGGGGGATGTCGCCGAGAGCAACTGTTGACTGGAGTAATTACCTACGAGAGGTTTGTGCCCACAAACTGTTAGTCAATCCGGTAGTAATCGGAGGACCAAATAACACTCTCGAGATAGATGAAAGCCTATTTACAAGGCGCAAACATCATGTCGGACGAGTGTTGCCACAACAGTGGGGGTATTTGGTGGCATCTGTCGTGAAACAGCCGACTGCTTCATGGTTCTGTGTTCCAGACAGAACAGCAGCAACGCTTCTGCTGCCGCTGATCAGGACACACATTCGGCCTGGCACAACTGTAGTCTCCGACCTCTGGCGTGCGTACAACGGAATTGGAAGTATTCCCGAATTGACGCATCTCACAGTCAACCACTCCTACAACTTTGTGGACCCTACCACCGGTGCACATACTCAATGTATCGAGCGCATGTGGAGAACGGCCAAGGAGAGAAACAAGAGGCAGAATGGAACACGTAGGCATCTACTAGATTCCTACATGTGCGAATTCATGTGGCGCCGGCAGACTAAATGCGCTGGTCTAGATGTGTTCAACACCATTCTTGCGGACATTGTTGGATTCTGGCCACCGCAAGAATAGCGCACCACCGCCACCGCATAGAATTGCGCACCGAGCTACGGCGCAACACACGGAAACCCCCTGGATGTTCGGCGCAACACAGGGAACCCCTGGATGTGACGTCATACCCTGGTATTCCCTTTTGTTTGGGGTGAAAGAAAACAAAAGTACCCAATGTTCTAGTCCAACTGACCGGTATAGGGGTTAAACCTTCCCATCAGCACACCGGAAGTTTAAGAGCGAGCTTTCTTATTGTAATCGCTTGATGCGATACATGATGTTGATGATGCTACCAAGACCAGCATCCCTTGCAGTGCCCTGGGGTACGATGGGAAGCCGATCTGGAAGCAAGGATAAATAGAGGCGCGTGTCAGTTTCCCGGTCTCTCAAAACCAGACAAACGTGGCCGAAGGAGCGATTATGTAGATCGCTGTAGTATAAAATAGGGAGGCTTTAACCAGCCCTCCCCAGTCACTGGACCAGAGCAGGGAGTCACAAATGTCTCTAGATTTAACCAAGACTGGCTTGTGTGGTCCACACACAAGGACCGAGGAAATCCATGAAAATGACTGGCAATTTGTAAGCCCACTCTTGGTAGTGACCCCTGGCTATGGTTGTTGTAGAGCAAACTTGAGCCCCAGCTCTGGTTAATGTCGTAGGCCACTCACATCCCCTTTTGTATACCCATTCGTATACCTGTTTATGCCACTATATCTCTGCTGTTAGGGTTATAGTTTTGTTATTCGTTATGTTATGACTCTTTGCTGCATCTGGTCCCAGTCGACCTATGTGATGTGGGTGTCTTGTGTGGGTATTGAGGGTGCCCTTAGACTCAATTGAACATGGTTGAGATTTCACTGTCATTTAGAGACCGCCCCTGTAGTCAGTGCTAGGCAGCAGTTATCTCTAACTGTGGGATTTCAGATTCCCATTTCTGTATGTACTGACTGTCCATGAGTCCTGAGATGATAACAATAGAGAGTCCATACCTGCTGTTATGTTGTTGTTTACATTGAGGTTTCTTTGTTGTGATGTCCTCGTTGGTTTGTGGAGATGGGTACCTAGTCATGTGCATAGCGATGTTAGGCAGCAGTGATTACTGTGGGAACATAAGTTCCCATTTCTGTATATGTCAGTTATGTGACATGCCAGGATGCCTGTTTGTCACTAAATCATGCAGTTCTGTCAATAAAAGCCTAATTTTGTTGTTCTTAATTTGTTTTGTTTAGTCTGTAGTTTGTGTAAACTCATTGATTCTGTTACAGTCCAGCAGTGTAATCTTCTGTCTGGGATGTACAACCGTATATCCCCCGCCCTAAGAACTCCAGGAATCTTCTGTCTAATTCTACCCCTTTTCTTGTTAACAGAGGAGGATATACACAGTGCTCTTTCTCTATTTCTCCTTATTGTCCTTTTCTTCTCTGGCCCATTAAAAGTCAGTGTTGCGCTTCTTTGTCTTTGAGCACTTAAGTATAGGAAATTGCATCTTCCTGTCCTTGATATTCTACCTCCTGTGACATTATCCATTCAGCCATGCTGACCTCCCACAGATAAATAAACTACGCCATCCCTCTGTCATGTATCCACCTTGAAGTGGTACAGGGGTTTGTGTGTCCCAGTGATCTCAAAAGCTATGACGACGGTGCTACTGGTGGGTATCAAAAGTTGGACAAATCAAGGGGTGGGTACCAGGGTAAGAGATACACAAACCTGCTGCCTCGTAGGTAGATTGTGGACAGTCAAAGGCTAGGGAAAGCAAAGTCGGATGTACTTAGCTGCAAGCTTGACGAAATAGGGTAACGTAATTCACCGTATGATGTCACAAAAATATCATCATCTTAAGCACTTACCGGTTTGATAGTTCTATGTCGGTATTCGTTTCAAATGATGGTGATCGAATGGGTAAAATGTTGGTCCAGCGCCTTATATAGCTCACAAAGTTGTGAAAAACAATGATGACAAAGGAATGCAAATGGAAATATTCCGCCTAGGACAGACTGACATAAAATATTATTAAAGTGTTTAATTATGTCACAGATAATTATGTAAAACTTGTGCGTTGGTAAACAAGTAACTATTTGTTTACACACACACACACACGCACACATACACACGCACACACACACGAACACATACACACACACAACACACTCACATGTATTAAGTAAGTTCAGTTCAGCGGTACATCATTCTAATCATGTCAATACGACACAACCCCTTCTATTTACTAAAACAAACATTCATCATCATCATCATCATCATCATCATCATCATCATCATCACGTGCCTCTTCAACACTGACGGTTGGCAGTAAAGAATCTCCAACTATCTCTGAATTGCGTCTTTGCCATGTAATCATACAAGCTTATTTGGGTCCATCTCTGGATTTTCATCCCTCCTAAGTAGCATTGCCTTCCTCTTCCACGACTCCCCTTCTGGTTTACCCGCTAGCACATCATCGTGTTACACGGAGCTGTGTCTCATTATATAATGAGGAAGCCAAGTGGGCAGGTAATGTCATGATGAAGGTCGGAAGCGGGGTCAACGTTTGAGCTCGTCGTTGCCAAAGTGAGGGAACTACTTGCCACCTATTCCTTCTGGCTCTCAGGTCAACAAAATGTCATGACACTATCACATCATAGGCACATAACAGAAACCAGGACAATTAGAAGTTAGTATAGGACCGCTCTTCTTGTTCTAAGGTCTACAAAATGTGATAACGCTATCACATCACAGACACATAATAGAACCCAGGACAATTAGAAGTTAGTATAGGACCGCTCTTCTTGCTCTCAGGTCAACAAAATGTGATAACGCTATCACATCACAGACACATAATAGAACCCAGGACAATTAGAAGTTAGTATAGGACCGCTCTTCTTGCTCTCAGGTCAACAAAATGTGATAACGCTATCACATCACAGACACATAATAGAACCCAGGACAATTAGAAGTTAGTATAGGTCCCTTCTTCACGCCTGAAAGCATGTGGCATATGGTGCTGCACCCATATTGCAGCTGACCACTCGGCACATGGCGTGGGATGACGTCAGTATCAAGCCGGTCGCATTTACTACCCACGAGATTTCCTGGTACTTATTTTAGGCTGGGTCGGCTTGGGAGCGTTGGAGAAGAGAACTGATCACGGAGATGAATGGTGTGGGGGCGTGGTAATGAGGTGGCTGTGGCAGATAGCAAGGTAAAGAAATTGGTGTGAGTTGGTTGAGGGTGTATACTCAAATGTAGAATAAAAGGAAGAAGAGAAGAAGACAGGGGAGGAGAAAGAGTAGGAGGAGTAGGAGAAAGAAGAAAAAGAACAAATAGAAGGAGGAGGAGGTAGAGGAGGATGAGAAGGAGGCGGAGGAGGTGGGCAAGGATAAGAAAGAACAAGAGCAACACCAATAACAAGAACAAGAAGAAGAAGAACCAAATTAATTAATACTAGACATTATTTATTCAAGTACATTGAACCTGTTGTCCGGTGTTAATCTCGTGGAATGTATAATCAACACGGCATTGCACTATTGACTAACAATATTCTCGGGTCGCACATGCGACCTGGAGTATGTGACATAATTAATGCCAGGAAGTTACAGTGACCACTTCCCAAATATTTTCAGATTTCACTGCGGACACTGACACGTACGCAGCATCCTTTGTTAGCTACGCCATCTACACAAGATAACTTGACCCCCAGAACAAATACCAGTTAGTCTCTCATTTCCTCCCATCTTGTTCTTCTTGTACCTTGCCGTGTAGAGGTGAAGCATAAACAGCAGGAGAGTGACAGTTTATGAGCTTCATATATTGAAATACCCAGGGACTCTGTTATTCACGTTATTCATTGTTTACATTTTCGGTTTCTTCTGGTTTCATTTGGTCTGTACATCATTGTTGATTGTTGTATACATAAGTAGCATCCTTTGTTTGGTGATATTTTGGTGCTTGATAAGGCACTTGTGGTCAGGCTCCTTTGGGATCATGTGTATTTGGTAGTTGAGTTGAGCTAAGAACTGACATCACTGCACTCAGGACATTCCTATACGCGCTTCGTCTCCTTGCTCAACAGCCAAGGAAGAGTCACACTACTAATCGTTCCAATCGTTATCTGATTGAAAGTTCTCCTGGTCTTCCTTCTCAGTTTTGAGATTCTACCAGAACCACTGACGATCCCCCGCAATCTCATCCTTTCTACATAGGGGTTTTCAATCTGTTCCCCTACCTTCTCCACCTGGTCCCACAGGCGCACGACCACCTCCCCCTTGTCTATAGGTAATCTATCACCAAGAGGAGCATACCCTGCCAGCCTGTTCATTCCCCCGCACTCCCGCATGGCCAGAGCAAAATATCCATACAATTCTCACAATCTGTAATCTCTGAAGCGAGGTGAGCCATTACACACGAAACATTCCTTTCTCCACCTTACTAAGCAAACTCCTTGTGTATGGGGTCGATAAACAGATAAATGTTCACAGCCTGGAGAGAATGGAGCAGTAGGGAGTGGCCATATATGGCTGACAATCAGCACTTCGAGGATAGGTCAGACAGACACATAATCGGACTGGTACCGTTAGTAATTGGACTCTTCACTGGCTGTTGAAGATGAGAACGGAGCACAAATGGGAAGTCCCGAGTGCTGTGATGTTGGTTCTTGACTCAACTCAGGTTACATATTATCTTACATGTCAACCGCTGTGACTTCGGGACAGTGAACGCGTTCCACACTCCCGCATACCAGGTTGGTAATCAGCTGCAGGCGATTTGTAAGCAGACTGTCTTGCGTTGATTTTAAACAAAGGTATGAGCGTCGGCAGACTTCGGTGTGGCCTAAGGGATAAGAGCGTTTTAACTCGAGGTCAACGTGGACTTCTCGTTTAGAAAGCAATGATAAACTACTAAACTTAATATTGCCTTGAAAATCTAGCTGGTGTTGGGGGTTGATCGCAATGTCCTGTTAAAACGCCATGTTAAACAATTATTAGATATTCTTTACAGGACGTCGCAGTCAAACCCAGCAATTTTGACTGTTTGTGATTCCTGGACAAGTTTACGTTCGGTAGTTTGTTATTGCTTTCTGGGCGAATTGTATGGAAACCAACGCAAGGCGGTCTGCTACCTAATCTCCCACAGCTGTGTTTTGACGCGGTACGAATTGCATGCGTAACCCTTTCGGCAGAGAGCAGGCTTTACAGGACATAACATGTCTTTATATGAGCGTCGGTGGTTCAGAACTCAGTGAAAAACTACTGAATCTAGACAATCACATACAGCACAACCATGCTGGCGTTGACTGCAACGTCATAAAGATGTTTCTATACGACATACAATTAACATATTCATACCCTCAGAACACTGACGTACAAATAGTGTAGGAAATATACACATCCGGTACATGCACTCTATTGTAAGTCATTATATCATTGTATTTCAGAACACATATCTCTCTGTCTCTCTCAGTCTCTATTTATCTGCCACTGTCTTGCTCTCTCTATCACTCAATATCTATAAATATATATGTGTGTCAGTATATCACTATCTCTAAATCCCTCTCTGTCTTTAAATCTCTATCGCTCTATCTCTATATCTCTCACTGTCTTTCACTATCTCTATCTATCTCTCACTGTCTCGTTCTCTCTATCTCTCAATATCTATGTATCTCTATGTATGCCTCTATATCTCTAAATTTCTCTCTCTCTCTCTCTCTCTCTCTCTCTCTCTCTCTCTCTCTCTCTCTCTATCTATATCTCTCTCTCTCTCCCAGGCTGCGTGCACAATTTTTAACCCTTTGAAAATAAAGTTTGTTCGTTCTCTCTCTCTCTATCTCTCTCTCCTCTGCTCTCTCTCTCTCTCTCTCTCTCTCTCTCTCTCTCTCTCTCTCTCTCTCTCTCTCTCTCTCTCTCTCTTGCTCGGTATGCTATTTAAATGATAATATACAAATAACAAACAACACACATTCACGGACATTCACGCACACACACACATGATGCGTGCCTGTGTTTGTATCTGTGTATGTCTGTCTATTTCACTCTCTATGTTTGTCTCCCACCATCTGTCTCTCAATGTATGTATACGTGTATGTGTGTAAGTGTGTGTGAGTGTGTGTGTGTGTTTGTGTGTCTATTTGTGTGTCTGTGTAAGTCTGCGTGGGTCTGCGTGAGTATGTGTGTATTTGTGTGTACGTGTGTTTGTGAGTGTCAATGTGAGTGTGTGTGTGTGTTTGTATGTGTGTGTGTGTGTGTGCGTGTGTGTGTGTGTGTGTGGAATTGGGTTATTTAAATAATGATGTACAAACAATTAAGATAAGATAGCCACACACACACACACACACACACACACACACACACACACACACACACACATGTATGCAAATTTAATGTTTTCAAGTGTTTGTATACGTTCATAAGTGTTTGTGTGTGTGTGTGTTTGTGTGTGTGTGTGTGTGTGTTTTTAATTATTTTACTTAACATAGTTGCACTGGTATTAACTTAGTACATTTTAGCAGAATTAAGTATCATTCCCAAAGACACTTGATTAATTACCCATGTCAGCATGCCCTGACGCAGGTATTTCCATTAGTGGCCCATATGGTCACTATTTGGCTATATAAGGCCTTTGAAAATGTCGCAGGCTGGTGAAATCAGTCAAGTTCCAGCTAGCAAGACTTCCGCGGGCGGATACTCAAGTCTTGGAGCTAAGGTACTTGTTTACTTGTTGGTTCTTCCCAAATTTTACAGACAGGATCATCGCCAATTGAAACGAACACTGAAACAGAACTGCCTCAAATCCTGGTAAGCGTTTCAGTTAAAATAGATGCGTTGTCCTTTACAGGATATTGCAATCAACCCCAGCATTTACTGGTTGTTTGTGATATGCTAGGTAGTTTTAGTTCAGCAGTTTGCCGTTGCTTTCTGAACGGCCGAAGTCTCATACATGTCACAACATTTTCCACTTGTCATATTTTCCACTTGTTACAACTTTTTCCAGTTGTCACAACAGTTTCAAGTTGTTACAACAATTTCCAGTTGTCACAACATATTCCAGTTGTTACATTTTCTAGTTGTCACATTTTCCACTAGTCATAATTTTTTTTTTTATTTTCATAACATTTTCCAGTTGTTTTCTTCTCATTATATCGCCATAAAACGACATCTATCCTTTTGTATCTTGCCCTGACTAAAAGGCGTCTCCGTGGCGCAGTGTTACGCCGCCTGCCTGCGAAGGTCGTAAGACTGCTGGCAGTCGTCGCATGAGCGAAGGAGTTCATGCTTTGTGCGAGGCTTTCGGCAGGCTGCCCAGAGACAGAGTCATATGGGGTAACATTCGGTGCAATGACATCGAACTCGTGCCTTTTAATAATTTATTGTGTGCCTGTTTGCATAAAATAAGATTACTCATTTTTATCTGGTATTCTTCTAATAATACGGCCACAGTCCGATATTTGTCCACTCTGTGCCTTAGCCTCGTTGAAAACAAGATTACTCATTTTAACTATCCAAGGAATATTCAGCATTCTTCTGAAAAGAGGGGATTTATTAACAGACGTATCCAGTCGACAACAAGGACACGGATGACACTGAACTTATATATATTTATATTTCATTTAGTATTTTTCATGTGTTTGTATCGGTGTCTATTTGTTGTTTGTGTTCTGGCGAAGGCTTTCGCCGCAACGTCCAATTCGGTTACTTATATAATGTTCTAGTAAAGCGTATCGTCTACTTCTCCCTCTTTGGTGGTTCATTCTGTAAAACGAAATCTCTGAGGCTTGGTGAGATTTTTATTTATTTTGTTTTCATTGTCCATGATTCACATCTACATGTTACAACTGGGTCTATATAACATGCATGATATTATTACCAACGTCCTAAGGCAAGGATTTTCTACTTTCCGATGCCAACCTGAATATATTTAATGAAAGCAGGCAGTCAACTTCAACTTGTTGATGTCTCCATATACTTCGTCCTGAAATGGAGCAAGTGTGGGCCAAAATGCTGTTCTCTGTTTAGCATATGTTGGACACTCTTGCAGTAAATGTTTAGCTGTCATTTTACCAGTTCCACAATCACATTCGTCAGAATCGCCTATCATTGAACAAGTTGTATTTCAGCCTATTGTGTCCTGTGCGGAGTTTTAATATTGCTACTTGTTAACTTCGGTCCAGTTGGTAATATGCAACATCTTTCTTTTTTGCCTGGATACTCCTATTTCCTCTTTTTTCTGTAAGTAGATCTCTTGATCTCATTACAGATTATGTTTATGCCATGCTGAGGCGGTCGACAATCTTCTGTTGCCAGTCTATGCGGTCGACAATCTTCTTTTGCCAGTCTATCAGCCCCGATATTTCCGGTATATTGCAATGTGTATTGTATTAAAACTCTTGAATTTCTAATACTTCATGGAGTGCTATACTTAGGTCAACATAGGTCGTTACGGCGACTAGCCTTCATCAGCAAATAAATTCACAAAATACAACATATAAACACTGGTAATACTGGGTTTCACAACCTGGAACTCTGATATGTGTAGCCCATTTTGTTCGTTTTTTTTTTTTAATGTTATTTTCATTGTTCACATTTTTTATATCTTTCCATTCTTCTCTTTTGCCTGTTGTGACTTAATGTAGTCACTGTAATGTCTTCCCTTTGTTTATGTTTCGTTGTGTGTATTTGTTTGCTGACGACGGCTAGTCCCCACAACGTCCTATGTTTCCGTAATTGTGTTCTTTGTGTTATTTTATAGTGCTTACATTTCCACTGCTTTTTCCCCCACTAATTTAAATTTAGGTCGGCTAGCTCTGCACTGTCATTGCTCTTCAATATTCAGAAAACAGACTTCGCATCTGTAAAGAGAGCTGTGTATTTCTACTTATCTTTTTCTGTCAATGCCATTTTCTAATGCTGTCTTCAAGGCGTCTACATATGTTTGTTTTGAAGTTACTTGAGTATGTTACAGGTGACGGGGACCGATTTCCTGAAATATTTACCAATCATCATCATACGCCATACCGTTAAGCATCAGCGGTCATGTTTCGCCATCTTACACGATCACCAGTCGTGAATCAGCTCTGTGTTTTTGTCTCGACCATATCAAGAAGAAGAAAAAGAAAGAGGAGAAGAAAGAAGAAGAAGAAGAAGAAGAAGAAGAAGAAGAAGAAGAAGAAGAAGAAGAAGAAGAAGAAGAAGAAGAAGAAGAAGAAGAAGAAGAAGAAGAAGAAGAAGAAGAAGAAGAAGAAGAAGAAGAAGAAAGACGAGAAGAAAGAGAACTAAGAAGGTGTAACAGTAAAGGGAGCTTAGGAGTTAATGGATGCTGCGCATTCATTAACTAGTGGGAAATCATTAGTTAGTGAACGTGTGTACACGAATGGGTAGACGTATCCAGGGCTTGCACACTACACGTCACTGGGGGGACTTGGGACTTGGGATTCAACTAGGAAAGATGTCGGTGTTTACCATCATCAGTCAGAAGACGTACGATTTCAATGAATAAACGAATGTTTATCTAACAGCCGAGACTTGTCCACTATATTGACACGAGCCTTCCACACACAGCCTTATCATATCATCACCACACTGTTATACAGGCTGTTTTGGTGCCGTCGACCTCAAGATTTCAAACATGGGATGTCGCGGAGTTTGTTGACTAAAGCGAAGAATTTTGTCTGCGTCTAGAGACGGATGTTATGGAAGTTCTCAAGTAGATAATAAGAGACGCAACAACTGAAAGCCCGCCCAGGGGTAGTTGTTGTGATTTCTCAGTGTTTGTTAGGGGATTTTCAGTCAAGGTCAGAAGGTTTGATAATCTTGATTTATAGAGACTGATAATTTTTTATATACCTGACTCACCAGTATATAGGGCCTTGATTGCTGATATACGCTGTTTCTTTTGTAAAAGTCAAGAATTGCTACTTTACATTGAAATTCATAAATGATGTAATGATGTTGTCACCACTAGATACATCTTACAACTTATAAAGTCCCGAGGTACAAGAAATAAATTATGTATACAACTGAATGATCAGCTCCAATTGGAACCGAGAAATCTTGAGAATGATAAAAATTATGAGCACGATCTCAGCTCACTGGACTGTTGGAGTTTAAATCAAGGTCAATTTTTACTTTCTGAAATTATCTAATCAAGGTCGTCAACCGTCACTTCAGCTGAGTGAAGACATTAGCTCTGTTTAACTTATCTCAAGTCAAAATTGTTTCAGTTGAATTGAACTAACCGTTGTTGGAACGCCACATAACACGTAATGTTCCGAGTGTTGAAACAGAGTGGCCATCGTCAGGCTTGAATCAATCCATTGTTGACTTGCTCGTTTTTTTGAAACGTATGGCAGCACATCCGTGAAATCTGGTTTTGCTGGAACTGTTAACCGTTCTTGGTTGAAATACAGTGAAGGTGACCTTGCTTGTCTGAAGGTAAAGTCCAGAGTTTTTTAGCCAACGCTTAAGATCAATCAGTCAGTCAATCGATCAATCAATCAGTCAACCAATCGATCAATTAATCAAGCAATCAATCGATCAATCAATCAAGCAATCAATCGATCAATCAATCAAGCAATCAATCGATCAATCAATCAAGCAATCAATCAGTCAGTATTGTATCGAGCGTTGTAAATTTAAAAGCCAAACGAGCATAATCAGCGGCATGTAAACAACTGGAAGGAATCGACTTCGATTGAAGTGAGAAATACTGTAAGAAACATGAGGGGTAACACAAATAACGCAAATGTGGTTTGTTGGGGATGTAACACGCTACGTGGAGGGTCCCAAATAGCCCTGTCACAATGTTTCAAAATTATTCTCTTTATATAGCCCTGGCTGGGATAGGTCTTTACCTGCCAACCCTCCTCCGTTTTCCCCGGACTCACTGTCACTCTTTCTTTCGACCTAAGGACCTATTTCCTGTAATGTTCCTCTGGCTGATCCATATATATAACACAGTGATCGTTGGAATAAACTAAAACTTGATTTATTAAATCAATAAAGGACAGCACAGGAAAACATCAAGGCAGTTAACACAGATAGATCTAAACAGACACCACACAGATAAGTTCAGGCATATAGCCTCAAGTAGCCATAGTCACAGACCCAGCTTCAAATACTGTCCGATCTGTCCATATACGTCTCACCCTGTGTGCTGGAATCTCCTTCCTTCCAGGTAATTGGTTGTAACTTCCACAGGCTTCTGTAGAATCAAATCCACTGGTTGTTGAGGAATTGTTCATGGACTTAACCTATATAGGTGTCTATTCATGTCCGGAACAAAATGGGTAGGCCTGATAATCATGCGTAGACACAACTTTGAAGTTGAATGCTCTCGGGCCTATGTCAATGAAAGGACCCGAGATGCCCCATTACTGCAAATTGTCATTGTTTATTAGTTTGCCAGATAATCATGCGTAGTCTCAACCAGCATTGAACTGTTCTCGGGCCTATGACATTTCCTCAAGATATGCCCTTGCCTCTCTCTCAGAGTTAGGCACACCATGTGTGATATGGCTCATACATTGACCTGGCTTCATCAGACGTATTTGGCTCTAGCACAGAAGCTGTGTGGATACTGTCCGATTTGGTCACATCCAACACAAGAGGACCCTGGAGATGACAAACAATATTGAGCGACTGGGCGGACTCATGCATCACACAATCCTAAAGACCAATAGGGTCTCAGTTAATATACTAGACCTATAGGATCTTGACCCCATGCAGTATATATCATACCTGAATGCATGGGCCTGACCTGTCAGGTAGCCCCTGGATTGGCTACGTCCGGGCTTGAGTCGACCTCCAGCTGGGTGATGTCAGGTTGTCCACCCTAGGAACGTTTTGTCTACAAGACACACATTCCACACTCATACCAAGCCTTTATTATTATTGGGCACATTCATTTCCATGCTTTCCTCTCACTTGCAAACCATGCCTTTCTCGCAACCAAGATCTTGTGGTGTGGTGTGCCCAGCAATCGGTGTGTTTCTCCCCCCTAAGTGGGGTTATATGGCACACCGTGTATTTCCCCATTCAAAGAAGATACTACCCCTCCCGGCCGCCGCTCTCGACTGAGCTGTCGCCCCAATGTACCGGCATTGCCCTGCACAAACCATAGGGTAGATAAGTTCAGGTTCTCTCAGTGAGATAGAGGAGTCCATTATCCTCCCGACATCATCCTATCGAGTGACAGACGAAAGAGATAGTCCTGTGGCTAGCATCCCCTGGCTCAAGAAGATATATTCTAGATTGGTGGACCCCATCCCCGTAGCTATCTAATGTGCCTATATTTAAAAGAGAGATACCACCAAGTAACGGTAAGCCGTAGGAATCCAGATATCACTCGTCCATCAGCTGCCAAGAACAAGCCGCGTAGCCAGATCGGCTAACGGTCACCCCCTCCCAACATGGCAAGACTGCTGTTTTGCTATATCCTCTCAGTCGTTAAGACAATAGATATTTATAGGCCAAGCTTTGCCTGGACCAACGAAAACCCATATTTACCTTTACATCTCTTCAGTAGTAGGTTGCATCTCTGTCGTAATCTTTAACTCCCTGGACAGGCTGCAACTTTCAAACGGTAGGTGTTGGCCCGGCCATCAATTGACCAGCCGCTGCACCAGTGCACATTTGACGCAAGGCGCTCCTTCGGGACTACCCGAAAGGAAAGACAAATATATACTCGCTCCATGTAAAGATTGTGGTATGAAGATAACCCAAAGAACCATCTTTCATGGAGAATTGAGCGAACAAGAGAACTGAGAGCTTCCGAAAGCCGTTTCCCCCTGTTTACCAAGAATAAAAGAATGCATAAGGACATGGGCCACTGGCGTTTCGCTACAGGGGATGCCACCAACGTGGGCACATTTTTCGCTTCTGTGGTAACAGACGTGTCCCATCGAATACACAAAATAATAGAGGTGCTCAGAATAGTACACAGAATAGAACTACAAATAGTAGATCAGTAAATGGGAATTATGGAGAAGTGCAGAGAAATTTTAGAAGGTCAGGAAATCAGGGAAATGGGCATCCCGCTTACTGAACAGGATCGGCAGTAGGGGGGGGAAGATAGTAAGATCCAAAAGATGAAGCAATGTATTAAAAACCCAAATGATGAGTATAATAGGACATTTAGAAATAATAAACATAAGAAGTTATCTCCACAAGTTGAGATAAAACAGTTGTCACTAAATATGGTTGATCCTAGCTCGTGTATAATAGAAATAGGGACATATAAAGTTAGAACATTAGTTGACTCGGGAGCACAAGTTAGCGTGATTAAAGAAACATTTTTATATCGAATGTTAAAAAATTGTAAAATATTTAGAATTCAGGAGAATCTTCATTCGGTAACTGGACACAAATTAGAAGTGCTTGGACAAACGATGATAAATTTTAAATTAGGAGGGATAAATGTTAGGCATATGTTCCATGTGGTCAGGGATTTAAATAGAAATATGATATTGGGTAGAGATTTTTTGTTGAAAAATGGGGTGAGACTTTTTTTTGATTTGCATAAATTAAAATTCCAAGGTGTTTACGTAGATTTAGAAGAGGATATGCATGTGTCGACACTAGTTAGAGTCAAAACGACCATGAATTTGAAACCACAAACAGTTAATTTAATACAGGCAAAAATGAAAAAAATCGGTACTTTTCGGTTGGACAAACAGTTAAAATAACGGAATTAGAGAGGGAAATAATACAGGAACCTGGCTTAGAAGTAACCGATGGGTTAATAGTACTAGATAAACATCTCAGCTTTCCAGTAATGATCTTAAATAATACAGGAAAAAATATTACATTATATAGAGGTTGTGTAATTGCTAAAGTAGAGTATAGTGAGAATAACATGTTAACTATAGAAAAAGAAAACATATTAGGAATTAAGTATTCAGAAACTTCCAGGATTGGAAATAATGCCAGAAATAAGTATAAAAGAAGATGGACAAGACGAAATGATGAATTGATCCATACATTTAAGAAACGTCCATCTCAGATAGATACAGTTGAGAAAAGGACAAGAGAACAAGAATTGTTGTCACAATTAAAAGCTCTACCGGAGAATAGAGAAATATTAGAAAAATTGGTGAAAGAAAATCAAGACGTTTTTGCAGTTAGTGATTTAGAATTGGGAAAGACACAAACAGTTACAATGGAAATAGATACGGGAGACCATCCACCAATTAGTTTAAAACCATATAGAACTCCATTAAGAAATAGAGAGATTGTGGAAAAGGCAATAGAAGATATGTTGAAAGCAGGGATAATAACAAGATCGAAGTCAGAATGGTCATCTCCGGTCGTCATCGTGGCCAAACCTGATGGTTCGAGTCGTTTTTGTTGCGACTACAGGGCGTTGAACAAAATCACTAAGAATGTAGCGTACCCACTACCAGTAATTGATGATATTTTGGGGCTGCTTAATGGATCTACATTTTTCACAACACTAGACGCAAGGTCAGGATTCTGGTGTATTCCGATGTCGAAGGACGCTCAAAAGAAAAGTGCTTTCTGTACTCATATGGGTTCTTACGAATTCTTACGTATGCCATTCGGGGTTCGAACTGCGCCGTCTCACTACATGCTCTTAATGAATGAAGTTTTAGAAGGTATGCAAAAGTTTGCACTAGCATACATAGATGATGTTCTCATATTTACAGCAGGAGATGTAAATGATCATTTAAAGCATATTAGGTTAGTGTTCGATAGACTAAGAATACATGACGTTAAATTGAAGCTTAGTAAGTGCCAGTTTTTAAAAACAGAAACAAAATATTTAGGGTATATTATAAATAGAGACGGTATTAAACCAGACCAAGACAAAATAAAGGTTATTAAAGAGTTACCTCCTCCAACTAACATAAAGGAAGTACGTGCGTTTATAGGAACATGTGGGTATTATAGGCGGTTTGTCCCAGCATTTTCAAAGATTGCAGAACCAATTACAAACTTGACGGGCAAATACGCTAGATTTAAGTGGGATGATGAGTGTCAAAAAGCATTCGATTTGTTAAAAAACAGTTTAACAGTGGTACCACTATTGACGCATCCAGACTTGAACAAACAATTAATACTATATACAGATGCTTCGGACAATGCAATAGGAGCATGTTTGGTTCAACCATATGAAGGAAAAGAGTCTGGAATACCAGGGGTTAAAAATGAAAGGCCAATATACTTCTTATCTCATAAACTTAGCAAATCTCAACGCAAATGGACGACTATTGAGAAAGAAGCTTACGCTATACACTACGCTCTTCAAAAACTAAATTACTACTTACATAACGCCAATTTCATTATTAGAACTGATCACATGCCATTAAAGTCTATATTAGAAGCACCAATACAAAATAGGAAAATACAAACGTGGGCATTAAATCTACAGGGATACAATGCTAAAGTGGAATATGTTTCAGGAAAACATAATACATGCGCCGATCTATTGTCTAGTGTCCCATATCCACTGTCATCAGGAAACACAGAAGATGAAGGAGAACCAGAAATAGACGATCGAAACTGGCAAGTGAATATATTAGATTCTGCCATAATAAGTAGAGAAGACTTTGAGAGTTTACCGTCAGATCAAGAGTCTGAACCTAGAGCGGAAGATCCACGTTTATCAAAATTTAATATGAAAGATGAACAAGAATTAGATCCAAAAATAGTACAGATAAAAAGAAAACTGAAAGAAACAGGGGAAAATAGTTTTAAAAGAAAATTTGTAGAGCTACAAGAAGACAATCAATTATATTATATCAATGAAAAGGGTGAGGGATTAAGAAAGTATATTCCGAAACATTTAGAACGGGAAGTTTTAAAGGCATATCATGATGATAATGGTCATTTTGGACGAGATAAGTTAGTTAAGTCTATTAGCAGTAAATATTACTGGCCGAATTTATTTAAAAGCGTACATGAATATGTTGAAGCATGTGAAAAGTGTAGGTTAAGAAACATGAAGATAATTAAATGTCCCTTACAAGATACCGATATTCCTCAATTTCCAATGCAGAAAGTAAGTTTGGATATTTCAGGTCCTCATCCAAAAACATTATCGGGAAACGTATACCTACTACATATCGTAGATTCATATAGTCTTTGGCCGGAAGTTTATCCAATTCCAGACAAGAGTGCTGATTCAGTTATAAATATGCTGTTACAAGAATTTATACCAAGGTTTGGGTGTCCACAAATAATACTTACAGACAATGGGAAAGTATTTGTAAATAGAAAGTTTGAAAAATTAGTAAAAGATTTGAATATAAAACACATTAAGACTTCATATTACAGACCAACTTCGAATGCCAAAAATGAGCGACAACATAGGACATTATACAACATACTAGCGAAAAATGTAGAAGAACACGATATGGATTGGGATCTTTATTTGGGAATAGCATTAGGGGCGATCCGTACACACCAAAATGAAGGAACAGGTTTCTCACCATTTTACCTAGTACATGGGAGAGAACCAATATTACCAATTGACAATTTATTAAAACCTAGGAGAAAATATATGGGGGAAGATTTTCAGGAAACAAGGTTGCAAGAAATGCACAAAGCACATATACGTTTAAGAAATAATATAATTAAGGCTCGAGAAAGACAGAAGAAATACACAAATAAAAATGCACACTTACAAGAGTTCAACATAGGTGATAGAGTCTATTACAAAAAACATAGGAAAAATTCTAAGTTTGATGCTCATTGGGTGCCGGGATATTATATTTTAGAAAAAAAAGGTCCAGTATCATATACTATTAAGAATCAAGTTACAGGGCATGTTGCACGTTCACATGTAGAGCACTTAAGACGGGATAATGAGGAAAAAGATGCAGAGAATAATAATTATTATTATTATTCAGAAGAAATATTGTCAGATGGACAGATTGTCAGACAAATGGAATATCCAATACCTATAGAGAATGGGAAACAAGTAACAACAGCATCTACTACGGCTGAACAAGAAGAAACAATACCAAAAACAGTCGTGACAGAGGAAAACAACACGTATGACGGTTATAATAGTGAAGAATCAATCAAGGAAAAAATAGAAGCTCCATTTATGAATACAAGACAGGCAGTAAAAAGAAAGTTAGATAGACAGAAAGAAAAAGAAATTAAGAGGCAAAGGAAGTTTAGACTGAATTCTTCAAGTGATGAAGATATGCCCCTGTTTGAAAATTTATTAAGACGTCAAGACAGAAAAATTAGATTGGATTTAGAAAGGAAGAGATTAACGGTTGCTAGTAATGGATATACAGATGCGGAACAAGAGATGGATGAAAAGTCAGAAACTGTTGAAGATGCTGATATGAAAGAAGATAGTTCTCCTCAGGAGGATGACGACATTGATGTAGATATTGCACTTATAGAAAACAATTTGAAGCTATTAAGGAAATGGAGAAGAGATAAATAGCGAGTTAGAATATTCTGCAGATTGCAGATAGAAGAAGAAGTTAGACACGGTATTTCTGAATTTCTAAGGAAGGAAGTTGACAAATAACTTAGTCAAGTGTTGTCGGGATGAATAGACATAATGTTGTGATAAGTTAAGACTTATTGATATGTGCTTTATTATCATTTTGATTTTTAAGTTGAAGTGTTGAGTTTTTCTTAGACGGAAAATAATTGATTAGTAGTCATAATATGTATCTATATATATGGTTTTTCATTTCATCACATATGTTTAATTTGATTAATGTGTGGGGATAAAGATGATGTCAAAGAATGAGGGGGTTGATATTGTTTAGTCTGTGTTTGACTTCAATTGTTCTTTATAAAATGTAAGGATAATTTAACTTTGCTTTTATTGAGTTATCCTGAGTGTGTTTAACATGATGCCTAGATAGACGTTCAGTTATGGGAAAAATGAAGAGTTGTTTTTGGGAACTTACAGAAAAGGTGAAACAGACGACTTAAAGTTGAGTTGTTTAACGTATATAACGTTTATAAATAGAAATTGAGTTAAGGGGGAAGTTGTGGTGATTAGCGAAGTGATTCAGTAGGTTGTAATGGAGGAGTATAATTAAAAGTGGCTGGGGGTATCAGCAACAATTGATAATTACATGTGGTTTAGAAAGAGTTAAAAATGGGGGATTGAATTAGGGACTACATTAGACGGTTCGTATTGTAAATACGTGGATTGAAATAGGAGCTGGGTTGAACAGCGTTTAATGGGAGAATATGGGGGGGGGGGGGAATGCCAGGTTGAATGTTGGCATTTAAATAAGTGGACACTGGAAGAAGAAGACTGTACGTAACAGTATACTAATAATTTGGAGGTTTTGAAGGAATGGTTGAATTTGACGAGGTGTATAATACAAAATGGTTGTAGTGTTGGATCAACTTTTTGATAACAACAATTATTATTGACGAAAATGAAGATAAATTTTAGAAACTTTATTTTTATAAAGTGTTGAGAATGCATGGGAAGAGAAATGTGATTACTTCTTACTTTTTCCTTACTTTCTATTTTTTTAAGGTGCGCACCTACCCAACCTAACTGACTTAACTAAACTTTTCTGTCTATCCTGGAATAGCGAGAATGTGAATAAGGGAGAAAAAGATAAGGGAAATATCTTCAATTTTTGTCAATCATAATTTAGATGGACACTTTAAAAGCAGTTCGCTTATAGAGAGTTTTGTAGAGAGATTTTGTGGAGAACTTTATAACGGATTTTAAAGAGAGTTTTGCATTGTTGATATTGTATGAATTATGTCTTTGCTTAGCATTTGGATATGATGAGATAGGAGGGTGAGATTTTGACTTAGGAAATATATGGGATTGTTGGGCAGGTATGATATAGAATCGTAGGGTAAAGGGGTTAAGAGTTGGGGTTGAGACTTTTTCAGGGAAAAAGTCTCCTTGAAGAAGTGGAGGAATGTAACAGTAAAGGGAGCTTAGGAGTTAATGGATGCTGCGCATTCATTAACTAGTGGGAAATCATTAGTTAGTGAACGTGTGTACACGAATGGGTAGACGTATCCAGGGCTTGCACACACGTCACTGGGGGGACTTGGGACTTGGGATTCAACTAGGAAAGATGTCGGTGTTTACCATCATCAGTCAGAAGACGTACGATTTCAATGAATAAACGAATGTTTATCTAACAGCCGAGACTTGTCCACTATATTGACACGAGCCTTCCACACACAGCCTTATCATATCATCACCACACTGTTATAAAGGACAATAAGAAGAAGCAGCAGCAGTTGTAGTAGCAGGTTGTTATCAACAATAACAACAAGTATCAACAACTTAAAATAATTTTTATTTTGCGGATATATTATAAAATTATATTATAAAACAGCTGAATAAATTATGGAGTGGGACAGATAGAACTACAAAAATTAGATTGTTAAGAGCATGCATCTTTCCCATTGCAACATACGCCTGTGAGACATGGACACTTACTAAACAAGCTGAACAGCGCATAAACGCCTTTGAATATAAATGTTATAGACGAGTTCTAAGAATATCTTGGGTAAAGAAAAGAACAAATGCATCCATACTTCAAGAGTTGAATATTGAAGAAGGTTGGCTAGTAAAGACGATAAAACAAAGAAAATTGAAATATTTTGGTCACTTGAAACGTCACGAAAGTCTGGGGAGAACAATAATGGAGGGGTATATGCCTGGGAAGAGAGGAAGAGGAAGGCCAAAGAGAAGATGGGTGCAGGATGTGGCGGATGATCTCCAGATGGGTGTATCAGACGCGGGACATCTTGCTTATGATCGAGAGGTTTTCCGGAAGGTTGTTATGGAAGCGAGGTTCTGCAAAGGACATGCTACTGAATGAATGAATGAATGAATGGATATATTATTACTACTACTACTACTACTACTACTACTACTACTACTACTACTATTATTATTATTATTACTATTATTATTATTATTATTATTATTATTATTATTATTATTATTATTATTATTACTATTATTTTGTAATTATTAAAGTCAACTAGTCGGGAGTCTCTGTTTCGAAGTAGTCAAGCCGTCTGACTCGTTCTTCGAATGTTGAGGGTTCGATTCCGGGCCGCATTCTTCGGTAGACAGTGCATTATTTCGGAGGCTCTTGAAGGTCGCCGCTGGAACTACACAGTTCGTGCTTTGTGCAACGCTTTCCACGCTTTGGAAAGATACTCAGCCATATGGGATAAAAACCCGGTGCAATGATGTCGACCCTGTCAACTTTTAAGCAACAATTTTAAAGTCAACTAGAAAGCCTGCTGTTTATATGTTTTATGTATACGTTGTTTTATGGCAGAGTGGCTAGAGTGCCGGATTCTTCCTTCGGGAGACCCGGGTTCGAATCCTCGGTAAAGTGTGGATTATTTTTTTGTCGGAGGCTAAAATAACACCCTAACCTGCACAGTTCGCGTCGACTTCACTAGCGAGGTGGCCTTAATTGCTCATGCTAAAGACCCACCCCCCCCCCCCTTGCCATACATCGCGAGGTTATATATAGGCAGTAAATGACAGTTAAATTACAGTTGTGTTCTGGTATTTAAATTATGTAAATGTTGTTTACTATTGCAGAACTGATCATCGTCTGCCCGTCATAAATTTGATCCTCAAGCTCCAAGAATGTCAGCAATTCACATTCCACCTTGTGTCTGCGGTGTTCTATCAAGTCCTTGCAAAATTCCTAAAGCCTGATTTGACTGGCTTCGCCTAAATTGCAGCCTATTTGCCATGACTTCACCTATGCAGTTGCCTATTTACCATGACTTAAACTACGCTAATAGTTTGTATAATTTAAAATACAATAATCTGTGTTGAACAGAATAATTAACCTTAATTTTAAAATGTCAATTTTATCTGGTCTTTATGATATTTAGACTTTAATGCTAGGATTTCCTTGGCATGGCACGCAGTTTGTCAATGTATATTTGTTTCTGCAGCAAGGCACTGTCGTCATTTGGAGATGATAGGTTCGAATCCCGGTCGGTAACTATATCATTCAATGTTTAAGTTGTCTACGGCGTCTTCTAGTCTCTTCTTCTTTCTTCTAATTCTATGAGCGCCAGAAACAGTACATGTGTGCTTATTTAAGAAATCCAAACCATCAACGTGAACACAACAACAGCCTATAAAGTGTTCGTTTACTTCAAGTCTAAGCATATGATAGTGTAAACAAATGGAATTCATTCGAATTTTAGCATACAACATTGTAAAGACATTGTAGTTCAAAGCAAACAGAGTGAATTTGTAGTACTTCTCTTCTTAAAACTTTATTGTATTGAATACTAGCATATGATTCAAGAAATTGTTTCGGGCGGAGGAGTGCAATTGGGAGGGTACAAGCTTATGTTAGTGTGAGGAAATGCAACCTAAAGACTAAATGTCATGGCAAGGCAGAACAGGCCCTAAGCCTTGGATGGCAACTGGTCTAGGATTGAAGTTACGACAGGCAGACAGAGCATTGTTTTGCTGATCCGGCAGCTTCTGCAGCTTGTCTTGTTCCAAATGTATTGGTTTACCTTTCCTCTGGAGTGCACTAGACAGGCCGAGAGAGGGATCATGCTGCATGGGCAACACATGGTCTGTAAATTCAGTCCAGGCTTTGTGTTATGCAGATGTATAACTCCATTTTACAAACTATCGTCTGTCAAGACGGCAAGGTGCCAGTCGATTTAAGAAAGCAGGATTTTAATCCATGATTCCTTAACCCCTACCTTTTTTCTTTGGTCATATATCTACACCTGTGGACGTTCGGAGTGCCATAATTTTGCCCTCGCACTGCCCCTTACCGTAATTGTAGTGAAGCGGCACCCTCGATTGCTCTTTAATGTTGTAAGCCTGGGATAGTCTCTGTAACTGTATCCGCCCGCCTTCAATCCTGGATTTCTGTCTCTGTAACTGTATCCGCCCGCCTTCAATCCTGGATTTCTGTCTCTGTAACTGTACTCGCTCGCCTTAAGTCCAAGATTTCTGTCTCTGTATCTTTTCCGCCCGCGTTTAATCCTGCCATTTCATGTTTCCCGCCCGCCTTCTGTCCTGGATGTCTATATGTGGATCTATGTCTGTTCTTACTTATGTCTCTGTGTCTTTGCCATCTATATTCAGCCGTACACTTGAGAACAATTATCAACAAGGATAGAATCTTTAGTAACGTTTCCCATTTGCTTTCATGTCAGCAATTTGATAGAAGCTAGAAAACATGTTGATCAATTTTTTCCATCAAAATGTCTAGTATTGTTACTGGTTGTTATTTTATGATGAATAAATACATGGCATCACCACTTTTCAATTGACGTATGTTTGTTTTCTTGTTAAATGTGATTGTATGCATTAAGTAGTCTTGAGCTACAATAGTGATTTGTGATATATCACAAAGTGATTTCATGTATACTTCACCTCAACACCACAAGGTACAAGAGGAACATGATGAAATGATGAGATGAGATGAAGGAGTCTTGATTGCTTGCTACAGATGCAAATTAAATAAATATCAATTGAGTAATTCCGCGAGGACGCGAAAATAGTTCATAGATAAATGCACACGTATTAGAAGTAGAAGAAAGAAGGAGAGACTAGAGGACACACTAGACAACTTAAAAATTGAAAGATGTAGTTTCGCCACCGGATTTCGAACCTTTACCCCAAATTATGACAGCGTCGAAGTACACTTGTTCCTGCAGCGAGGCGCTGTCGTCATTTGGAGGTGACAGGTTCACATCCCGGTGGGGTAACTATAACATATAATATATATAGGATAAAACCGGTGCACTGACGCACATTTAATTAGATAACTTGTTTATACTAATTATAAAATTATAAGAACTTTCTTTCTTCCTCGGTATGTTTCCTTTCAGAGTAGTTTTATGATTGATTGATTGATTGATTTAGGAACCGACATCACAGCATTCGGGACATTCCCATAAGCGCTCCGTCCCCATCCTCAGCAGCCAGCGAAGAGTTCCAACACTAATAGTTCCAGTAGCAATCTGATTATATATCCGTCTCGCCTTTCCTCTGAGCGTCGATCGTCGGCCAGATCCCCTCGTCACACCTCGCTGTCTCATTCTTACCAGATTATGGTGATCCATTTGCTCCTCCGAAGTGTACACGTGCTCCCACGAGGCCGCAACCACGTCTGTCTTGTCATGCATCAATACTCCACCAAGTTCTGCCGAGCCAGCCAATCTGTCCGCCTGTTCATTCCCCAGCACACCGGCATGCCCCGGAGAAAAGATCCAGGTGATACTTGCTACCCGTGACCTCCGAAGCGAAGCAAGCCACTCTGCACGAAGCTTGCCTGTTCTCACTCTCCTGAGTCAGTTACAATCACAATGTGTGTATGTGTCGTGTTCTCTATCCAGCGGAAAGCTGCACTGACAGCCTCCACCTCCATTCTTAAGCTAGATGTTGTGTCATCATACGCCAGGCTCTCCTGCACCAAACGCCGACCATTAGCTTTTACTAAGAACCCCCAGGCACTTCTCCTACCTCTCAACACCGACCCATCCGTGTAGATAATCACATCACCCGGGCGAGAATTATCCTGAATAAGATAAGATAAGATAAGATAAGATAAGATAAGATAAGATAAGATAAGATAAGATTGTCAGAGTCTTGCGTAGAGCAAGATAAGTAGCTCGTTTACTGGCAAGTGTAAAGCAGTATCTAACTATCAAATCACACGAAGTGAATATCCGAACCTGTTATTTACAAGCTTTATATACGCGCTGCATTCATTATCGCACCGACATCGCGCAATGACAATCCATAGCAATCATTACGGCATGAACAATATCAATATAATACATACAGACACATGCAATCAATGTACATATCACTTACAAGCCAAAACACTCAAGCGTTCGAACCAGTCTCCCACTGTCGCACAGGCTAGCTCTCAAGGCAGATTCAAAACCATTCGCAGACTCATGCGACCTGCTCATACAAACACCTAACCCGGTCTGACTAGCCTTTCTTTCTACACGCTAGTCGGCGCTCAAGTCCGCTGGTGTGACCCCTGCAAGGTTCACGGGGTGTACCGCTGCCCAGCGGTCGTTTAAGCGTCGCTCAGTTGCTGTGCTTGGCTGCTTATACGGGCGTCGTCGAAGACGCCGCATTCCCTCTGCAGTGTTTAACATCACTCAGGGTTGCGTGTTGTTATGTTGCCTGGCGTTGGTACAGACAACGCGTCGCAACCTCAGATGTGAGATCTTGACACTCTCCACACCTCTTTTTCATGAAAGGATTTCCTTTCATGTACAATATATATAGGTGTTATTAAACTTGTCAAAATCGAACATTGTATAACTTAGTAGTTATTATAAATATATACAGGTGAATAGTAAACAATATGTATACAACAATTATGTTGCACCATGAAGTACAACAGTCAAGTACAATCTATTTAATGGGCATTACCTCGCTGTGACACAGCTAGTCCGGTAGGTATCGGCTAAACTGGCCCCTACCTCAACAACCAAAAACAAAAATACTAAACTCATCAGGTCAAGCTGTGAGCATCTCCCTCTGAGATAGCTCCGTCATCAGACCTCTGTTTAGAGTTTCTAATGAAGGTCAACAGTTTTGGCAATATATTGTCCATATATAAATGACGTCACATTGACATGTTATCTATCAAGCACACATGTGAATGGTTACAATACATATTTACACATCACCACGAATTTAGAGTAATGTCCCCTGGTTATTATACAAAAAATTTAGGAACAATAATTTATCGTCGTTTGGAAGACATAAATTACAACTGCAAATTTATTTCTTAGTGTCATAATTTGATACTTATTGACAAATGTGCACAAAAAGTCACGTTTGTAAAGAAGTAATCAAGTTACGATGCTGAGATTACATATTATAAATATCGACATATACAATTCCGTATATGGACATATTTTAAATCACATTTTAATACAATTGTCATAAATTTATAGACTTTTTAGCGTAGTCTGCTAACTTTTAAATTAATATGCAAAAAATACCGGAAGTATACAGCTGTGTTATCTTACACATGTGTTGTGGTGTCATTCACACGACGTTGTTCCGTTCTGGATGGATATTATATAAACGGAGTAGTAGTTGTTACTATCAGCTGTTGGATCGTCTCTTCCGCCTTCTGCTCGGATTGTAATGTTGCAGTCATCTTTCGTACCTTGTTAAAACGTCTTGGACACATCGGTCTGGATACATTCAGGATTACTTCATGCTGTAGTAGCTTGGTAAGTTCCTGGATCTTGTCGTGTTGTCCAGTGACACTTGTATTTGTAGTGTCCACTTGTTACAATATTTATGTATTTACAATAATAATCACATTCTTTCTCATATCTCACAGTTATACAACACATTAGTTTACATAATAATGATTCCATTCTTTCACATATCTCACAATTATACACGCATTCATTCGCATAATAATGATAATAATAAGAATACAAATATGTACACATGTTATATACATTGGGAGATACAATCTACCCTATCACATTGTTGTACACAGCGTTACTGACACATTGTCACAATTGGCTGTGGTACTGAGCACTATCTACGTTGCAGTTTTATACACCCTCTGCACTGTGCTCTGGTGTTGACTGGGTATTAGGTTCGTCGTATGGACATCTCGACAAAAGATCTGCAAGACAGTTTTGGGAACCCTTTATATGGTTAATCTCATAGCTATAGTCCTGCAGAAGAAGGGACCATCTTGCCACCTTGCTGTTACTTGGCGTTCCTCTGGTAACAATTGTCAGCGGACTATTATCTGTTTCAATAATGAAATGTTTACCTAACAGAAATCTAGAGAGTTTCCGTACCGAAAATACCATGGCAAGAGCCTCGAGTTCCGGCGTACTATAATTTCGTTCGCTGGTGTTCAGTTTTCGAGAGACGTAGTATACTGGGTACAAGATTTGGTCGTGTTCCTGTAGAAGCACACCTCCAATGGCTACGGAGCTCGCGTCACATCTTAATCTAAAAGTGATATTCAAATTTGGCAATTTTAGAATAGGTGCTTTAGAGAAATATGAAAGAATCTTCGTAAATGCTGGCCTTAAACATTCGCTGTTTACAATCACGTTGGGCTGTTTATTTGTTAGTAAATCAGTGAAACATTTGGTCAATTCAGCAAAATGAGGAATAAATTGTCTATAATAGTTTAAAAGACCTAAGACACTTCGCAACTGTTTCTTAGTTGTCGGAAGCGACAATTTCAAGATTCTAGACATGATGTTATCGTCAGTTGATATAAAGCCATTTGAGATCTTATAGCCCAAAAATGAAATTTCCTGAAAGGCTATATCAACTTTGGAAGGTTTTACAGTCAGTCCATGATGTCTAATCCTGTCAAATGTCTGTTGTAGTGCTGTTATGTGATCTGTCATGTCCTTTGTGTGTATGCAAATGTCGTCCATGTACCAAATGATGTTAGCAATGTCTGTCAAAAGAATTCTTGTCATTCTGACGAAGGTAGCCGGTGCATTGACTAATCCGAAAGGTAGTTTACACCATTCGTATAAACCCCACGGTGTGGCAAATGCAGTCAGATGTATACTGTCAGGATGTACAGCTATCTGCCAGTAACCTTTCGTCATGTCAAGTTTGGTGAAATAACGTGAGTCAGATAGTTCAGTCAGGATGTCTTCACAGTTGCTCATCGGTTCTAAATCCAACTGTGTAATGCTGTTGAGCTTACGATAGTCCACACAGAGTCTGATAGTTTTGTCCTTTTTCCGTACTAAAACTATTGGTGAACAGAAATGAGATTGTGAACGTCGAATGATATGATTTGCTCCTAAATCAATGATTTCTTGATGTAGTTTTTCCTTATAATGTATAGGGATGGAATACGGTCTACACTTAATAGGAATGTCAGGATGTCAAGATGATTTGGTGTTGAACTAAGTCTGTCTGTCCTGGGCTGTCAGAAAAGATCGTCCTGTACTCTTGTATCAGTTGTCTGCAACTGTCAGTCTGTGTCTGCGTCAGTTTAGGATTTACCTTAATGTCCTTTACGTTGGTCGTCGTGTCAAGAACTGGTGTCGGTATCTCGTCAGTGTCGTTGTCGTCCGACTGGTCCATTATGGTGGTGCTTGCTGCAGTCTGTACTTGGTCGTCTTGCCTGTGGTAATATGGTTTGAGCATGTTAATATGGAAAATTTTATGTTTGTCCCTAACTGCAATTTCGTAATCTACCGTCGAAATTTGTCGTAGTACTTTGAACGGTCCTTGCCATGAGTCAGTGAGGAGATGTCTATCATTTGGCAAAAGAAGAAGAACGTCGTGTCCTGGTGTCAGTGTAATAGTTCTATTTCCTCTGTTAGCATATTGTCGGTAGATAGCTCCTGATTTCTGGAGAGCTTGTTTGGCTAACACACATGATTTCATAATTCTGTCACGCAATGATGTTACATGTTCATATGATGAAATGAGTCTAGGCAAAGTTGTACTTTCAGTCAACATAGATTCATACAAAGATAATGGGCCGCGTGGTTGTGCACCATATACTATCTCGAATGGTGATAACCCAGTGCTGGAATGGAGCACTTCCCTATAGGCAAACAAAATTGCAGGTAAATACGTATCCCAATCTTCAGGATGTTCTTGGGTTACTTTAGAGAGCATATGTTTAAGATCGCCATTAATTTTTTCCACGATACCTGTCGAATGTGGGTGGTAGGGGCTGTTGAAGCATTGTTTAACACCCAGCATCTTGGTAAAGGCTTGTGTAGCTGCGGCAATAAACTGGCTACCCCGATCTGAAAGGATGGTATCAGGGAATCCTACTCTAGCAAAAATATGAAAGAACACTTCCATGATGTCTTTGGAAGTTATGTTCTTCATTGGAACCGCTTCAGGCCACCGACTACATAGATCAATGAGTGTTACAATGTACCTATTACCTCTTGATGTTACATGGTTAAGAGGACCAACTATATCGACCGAGATCTTTTCAAACAGTCTACTAGCCAAATCAGTAACTTACAATTCAGCTTGTGGGTGTTTACCCTTTTTGACAAGCTTTAGGCAGATGTCACACGATTTGCAATACTGTTTGGTATCGTTGCAAAACTTAGGCCAATAAAATTGAGTAAGTAACCTTAAGGAGAGGAGAGGTCGAGAAGATGTGGCTGGGAAAGAGGCAGGCTGTCAAAGACTGGCAAAAGGCCAGAAAGGCTAACATGCCACAGGTTGAGTTGGCGAACCTGAAGACTGAGGTCGTTAGGACGACGACTTTATTCAAATCCTGCGCCAAACAGGCCAAGGCCGACAAATGGGACTAGTTCTGCAGGAAGGTGAGCTCCGAGCAATCTCTTCCGACATTCTGGCGCCTCCACAAGAGCATGAACGGTGCTGCACAACGTAGGGGTATTCCAGACTTTCAAGGCACAGACCTCGCATGGAAAAAGTCGGATGCGGATAAAGGTAAGGACCTTCTTTCACGCTACATAGAACAGACTGACCAGAAAGACGAGCCCGCCAGACAGAGGACCACAACAACACTCTCTCAGTTGTGCGAGGGGGTCGGGACAGACGAAGAATGGACAATCACAGTTGACATATTGCGTGCGATGCTCAAGACATCACCTAACACCGCCCCAGGCCCAGACGGCATCCGATATGGTGACCTAATGGTGATATCAGATGATGACATGGAAGAACTGGCCAGAGAATTCAACACCAGTATCCAGAGGGGTCAGGTCAAAGAAGAATGGCTACACAGCTACTTGCTGTCGCTGCCAAAACCGAACAAAGACCACTCCAAGATAAGCGGCTACAGAATCATTACGATGCAGAATACTGTTGGCAAGCTACTGGAGAAAATTGTAGCACACAGACTTGCTTGGGACTTGGAACAGCTCGGCTGCTTCCCGCCCACACTTGGAGGATACAGACGCAACAAAGAGTCATGGCTGAATGCGGCGGTCTTTGCTCAAGATGTTTACGAAGGATTTCAGGTCAGAGAAGAGACATGTGCGGCCGCCATAGACTTAGAGGACGCATATAACAGAGTATCTTTCGAGCACTTGATGCAAACCCTCCTCAGACTGAAAGTGCACCCTCACCTTGTACGATGGATAGCTGCAGTTCTACTCCAAAGGAAGGTGGTGCTAAGATGCGGGAGTTGGTCTTCTGAGCCGATAACGATATGTCCAGGATTGCCGCAGAGTTCACCACTGTCACAAGTACTATTCAACGTGTATACGGTGCCGATCACTGAACAACAGTTGGATGGGAGGGGTAGGACTCTATCATTCGTTGACGACATCCTCGTGTATCGACAGGGTCGAGATAGACAGGCGGTTGCCAACTATATGCAGGGCGAACTAGATCGAATTTCCTCATGGTGTGCTGATGCCGATGCCCTTGTCAACCCTGCAAAGGCAACGGTTACATGGTTCTCACTAAAAAACCATATTGTGAAAACAGACCTGCCGGCAGTAAGAATGGATGGGAGCATTCTGAGTAGAACCCAGTCAATGACATATCTTGGCGTGAGGCTTGATCGTAGCCTGTCCTTCAAAGATCATGTCGACTATGTCATAACGAAGGCTCGAAAAGGTTTTCCAGCAATGAGAGTCATGGTGACTGCCAATATCGAGCAAAGACTGCTATTACTTCTGTTCCAAGGACTTGTGCTTTCACGCATCGAGTATGCCCTGGCCATCCTCACTGTCAGCCCTACACAGATTGGAATACTTGAAAAGGTACAAAACGAAGCCATGCGCATCATTTTGGGCTGCACGAGAGACACCAGCTGTGTAGCAATGAGATACCTCCTTGACTTCCCGACAATGGAACACAGGATCAAGATCTGGAGAGCTCGTGCATGCTTAAAAATAAGTGCAGATGAGCAGCACCCTCTGCATGACGCTGTATTCAGAGAAAAGGGTGACAGGCTAAAGAGGGGCAAATCATGGATGGGTCGGGCGGAAGATGTCGTCGTACAGGTCTGCAGTCTTACCAGTATCAACCCCGGCAAGGAATGGGTGCCGGTGCCTCCAGCTTTTAAGTGTACCTTCTCCTGCATTATCACACTCGACAGACGGTGCAGAGAGCAGAACCCTGCCGCTGTCAATGCAGAGGTTAACGCGCTCATCTATGATCACTCAGATAGCCCCGAAGTGCTCATCTATACAGATGGATCTGTTGTAAAGCAGCAGAGAAGTGCGTGGGCATTTACAGCCCGTTCAGCGGGCCGAACCGTTCAAGAATCCAGTGGTGCCCACTCTATGACCACGAGCAGCATGACGATGGAGGTGATGGCAGTTACACAGGCTTTCATATGGCTGGAATCACAGCATTATACCAACGTGTGTGTACTAATTGATTCAATGAGCATGATTCAGAAGGTCGAAGCTGGATCTGTACGTAGACAGTGGACTGAGTCGCTGCGGAAGTCTGTTGTCCGCAAAGTCACCTTCATCTTCGTCCCGGGACATGCGGGAGTCGAGGGAAATGAACGAGCTGATAAATTGGCTGGCTCTGCACCCCCTGTAGATGGCCAGCCCATGGATCGTGCCGATGTTATTAATGCCCTTAAAGATATGGCGAGAACAGAGGATTTTGACGCCAGTGATTCCACATCGCTTTCCAGGATGAAAGACCTGGGAGTAAGAATCGGCACAGCCAGACGCGATAGGTACATCGGGAAAACAAAGCGCCTCGTCAACCAACACAGAACTGGCACTATTAGCCACCGGACGCTGATGCATATGTTGGGGGGAGGATCTGAGCACCTATGGACATGTCCGGAGTGCAACGAAGATACCCCAACTGATAACTGATAACTGAAGTAACCTTGCTCTAGTTTTAGCATACGCCATGTGTCCTGCAAAGAGTATGTCATGAGCTAGATTCAATGCTTGTTTGCGGTTTTCTAACGGTAGCACTGTTTGTTCTATAGTGCTGGAACCTTTGGTGTAATAACGTGTTAGAATTCCGTTCTTCAGAGCAAAGTACCATTGAGCATTCTTTGCTACTCTTGGCTTTTGGCCTACAAGTTTAAAATAATTTTGCAAAGATCGATCGGCTTTCTGAGATATTATAAACTTCTCCCTAGTTGTCTCAGGAGATGTTACAACTGGACTTACTCGTTGTAAAGCCTCTGTTTGATCGATTCGATCTTGCATCTGTGCAGTAGATCTAGTTACTGCATTTATTACATTACAACGATCATTCTCATCACACATTGATGTCACATTCACACAATTACATGTATGTTCTGGCGTAGCCAGATTGGTATTTGTACATTCATTTACAGGTGGTAATACATCATGAATGGTGATTGGTGATGAAGGTGAAATGGTAGTATCAATATTACAAATGACAGTTGATGTACTACTGTCATGTGGCATGTCATTCACTTCAGGAAGGTTTCCAATGATAATATCGCAACAAGGATTGGTTAATGCTGCGCATTTAACCTTTCCTGTAAAGAATGGTGTAGTTATATATGCCCTTGCAAGTGGATATTTCTCTATGTTCCCTGAGAACGTCCTGCATGTGACATATTTACCACTATATTGTGATGGTAAAATATAATCTCTCTTTACACCAATGAGAGTACTCCCGCTATCACGTAAAACTGTGGCAGCTCTACCATTAACATACCCCTGGTGGATGTTGTTTACCTTGGGAGTTTACTACAAAATTGGCCTCCTCACTGGTAACAGGTATAGAATGGCCGCATGTTAACACGCCATCCTCATGAAATTGATCACAAATGGTACATTTTTCATGATGGAACACATCAATGGAATGTGCTGAGTTTACTGGCTGATCTTGTACACTTTCATCTTCTGAAGAAGAACTGTCAAACATGGCTGCATTAGCCTTTCTGGTCATTGACTTGCCTTTACAATCCTTATGCCAGTGACCAAAAGCCTTACAAAGATAACATTTTGTAAGTTTTCTGTAGTTCTTCCTTTCTTTATCTTGCTTAGAAATGTAGTTATGCAAGTAAGCAGTGTACCCAGGATGTTGGTCGCACATATCATTCTCATTGTGTGAATAGTGGCAATATCTGCACTGATACAATTTCTCTGCAGCTTGTTTATAAGGTCTTTGTTTGTTATTTGACCCTGCCTGATATTTGCCATATGTAGCTTCTGCTACAAAGTCTGTGCTGGTCAGACTACTAGAGAAACATTGCTTATTGGCTGAAAAGTAACCAGAGCCACGATTTTCCATCTGTTGGAAACTCTCACACTGACATTCCAACAAAAATTTAGAAAATGGGGGTGGGAGAGATGTGATAATCTTATCTCTCAACATAAGATCAACTAATTTGTCATAATTTCCATTTACTTTGGCTGCTGACAGCCATTTAGAAAAAAATATTCTGAATTTCTGAGATGTAATCAGAGAACGTGTGTGTTGGCTTAGGAGACAACTTCCTAAACTGTTCTCTATAACCTGATTCATCAAGTAAAAAATGCGACATAATTTTCGCCTTAATGTACAGATAATCTTCTTTCAGGTCATTTGGGATCGACTCCATGACGTTGAGAGGTTCCCCAGAAATACTTCTCACATATACTATACCCCATTCAGGTTTTGGAATATTATAATGATCCATGACAAATTCAAAATTTTGGGTGAATGCTGCTATGCAATCACCTGTGTTGTAACCTTTAATCAGACCTTGGTATTTCTTATAAGGTTGATCTTTGTCTGTTTCTCTATTATTTTTATCTTTAGAAGATTCAGATTTAAGGTGTTCAATTTTCAGTTGTGTTTCTTGCTCTTCTCTCTTACTTTGGGCTAAGATCTCAGCTT
This sequence comes from Cepaea nemoralis, assembly GCA_014155875.1. Taxonomy (NCBI): domain Eukaryota; kingdom Metazoa; phylum Mollusca; class Gastropoda; order Stylommatophora; family Helicidae; genus Cepaea; species Cepaea nemoralis. The sequence continues at coordinate 88,105 of JACEFZ010009502.1, forward strand.
GCCTCACTGCCGCTTCTGACTGTTTTAGAGCAGCTTCTGATTGTGCTTGTTGAAGCTTTAGAGCAGCTTCTGATTGTGCATGTTGAAGCTTTAAAGCAGCTTATGATTCCTTTAGAGCAGCGTCTGACTGTGCCTGCTGAAGCTTTAACGCCCTTTTGGCAGCTCTCTCATCCCTCTCACTAATATGTTCATGTTTCATGAGATATTCTGCATATTTACTTTCACTCCATGCTCTCAATCCCTCACCAGACATATTCACTTTTAAACCCATTTCAATGAAATCGTTTAAAGAAGACATGATGAACAATATGTATGATGGAATGAATATAAACAAAATTACTTATGATGTTAGTAATTTACAAATATTTCTAGCACAGTTGATGTTTAAAGCCAGACTAACGAAAGTATAAAGAGGAATGAAAAAAATTTTATACTCAAGTAATCCATGGACAATGTGCTGTTCTGTGGTGCTCGAAATCACACTGGAACGTACTTCGGGTTGACGCACACAAAAAATTGTTGAAGTTCACAAGGTTCAGGTCAAGTTGACACAAAAAAACCTGTACTTTTGAAACTAAACGAAATTATAACGTTTGTAAATGTATGGTGTGTGTAATGTCACTGAAGTCTGTAAAGGTTTGTATGTTGTCAAGTATTATTGTTAGTCGTTACCACAATCAACAACTTTCACGCTCACACTAACCCTACTCAATGACATTCAAGGGCACGGCCGCCATTTTGGATTTTAGGTACAAAATTGGTTGAATTTGGCGATAAGTCTGAAGACGCCTCGATTGGCTTCAAATAATGTCTTCACCCTTATAATTTAATGAAATCAACACTATTTAACTGTTACTTTACCCTAATCTATGACTTGAGCACTTCTATCGACATCTTCACTTCAAAAACTCGGACAAAAAAAATCTACAAGTTCGCATTCAGTTCAAAAACCCGGACGAGCCCCCACGTTCGCACTTGTCAGAGTCTTGCGTGGAGCAAGATAAATAGCTCGTTTACTGGCAAGTGTGAAGCAGTATCTAACTATCAAATCACACGAAGTGAATATCCGAACCTGTTATTTACAAGCTTTATTTACGCGCTGCATTCATTATTGCACCGACATCGCGCAATGACAATCCATAGCAATCATTACGGCATGAACAATATCAATATAATACATACAGACACATGCAATCAATGTACATATCACTTACAAGCCAAAACACTCAAGCGTTCGAACCAGTCTCCCACTGTCGCACAGGCTAGCTCTCAAGGCAGATTCAAAACCATTCGCAGACTCATGCGACCTGCTCATACAAACACCTAACCCGGTCTGACTAGCCTTTCTTTCTACACGCTAGTCGGCGCTCAAGTCCGCTGGTGTGACCCCTGCAAGGTTCACGGGGTGTACCGCTGCCCAGCGGTCGTTTAAGCGTCGCTCAGTTGCTGTGCTTGGCTGCTTATACGGGCGTCGTCGAAGACGCCGCATTCCCTCTGCAGTGTTTAACATCACTCAGGGTTGCGTGTTGTTATGTTGCCTGGCGTTGGTACAGACAACGCGTCGCAACCTCAGATGTGAGATCTTGACAAAGATAAGATAAGATAAGATAAGATAATTCAAAACAATATTTTCCCGTGATGAATTTGAATAACGAAGACACAAACAATAGATTGCACGATTTATTGCCTGGCATATTTCGTTGCATCTCTCATCAGGTACATACTGCAGAAATCACACAACTTACGTGAATTAATTAGATAAATCCTTCAAACTGAAATATACACATGTTCGCACAGTAATGTCGATTGTCTACCACGGTAATTTTAAACTGACTAACATGTCTTTCTGCTTACACAAGGACGGCTTACGAATGTTGATTAGTATAGCTTCAGCAAACTTTAACAATCGACTACTTTGTGTTTTGAACAACACACGGAAGGCACTGTCTCTTTCAACCACGTGAGCAGTCTCGAGCACATGTCTCCCGACCGATGAAGCCAGACTTTTCCGGTGTGTCGGCCTGCCTAGGCTACTATCTTCTGTGTGTAGTATATTGTCCAACCAATTCGGAATATGTTCCGAAACCCTGCAATGTAACTGTCGCTCAGTTCTGCCTATGTAGATGGCCTCGCATCTGCATGTAAATTGGTAAATACAATTTGATTTGGCGTACAAAGCTACAGGTTCTTTTACTGCTGGGACTGGGATCGGTTTGTTTCGGTACCTGATGACTAGAGCTGCAGCACAGAATGTTCGCTCGACTGCTGTGGTGAGCCGGTCCCGCAGATGTTGCATTACGTCATCTCCTCGGAAGGTTAGCTGGATGAATACTTTAAGTTTAGGGACTGTAGTTACTTCTGATTTCGGTTTGGGCTGTTGGCAGTGGCGCTTTATAAATCCTGTGGAGTACCCATTCAGGTTTAAGGCATTCTTCAGAGTTTTAAATTCCTCTGTCAGTGTGTCCTGGGTGCATATCTTCCTAGCACGGTCAAACAGGGTCCGTACTAAGCCCTGTTTGTACTGGACAGGTGCGAAGCTCTGAAAATTTAAGTATTGGCCAGTCCATGTTTCTTTGCGGTTCACCGATCTTTGAATTGTGCCGTCTGCTCTACGTCTCATTAGGATATCTATAAACGGCAACGCTTCGTTGTGTTCGTGTTCCATAGATAAAGAGATGTTTTTATGTGTCTCGTTCATTGTGGCCTGGAACGACGTTGCTTGAAACTCGTCTGTGGTGATAATTAGTATATCGTCCACGTAACGACGGTAAAAGGCCAAGTTATTGATTTCTGAGGATCTCTTTTCTTCTAAGTGTGCCATGAAGATGTCCGCTAGAATAGGTCCGAGTGGGCTCCCCATGGCCACTCCGTCAATTTGGCGGTATGACTTGTTTAGAAAGTTGAATTGTATGTTGGCAGTACATAATTTTAATAGCCTCTCTAGAATAGCTGATGGTATGCCTAGTTTTAGTTGTTTGTCTCTAATGCGTTCGCTTATTATATTCACGGTCTCATCTAATGGAACGTTGGTGAATAAAGAGGCAAGTACATAAGATTGTCCCATTATTTCTCAACATAATTTCCACCAACATTGATGCACTTATCCCATCGTTTTATCAGTCATCCCAAACCGGCTGCATAGACCTGCGCGCTGTTTTCTAAACCACGTTTTCACTTCACATTCAACTTCGGTGTCATTCGCGAAGTGTCTCCCGCCAAAGACCAAAAAGATGGAAATCGCTAGGGACTAAGTCGGGGCTGTAAGGTGGATGTTCCAGAACTTACCACCTTGGTTAATTTTTCTCCTGAGTTAATCGAGCCGTATGTGGTCTGGCATTGTCATGAAGAAGCAACACTCATCTAGTCACCAGTCATGGACGTTTTCTTCGAATTGCATCACGAAGCATCGATATAACTTCACAGTACGATTCAGAATTCACATTGTCACCTTTCTTCTTGAAATTGGTTAAAAGCACTCCGTGACCACTGTCCGCATAACCTTTCCTGCTGATGGCGTTACCTTGAATGTTTAGACACAAGGCGAAGAAGGATGTTTCCATTGCATTGAAGCATGCTTTAATTCGGGCTGGTAGTCAGCATAAACAGGAAGCATTTCCTTATGAATGTCATTTGCAGGCAGTCCTTTTGTCTACAAAAATAAAAAAAACGCACAACGGCTCTTGCTCTTTGGCTGCACACTACTGTAAGTACAGTCGCCATTTTGTTTATGCGCTGCGCGTGCGCATTAGACACCTCGCGCCAGCTGAGGAACGGGAATATAAAGTTCGATGTTGCTGTCACGTAATGACACCTTTTGAAAACACCAACTACATTTACCTGCCATCTCACAGAACTGTGTGACTTACTATTTGACTCGCCCTACTTAACGACAATTATGTTCATTTAGATACCTATACAAGATACATTATCACAGTGTCGACAGACAAGTGATATATTGATATATTTAATGACAATTATGTTAATTTTGAGAAATGAAACATGACCAGTTTCAGTAAATAAACCATTCCATTGAGGCAGCCTTCCCAGTGGCGGAGCATGTGTAATTGCCCAACAAAGTTTAATACGAATACTTTTCCATACCGAAACATCTAAATATCCTATGTCATCAAAACGACAGATAATAAATAGCTTATTCGCACCAATCCTGTGCTATCAGTGTCAAACTAGGACATTATCCAAATCACACTTATAAAACATCAACACCTTTGAGATGAGATGCTTGAAGAGAGTTGCCAATTTAACTATCAGTGATCGAATACGATATTATGTTATCAGACAGACAGTGGGATAAACACATTGTGCCACACATACTGAAAGACAGAAGATCATATGGTTCGGCTATCTCGTTATGAATTAAATTGGATGGAACTGCGGTAAAGCTGTGAAAATGTAAACAATATAAAATGACACAAAGTAGTGCAGCTTTACATAACAGATTTGCGACACATACAGGACGTTGCGGCAATTAGCCTTTATCAGCAAACAAACACAACATATAGTCAAGGAGATCTCCTGTGACTACATCAAAAGGTGACGACAGGACGAGAAGAACAAAAGGATGAAATAATTAAAGCAATGAAGAGAAAATGAGAATTGAAAAAAAAATGTTCATACTTACCTCACAGTTCCGATCTGTGAGTGCTATCTCGTTAGGATGCAACACCATCAACTCCATCACTGGCCCTACATCAAAGAAGTTCTGCTATGAGAGCAAGAGGACGCCCGAGAAGACAATGCACTGACGTCATCAGAGATATTGTACAATCACACGGAATGTCTTCCCCACGACGCTTGGCGGAAAAAACAGAAGATGATGTTGCTCAAGATTATTTTTTTTTCTGTTTACCTTTAAATTGTTAATAACATTGTCAAATTTCATGTTTTTCTGTAAATGTGTTTATGTTGTTTCTGATGAAGATCACCAAGTTCCCAATGTTGATTAGTTATGTTGTAGTGTAACTTATTTTTAGCTTGTTTTGTATTACGTTATCATCATTATTGTTATTATTACGCTGTGATTTCCGTTTGCCGAATGTGGGTTCGTTGTAAGGTATGTGCAATGTGCATTTATTATCTTTCACTCTTTCGAAAGGAGTCACACATTCCTGTTATCATTTTGTATTTTGATATCCTGCTGCATCCGTTACCTCTCTATCTATTATTATTCATTCCATTGATTGATTTCTATACGAAATAGCCAATTGTCCCAAGCACAACTTTCGGATTTCTATTCCGCATTAAAGGTACGTGAACGACAGTGAAAATATAAATAGGAATCAAAAGATCAAAGATTTTCTGCTCACAGCCAGAAGGTTGGATGCAAAATCTGTCAATATGAAGAAAGAAAAATAACAATGTTAAGTTCAAGGTTCGTGGCAGCAGATACTTGTACACACTGGAGATCCAGAACAGAGACGAGGCAGAAAAGCTGAGACAGTCATTGCCACCTCGTACGGTAGTCATAGGACTAAGAATAGTCATAGAAATTAATAAACTAAAATGTGTAAACATCTGCTATTGTTCATGAAGTTGCTGCAGTTGTTTGTGAAGTAATGTTTATTGAATATATATTGTTGTTTTTTTTTTAAATATTCTTTTTGTTTTGAACAACAGCAACAATAACGGTGGGATAACAAATGGCATGCGCACATCTGACCTGGCTGATCAACAGAAGCAACTTCTTAACACTTCTCTAGAGGAGCAGGCAGTAAGCGAATCTGGAGCCTAACAATCTGAAGGGTAGCAACTCTTTCCGCTACAATGGCTGACCCACCAAACGACAGTCGGTGTTTAACCAGTTAAGGATGGCAAGGGGATCGTCTTGGTGACCCCAAAAGGTCGGGGTCTTCACAAACCCTCCAAAGACCATGGTCCACGTTGAGCTGAAGAAGGATCCCCTACTTACCATCAGTATAATCCGCAGAACATTCAGATATAAAAATTACCTCGAAGACTTGATGAAAGCGGCCGTTAGAAGGACCTGTGACATCCTCCAGAGCCTGAAGCCTGTGATCATTAAGAGCAAAGTCCGGGCTGCACAGAAGGACTAGGTCCATGGATTGTAGATTTAATAAACACAATGACACTGGAAAAAAAACACACACACACAATTAGAAAGTTAGTTAAATGTCCTTTTACAAGATGTCGCAATCAGTTGGCTGTTGGTGATTTTCTGACAATTGTACGTTAATCGTGTGTGTGCGTATGTGTGTATGTGTATGTATGTGTGTGTGTGGGGGGGGGGGGGGTGTGGGGTGTGTGTGTGTGTGTGGGGGGGGGGGGGGTATTTTAATGTTAATATCTCTCTATCTCTCTCTCTCTCTCTCTCTCTCTCTCTCTCTCTCTCTCTCTCTCTGCATAAGTTATTTAAATGATAATATGCAAATAAATAAGATACGTTCACACACACACACATATATTGACACCTAATGCTTGCAGTGTATCTCTCTCTCTCTCTCTATATATATATATATATATATATATATATATATATATATATATATATATATATATATATATCACTATCTTTATCTCTGCCTATCTTTATCTCTCTTTATATTTGTGTCTCAATCTCTATATATCTGCCCCTATCTCTTTTTATCTCTCTAATTCCATTTACCTCTATCTATCTCTCTATATCTCTATGTCTATTTCTACTCTCTTTATTTCTCTCTATATCTATCTTTCTTTTTATATATCTCGCTGTCTCTGTCTATATCTGTCTATCTCTATATCTTTATATTTTGTCTAGCTCTGTTTCAGTGTCTCACTATTGCTATTTTCCATGTTTTCCCATTTTTTCCCAATTTTTAATATTCTTGTGAGGCTGCTCACGATAGTAGACATTGTGTGCATGTGAAAAGTGTGGGAGTTTATTCAGATTAGTTTTAGTGATTATGTGAGGCAGCTTGTATGTGTGTGGATGGATGTGTGTGTATGTGTGTCTATATGTGTGTGTGTGTGTTTATATGTGTATGTGGATGTATGTGTGTGTGCATGTCTGTATGTGTGTATGGGTGTATATTTGTGTATTCATGTGTGTATGTGTGTGCTTGCATGTGGGTATGTCTGTACGTGTGTGTATGTGTGCGTACATGTGTGTTGATATGTATGTGCGTTGGTACATGTGTGTATGTGCGTGTGTATGTGTGTGTGTGTGTATGTTCATGTATGGATGTGTATATGTTTGTGTGTGTATGCGTACATGCATGCAGTGTATGCGAGGGAGTGTGTATCAGTGTGTTATGTGTGTATGAGTGTGTATATATGTGTGTATGGGTGTGGATGTGTTTAGGTGTGTGTATTTGAGTGGGTATATGTGTGTATTTGCGTGTGTATGTTATGTGTGTATACTCGTGTGTGCATGTGTATATGCATGCGTGTGTATGCGTGCATGCATGCCGTGTTTGCGAGGGAGTGTGTATTTGATAGCGTGAGGTTGTGTGTCTGTCTGTGTGTGGATGATAGTGACAGAGAATGAGATATAGTCTATAGAGTGACTGAAAGATGGAGCGAGTGAGTTAATGAGGGAAATAGTGAATGCGAGTGAGAGAAAGAGAGTGAGCGAACGAGAGAGAGAGAGAGAGAGAGAGAGAGAGAGAGAGAGAGAGAGAGGACAGACAGACAGACAGACAGACAGACAGACAGACAGACAGACAGACAGACAGAGTGAGACAGTGGGAGATTGGAAGTGTTAGTGTGTGTGTGTGTGTGTGTGTGTGTGTGTGTGCATGTGTGTGTGTGTGTTTGTGTGTGTTTGCGGGGATGTGTGTGTATAGGCGCGGGATGTGTGGGTGGGTGGGGGAGATTGTGTGGGCGGTTGATGTGTGTGTGGGTGCTAGTTTTGTGTGTGGGCAGGTGCGTGATGTGTGGGTTGGCGGGGATATGTGTGTGTGTGTGTTTATGTGTGTGTGTTTGGGATGTGTGATTAGGCGATGTGTGTTTGACTGGGTGGTTGGGGGGAGGGGTCTGTGCTTGTGTGGTGGAGGATATGTGGGTGTGTGGATGGGTTTTGGGATGGGTGGAGGATGTGTGTGCGGGTGGGGAGATGTGTGTAGGTGGGGGATGTATGGGTGGGTGATGGGTGGGCGGGTACATGTATGTGTGTCTGGGTGTGTGTGTGTGTGGGTGGATGGGGTGTGTGGGTGGGTGGGTGGGTGGGTGGGGGTGTGTGTGTGTTTGAGGAGATGTGTGTAGGCGCAAGGTGTGTATGGGTGTGGAATGTGTGGGTGGGGGATGGGTGGATGGGTGGGCACGTATGTGTGCCTGGGGTGTGTGTGTGGTAGGGTGGGGGTGTGGGTGGATGGGGGATGGGTGGGTGGTTGGAATATGTGTTTCATAACATGGTAATATGCATAGTTTATGTTTACAACATTCATTTGACAATGTATTTTTCCTATGTGAATGTATTATGCATTATTTATGAACGAAAGATGAGTGATTGGAAAGGCCGAATATAAGACGGGCCTGCGTGCCCAATTTTTAACCCTTTGAACATAAAATCCGTTCGTTCGTTCGTTTGCTCATTTGTTCGTTCGTTCGCTCTGTCTCTTTCTCTTACTATCTCTCTATCTCTCGTTATCTCTGTCTAGCATTGTATATCTCTTTATCATTCTCTTTCTATTCCTCTATATTTTTGTCCATATCTGTCTATCTCTTTTTATCTGTGTCTCTCGTTATTCTCTCAGTCTATCTCTTTTTACCTCCATCTCGCACTATCTCTGTCTGTCTCAGTCTATGTCTATCTTTCTATCTTTATCTTCGTCTACCTCTCTCTACGTCTATCTTTATTTCTGTCTTGGTCTATCTCTATCTATCTATTTTTATCTCTATTTCTGTCTATCACTGTCTCTCTCTCTCTCTCTCTCTCTCTCTCTCTCTCTCTCTCTCTCTCTCTCTCTCTCTCTCTCTTTATTTCTGTCTCCATCAAAGTCTATATATGTTTATTCATATCACTATTTCTATATCTAGAGACAAGAGAGAGAGAGAGAGAGAGAGAGAGAGAGAGAGAGAGAGAGAGGAGAGAGAAGAGAGAGAGAGAGAGAGAGAGAGAGAGAGAGAGAGAGTTGAGGGCATGCATGTCATCTAACATGCTGATCCATATGTTTTGTGTATTCTCATTTTTTTTTCATATTATCATTTTGATGCACTTGATTTTAACATGCATAAAATTAATTCATGTAAATTACTGTAAAGAAAGTGAGAGAGTTAGTGAGTGTAAGTGAGAGAGAGAGAGTGAATGAGTGTGAGAGTGTGAGTATGTAAAGAGAGAGAGAGACAGAGAGAGAGAGAGAAGAGAGAGAGAGAGAGAGAGAGAGAGAGAGAGAGAGAGAGAGAGAGAGAGAGAGAGAGAGAGAGAGTTGAGCCCACGCATGTCATGTAACATGCTATTCCATATTTTTCATGTATTCTCATCTTTCATATTACGAGGTATCGTTTAATGCCACCTGATTGTCCTGTAACATGCCATTCCATATTTTTTTTCTTTTAATTCTCATCTTATCATTTTGTATACCACTTGATTTTATCATGTATAATATAACATTACTGTGATGTGTGAGAGAGAGAGAGAGAGAGAGAGAGAGAGAGAGAGAGAGAGAGAGAGAGAGAGAGAGAGAGAGAGAGAGAGAGAGAGAGAGAGAGAGAGAGAGAGAGAGAGAGAGAGAGAGAGAAAAGAGAGATTTGAATTGCATCACTAATTTTTACGCTACATAATGTATATGTACAATTTTTTCTCCACTTCTTGCAATTGCGAGAATTCTCACGACAATCGTCAGTGTCGAAATTGTGTGTAAAGTGTAGGAGTTTGTTCTTATTAGTTTCAGTAATCATGTGAGGCATCATGTATTTGTCTATATGTGAGGATGTATGTATGGGTGTGTATGTGAGGGATATGTGTGTGTGTGTGTGGGGGGGGGGAATGTGTGTGTGCCTATGTAAGAGAGAGAGAGAGAGAGCGAGAGAGAGAGAGAGAGAGAGAGAGAGAGAGAGAGAGAGAGAGAGAGAGAGAGAGAGAGAGAGAGAATTCAGTGCTCGCATGTCCTGTAACATGCCATTCCATATTCTTTGTGTATTTTCATCTTTCACATTATCATTTTGTATGTATGACACTTGATTTTATCATGTATAATATAACATTACTGTAATGTGAGTGAGAGCGCTAGTGAGTGAGAGAGAAAGAGAGAGAGAGAGAGAGAGAGAGAGAGAGAGAGAGAGAGAGAGAGAGAGAGAGAGAGAGAGGGGGGGGGGAGAGAGTTGAATTGCATCACTAATTTTTAAGTTACAAAATGTATATGTACAATTTTTCTCCATTTTTTTTACAATTTTGCGACAATGCTCACGACAATCGTCACTGTATGTGTGTGTAAAGTGTGGGAGTTTGATCATAATAGTAGGTTGGGGGATCGGGGGATGTGTGTGTGGGTGGATTCGTGATGTGTGTGGGTGGGCGGGGTGGGTTTGTGTGGGTGGGTGGGGGATTTGTGTGTAGGTGCGTGCAAGATGTATGGGTGTATGGGGAGATGTGTTTGTGAGTGGGGATGTGTGTTTGTCTAGGTGGTTGTGGGTGAGTGGGTGGAGGAGGATATGTTGGTGGATGATTGATGGTGGGTTATGGGATGGGTGGGGGTATATGTGTGGGTGGGGAGATGTGGGTGTGGGGAGATGTGTGCAGGTGGGGGTGGTTGTGGGTTTGAGGATGTGTATGTGGGTGTGGGATGTTTGGGTGGATGGGTGGGGAGTGTGTGTGGGTGAGAGATGTGTGGGTGAATGTGTGTGGGGGATGTGTGTGGGTTGGGGGAGGGGTGCGTGATGAGTGTGGGTGATGGATTTGGAGATGTGTGTGTGTGTGGGGGATATGTCTGGCTGGGTGGGGGTGTGTGTGGCTGGATGGAGGATGTATGTGTGGGTAGTGAGGGTGACTGTAGTTGGGGGATGTGTGGATGGGTAGGAGATGTGTGGATAGATGTGTGTGTGGGTGAGGGATGTGTCTTTGGGATGTGTGTGGGTGTGGTATTGTGTGGGAGGGGAGCTGGGTGTGGATAAATGATGTTTGTGTGGGTAAGTGAAGGTGTGGTTGGGTTTGTGGGTGGGTGAATGATGTGTGTGAGGGTGGGGGATGTTTGCTTAGATGGGTGGTTGGGATGTGTGAGTGTGGGTGGGTAGATAGGAGATGTATGTGTTGATGAGTGGGTAAGGGACGTGTGGGTGTTAGTGGTTGAGGGATAAGTACGTGTGTCTAGGGATGTGTGAGGGGATGAATGTATGGGTTGTGTGTGCGTGGATGGGAGGTGTGTGTTTGTGAATGGGGAATGTGTTGGTGGGTGGGGATGTGTGTGAGGGATGTTTGTATGGGTGGGGAGATTGTGCGTGGGTGGGGATGTGTGTGTATATGGGTAAGGGTGTGTGGTTAAGGGATGTGTGGCTGGGGGAATGGGTGGATGGAGGATGTGTGGTTGGGTGGAGGATGTGTGGTTGGGTAGAGGATGTGTGGGTGGGTGATTGTATATGAGTAAGGGTGTGTGGTTAAGGGATGTTTGGTTGGGGGATAGGTGGGTAGAGGATGTGTGGGTGGGTAGAGGATATGTGGGTGGGTGAGTGTGTGCAGGTTAGGAGATGGTGGGGGATGTTTGTAGGTGTGGGCTCGGGATAAGTGAGTGGGCTGGGGGAGATGGGAGATTATGTGGGTGAGTGCGGGATTTGTGTGTGGGTAGGTGCGGAATATGTGAGTTGACGGGGAGATGTGTGTGTGTGGCTGAGGAATGTGTGTTTGGTTGGGTGGTTGGAGGTGTGTGGGTGGAGGAGGATATTGGGTGAGTGATTGTTGGTGGGAAATGGGACGGGTAAAGGATATGTGAGTGGGTGGGGAGATGTGTGTAGGTGGGGGATGTGTGGGTTATTGAATGTATGTGTGTTTGGGGTGTGGGTGGATGGGATGTGTGGTGGATGAGAGGTGTGTGTGGGTGGGGAGATGTATAGGGATGTGGTGGATGGGTGGGGGAATGTATTGTATGTGTGTGTGGTTGGGTGGGGGAGTTGGAGTGAATGGGGGATGTGTGGGTGGGTGGTGGATGTGTCTTATAACATAGTCATATGCATTGTTTATGTTTACAAAATTCATGTGACAATGTTTTTTTCCTATGCACTGTTCATGAAAGAAAGATGAGTGATTGGAAGGGCCGAATGTAAGACGGGCCTGCGTGCCCAATTTGTTACCCTTTGAAAATAAAGTCTGTTCGTTCGTTCGTTCTATCACTGTTTCTATCTATTTCTGTCTATCTCTAACTCTGTTTCAGTATCTCTGTCTATTACTGTCTATCTCTCACTCTGTATATATGTATACGTCTCTCTCTCTCTCTCTCTCTCTCTCTCTCTCTCTCTCTCTCTCTCTCTCTCTCTCTCTCTCTCTCTCTCTCTATCTCTGTCTATCCCTGTATAACTATAAGCATGCCGTGTCGTTTATTCTTGATGGGTTTTTGCAGCTTGTCTAGTGTTTGCAAGTAGTAGGTAGAGTTGACACCAGGTTCTTTTAAGTCGGCCAACAATAGCCCTTCATGGTCAAAAAATGCGCTCAGCATAATCTTAACAACGGAAATCTGTAATTTGAACTGTTTGGCTTTTGGTGATCCAGCAAGCTTCCATTGCATGCTCTCTCTCTCTCTCTCTCTCTCTCTCTCTCTCTCTCTCTCTCTCTCTCTCTCTCTCTCTCTCTCTCTCTCTCTCTCTCTCTCACTCTCTCTCTCTCTATCTCTCTCTCTCTCTCTCTCTCTTGCTGCTCGGCTCTATGTGTTGTCACCGTGATTCATCGCCTGCCACTATGCGGAAGAGAAATGCATCACCCTCCACTCTGTAACGCAGCAAGTGGTTCAAACACCATCCCATGGGTCCCTCTTTTGGTGGTCGGTCAACATGTGTGGTACCCACTGTGAACATACATTCCGATATTGCAGTTTCATACGAACGACCTTTTGAATAGTCCCAATTGACACATCAAATTCTTTCGCTAGCGAACATATGCTTCGACAACGGTTCATCTGTACTGCTGCGTCAATTTTGGCGATGGTTTTTTCTGTTGCAAAAATATACGCTTGACCCGGCCGTCGAAGATCTGTTGTGAAATGACGTCCTTTCCGAAACATTTGTGCCCAGTCTGTCACTGTTGTCTTCGACACACATTTGTTACCGTACGCTGCCTGCATTCTTTGATGAATGTCCGCTGGTTGACATCCTTCAAATAAAAGAAACTGAATCACCGCTCTTTGAGAATCTTTGGGCGGAATTTGGATCAGCCCGACCATTTTCTCAACGGTCAGAAACAGAACCTATGCATCATGGGACGATAAACACGTGCTCTTTTTGGTCAGTACTTATCACATGATTAAGTCCCGTTTTGACCAAACCGACAAACACCGATGGAATACGGAAATGTGCATTTGCAGAATGTTTATGCTGTTCATTAGCTAGCTGTGTTCTATTTTTTCACTGTCAAAATCTTGTTTGATGCTGCGTGTGAGTGATTTATTATGAGTGCAAACATAAATACTCCCGCCCGCTGCGAGGTTTGTTAGCAAAAAACAACAGTGTTGCAGGAATTCATGGCCACTGTTTTCTTGGACAAAAATGGGGTCTTGTTTAGTGATTTCCTTGAAGGTGGAAAGACATTGCCAAATCTTATTGTGGCACTCTGATAAAACTTACACGTGCCATCCAAAACAAAAGACGTGGGTTGCTCTCCTCTGGAATTGTGCGTTTGCACGATAATGCTCGATCTCACGTCGCATATGGAACTGTTAATTTGCTGCAAACATTTCACTGGAAAATTGTTGACCACCCGTCCTACAGCTCCGATCTGGCGCCAAGTTATTACCACCTTTTCATGCACCTAAAGAAGTGGCTGGCATCCCAGCGGTTTGAAACTGATAATGAACTGTGTCAGAATCTTGCATTCAGCAATAACACAGGCTCGTAATCACTAACAGATGTGATACAAACACTGTCACAGAATGACTTTACGTGACACACTGCAAAGACAATTCAAACACTTTATTCACACTTCTCACTCATCACAACCATTACATGCATCGCACAATTACAATATCGATGCCATACTACAATCAATAGATATATAAATTTTAAATATCGAGCACAACCCACTACTCGCAACGCTGATCGTATTCTGGTATGAACCTAAGGCATATCCACGTCAATATGGAAGCACTATACTCGAGTTTCACCCTCGTTTGAGCTCGTCAGTAATGCATATCCCTGACCGGATCCGGAAACAAGCCCAGGATCACTGGCGTGTGAAGCGGGTGTTTAACCACGCGGCACACGTTGGACACAGCCAAATTATCATAACAGAATATTATAGCGTCACCCATCGTAGGCTATGCTCAAGATTGCCCAATCGCCGCGACTGACGTCCGTCAATCGATGTGGACCCGAAACGATCAGGACTTCTCACCGGCAAGGAACACCAGGCCTCCTAAATCCAATAAGCAATAATCAAATTGATTAATTTGGTTATTTCGATTGACGGACGTTAGTCACGGCGATTGGGAAATCTTGAGCATAGCCTACGATGGGTGACTTTGTAATATTCTTTTATGATAATTTGGCTGTGTGTCCAACGTGTGCCGCGTGGTTACACACCCGCTTCACACGCCAGTGATCCGGGGCTTGTTTCCGGATCCGGTCAGGGATATGCACTACTGACGAGCTCAAACGAGGGCGAAACTCGAGTATAGTGCTTATAAATTGACGTGGATAGGCCTCAGGTTCATACCATAATACGATCAGCGTTGCCAGTAGTGGGTTGTGCTCGATATTTAAAATTCAAATCCCGAAATAACCAAATTAATCAATTTGATTATTGATCATTGGATTTAGGAGGCCTGGTGTTCCTTGCCAGTGAGAAGTCCTGATCGTTTCGGGTCCTCATCGATTGACGGACGTCAGTCGCTGCGTTTGGGCAATCTTGAGCATAGCCTACGATGGGTGACGTTGTAATATTCTGTTATGATAATTTGGCTGTGTCCCCAACATGTGCCGCGTGGTTACACACCCGCTTCACACGCCAGTGATCCGGGGCTTGTTTCCGGATCCGGTCAGGGATATGCACTACTGACGAGCTCAAACGAGGGCGAAACTCGAGTATAGTGCTTCCATATTGACGTGGATATGCCTTAGGTTCATACCAGAATACGATCAGCGTTGCCAGTAGTGGGTTGTGCTCGATATTTAAAATTCAAATCCCGAAATAACCAAATTAATCAGATATATAAATGCAATGTATACAACTCACAAGCGCACAGTCTCCTATACTCACACAGGCGTTCTATCTATTCGCGTTCATACACACAAGTATACGAGCACCATTCATTCCGTCTGTCCTGTACAACTGCCCCGAGCCGTCTGGCGCTAACCGCTGTGAGTTCTCGCTAGTCGGGGTTGTGTCCCTGCGTGGACTCCATGTCCCACGCATGCACCGACTGACCATTCCTATCACAGCGTGGTTAGTGTCGCTCACGGGTGGATCTGGCCGTAAGTGCCAGGCATCGTTGACGACGACGCGGTAGAACTGGCGGGAAGATTATGACATTCTCGCGCCCTCATTTTCATGAAAGGAGAATCCTTTCATGTAAGCTATATATATTTGGGTTTATTTATTAAACCTGTCGGAATCGACCCATTGTTTGTCATCTGACGTGACACTTTAGTTTATATTGAAATATGTAAATAATTGTAAGATATATATACCCACTCTCAATTATGCTATCAAGCCACACTACTCAAGTACAATCCATTAGATGGATTTTTACGTTAGTTGTACTTTGACACAGCCAGTCCGGTAGCTATCAGCGACTTATGCTATCTCTCAAGCAACGCAACCACCTCTCGACAAATAAACAAAAATTACAAACACGATATGTCAGGCTGCGTGTCCTCTCCCTATAAGATTACTCCAACATTTGACCCCAACCTCTTATGGTCGGAAAGTCTCATGTAGGTACACAGCTTCGGTAATTACTTCCATGCATAGTTGATGTCATCTTGATGTGTCGCCAATCTGGCAACATGAGGATGGTTTCTATACCTGTTACACATTACCACTAATTTCAATTGTTTCCCTGGTTGTAATCAGTGAAACAATACAAAATCTATGGGTGATAATTTTAACATGCTTTCAAAGAAAATACATTACATTAGTCAATCAATTTCTAAGCGTCATAGTTTGATGCTTATCGACAATAGTGAACCAAATGTCACTATTGCGAACAAGTTAATCAATTTATGATTCTCAGATTACATCTATCAAACTCCTTGCATACAATTTGTATATGTAAAATTTCAGCTCACAAAGTTTATATATAACGTCACTTCTTTGTGAGAATTAAACTATAGTCTGCTAGATTTTACATTAATCAAACAAATACCGGAAGTACACAGCTGGTGTGTTAAGATGTTAGTCTTAGTTAGTCTTTCCTCTTGAGCCTAAGGCGGCGCATAGGGCAGAAGTCCTGTCTCTCCATGCTTGGCGGTTCGCTGCTACCTGTTGTAGATCTTTGGTATTTACTTGGCGTGTTAAGATGTAGCTAACACAAATTTCTTCCGTCTGGATGTTGTATAAACGAACGGAGTACATAGTTCATAAGAACAGCTGCTGGATTAACGCTTTCTTTCAAAATATGGATTAAAGTGTTCTGTAGAATTAAGATGTCACTGTCCCTCTCGCACAGATTAAAACACATCGGAACACTCTGCACAGCAGGTACTACGGATTCTCGAACAGTTCAAGTAAAGTAAGTCTTGAAATCACGTAGCACTGTTCGTTACAATGTTAATACATATTAAAAATAATATTATCTTTCGATCACATACAACACAAGTATTCACCACAATTATTACAATAATTATAAGATATATGTACTATATTTACATTGGGACGTTGTCCCTATCACAATTTATACACAGCGTTTTTGAAATAATTTCACTATTCGCTGTGATGCTGAGCGCTATACTAATCTGCAGATTACTTATTGGTCTGCTGTGTGCGCTCAGGCACAGTTAGGCTTTCGGATGTGTCGTAAGGACATCTGGAAAGAAGGTCGGCAATCGTATTTTGTGTGCCACGGATATGCCTGACTTCAAAACTGAAATCTTGTAGTAATAGTGACCATCTTGCTACCCTGTGGTTAGTAGGAGCTCCAGTCGTGATGATTGTTAACGGACTGTTGTCTGTCTCGACTATGAAATGTTTCCCAAGAATAAATCTTCATAATTTTCTCACAGCGTACACAAGAGCAAGGGCCTCAATTTCAGGCGTTGACCAATTTTTTCCCCTTGGTTTTAATTTCCGACTTACGTAGTACACTGGGTGGAGAATTTGGTCGTGCTGTTGCAATAGTACTGCCCCAATCGCTATGGAGCGCGCGTCAGTTCTTAATCTGAAAATAGTGTCCAAATTTGGTAATTTAAGAATCGGGTTACTAGAAAAGTAGGATAACACTTTTGTAAATGCAGGTCTTAAGCATTCGCTGTTTACAATTTTGTTAGGTGTATCTTTCGTTAGTAGGTTAGTGAAACATTCAGACAACGTAGCAAAATTTGGTATAAACTGTCTGTAATAATTTAACAGACCTATGACACTTCTCAATTCTTTCTTTGTTGTCGGAAGCGACAATTTAAGAATTCTTGACACGATGTTATCGTCAGTCATGACAAAGCCATTAAAAATTCTATAACCCAAAAATGAAATTTCTTGGTAGGCTATGTCGACTTTCGATGGTTTGACTGTCAGTCCGTGGTGTCTGATGCGGTCAAATGTCTGCTGTAATGTTGTTACATGGTCTGTCATAGTCTTTGTATGTATACATATGTCGTCCTTGTAGGAAATTATATTCGGTATGTCTGTCAGAAAAAAGTCTTGTCATCCGTACAAATGTCGCAGGGGCATTAACTAGCCCGAATGGAAGCTTGCACCATTCGTATAGACCCCAGGGTGTGGCAAATGCTGTCAGGTGTATGCTGTCATGATGTACTGGTATTTGCCAATACCCTTTCGTCATGTCCAGTTTTGTAAAGTATCTTGAATCTGTCAGTTCAGTCAGTATGTCTTCACAGTTGCTCGTTGGTTCTAAATCCAACTGTGTGATATTGTTAAGTTTTCGATAGTCAACACAGAGTCGTTTTGTGTTGTCCTTCTTTTTCACAATTACTATCGGTGAACAAAAATGTGATTGTGATCGTCTGATGATATGATTCTTCTCTTAAGTCTAGAATTTTCTGATGTAATTTCTCTTTGTAGTGTATGGGAATGGAGTATGGTCTGCATTTTATTGGTGTGTTGGATGTCAGAATAATGTGGTAATGCACTAAGTCTGTTTGTCCTGGATGGTTTGAGAAAATGCTACTGTAGTCTTGTAACAGTTGTCTGCAATTGTCGGTCTCTGTCTGAGTAAGGTTAGGATTTATTTTGATGTCCTGCAGATTGTTTGTCGTGTCAAGTGATGGGGTCGGTATTTCGTCGGTCTCGTCATCGTCTGTGTGGTCCACTATCGTTGTGCTTGCTGCTGTCTCGTCTTGGTATTCGTCTCTGTTGAAGCACGGTTTTAACATGTTGATGTAAAATATTTTGTGTTTGTCTTTTATTGCAATCTCATAGTCCACTGTCGAGATTTGTCTCAGTACTTTAAACGGTCCTTGCCATGAGTCTGTCAGTAAGTGTCTGTCGCTTGGCAAAAGAAGTAGTACGTTTTGTCCAGGTGTCAGTGTTATTGTCCTATTTCCTCTGTTTGCATACTGTCTGTAAATAGCACCAGATTGTTTCAGTGCTTCTTTAGCTAATACACAAGATTTCATTATCCTATCTCGCAATGATGTTACATGTTCATATGATGATACTGGTTTATGTACAGTTATACTTTCCGTTAACATAGAATGGTACATAGATAATGGGCCGCGTGGTTTGGCTCCATATACAAGTTGAAATGGTGAGAAACCTGTACTGGAATGAGGTACTTCGCGATATGCAAATAGTATGGCAGGTAAATAAGTATCCCAGTCTTCAGGGTGTTCCTGGGTAACTTTAGATAGCATATGCTTGAGATCACCGTTCATCTATTCTACAATTCCCGTAGAATGAGGGTGATATGGGCTATTCAAGCACTTCTTTACCCCTAACATTCTAGTAAAGGCTTGAGTGGCTGCAGCTATGAACTTACTTCCCCGATCTGAGAGAATGGTATCAGGAAACACTACTCTAGAAAAAATGTGGAAGAAAACTTCCATTACATCCTTGGCAGTTATGTTCTTAAGTGGAATTGCCTCAGTGTAACAAGCTACGTGGAGGGTCCCAAATAACTATGTCACAATGTTTCAAAAACTATTCTTTCGCTCTGGCTGGGATAGGTCTTTGCTTGCCAACCCTCCTCCGTTCCCCGGACTCACTGTCACTCTCTCTTTCGACCTCGGGACCTTTTCCCTGACGTGTCTTTCTGGCTGACGCATAGATAACATGGCGATCGTCAGAATAACTTGAAAGTAATTTTATTAACCTAATAAAGGACAGCACAGGAAAATATTAAGGCAGTTAAAACAGATAGTTCTAAACAGACACAATAAGGATAAAGTTCAGGCACAGAGCCTCATGGCTTTTCCTCATAGACCGAAGAGTACTACAAAGTCCCGTCAGTCGACATCTGCCTCACCGATTAGGTCCTTCGGTCGTATCCTTTTTCCCGATCGGTTGTAGGAACAACAGGCCGCTGTAGAATCAAGCTTCCAAGTTTCCATGGACCACAGTCTATAGTAATCAAATGTTCTAGGGAAGTGCCATGGAATCACTTGGCATAATGTCGGGTAGGAAATAATATCATGGATAACAGTTCTTATATAATAATGGGTGTGTCTGCGTGATTGGCGGGGTCCAGCCAATAATACAAAAGGACTCGATCCTAGCGTATCGAGATGACTGGTGATGTGTCAGAACTGGCTGATGGTCATTCTTTCAAGGTCAGCAGTGGCTCTATCTTGTAGAGATCATACCCTTAGACCTGGCATGACCCAAAACTTGACATGGCCTCGTCTTAAACATACTTTCTGCGTAGAGCCCTGTCCAGACCTTCAGCTCTGTTCAGTTCCAAAAAAGGACCCTGGAAAGGACAAACATTTGTGAGAGTCTCCAGCCTATACTTCTGGTACAGCTGACATGGAGACCTCTAATAGTCTCAGCATCTAAGTTTGCATTGAAAAAATATATACTATTAATAGATATAGAACTCTTTCGTAGACCTGCGTGAATTAGCCTGACCTGACAAGAGGTCCTGGATTGGCGGCGTCATTCCTAGACCAGGCCTTCAGCTTGACGAAGTCTTGTCGTTTGACCCTAGGTATCTTACCCATTTTCCTCATACCAGATTCACTCTCCACTCTCATACCATGCCTTTATTATTATTGGGCACATTCGTTTCCCGGCTTCTCTCTCACTGACAAACCCTGCCTTTCTCACGACAAAGCTCTTGTGGTGTTGTGTGGGTAATTAGGGGTGTTTCCCCTCTTAACAAATATTATAGTAGGGGTTTTGTTATGGAAAGAAGTGTCGTTCTCCATTCCTGGCAAGAATAGGCAAAAATAATACTACTCCTTCCGGCCGCTGCTATCGTCTGAGCTGTCGCCTCAATGTAACGGCAGTGCCTCACATAACACGTAGATTCAGATGAGTTCAGGTTCTCTCAGTGAGATAGAGAGGTATATTTATATCCCCGACATCATCCTATCGACCAGTAACCATTCAGTCCACCTGGCCACCCCATCGGCTGAAAGACGAAAGAGATAGCACAGTGGATCGCCTCTTCCGGCTCAAGAAGATAGATGGGTGGAATCCGTCCCCACGGAGCCCTCCCCTCTTTCCGGCATTCCGTGGATATGTTATGTTTCTATTTAAATGAAAGATAACACTAAGCAGCGTTCAGGCCGTAGGAAGAAAGATAGCACCCGTCCATCGGCCGCCAAGAACAAGCAACATCATCTGTGGAAATATATTCCTCAGATTCGTTCCCATGCGATGCCAAGAACACGACTCCTAGCCAGATTGGCCAACTGACAACCCACTCACAATAGGGCAAGACTGGCTTTTCGCCAATTCATCTCACCAGTCGAGACAACAGAGATTCACAAGCCAAGGTCTAGCATGACTAATTAAAACCCAATTATTACCTTTTCATTCCCCAGTAGTAGGTTGCACTTTTACAGAGTGTCTTTCGAGCACTTGATGCAAACCCTCCTCAGACTGAAAGTGCACCCTCACCTTGTACGATGGATAGCTGCAGTTCTACTCGAAAGGAAGGTGGTGCTAAGATGCGGGAGTTGGTCTTCTGAGCCGATAACGATATGTCCAGGATTGCCGCAGAGTTCACCACTGTCACCAGTACTATTCAACGTGTATACGGTGCCGATCACTGAACAACAGTTGGACGGGAGGGGTAGGACTCTGTCATTTGTTGACGACATCCTCGTGTATCGACAGGGTCGAGATAGACAGGCGGTTGCCAACTATATGCAGGGCGAACTAGATCGAATTTCCTCATGGTGTGCTGATGCCGATGCCCTTGTCAACCCTGCAAAGGCAACGGTTACGTGGTTCTCACTAAACAACCATATTGTGAAAACAGACCTGCCGGCAGTAAGAATGGATGGGAGCATTCTGAGTAGAATCCAGTCAATGACATATCTTGGCGTGAGGCTTGATCGTAGCCTGTCCTTCAAAGATCATGTCGACTATGTTATAACGAAGGCTCGAAAAGGTTTGGCAGCAATGAGAGTCATGGCGACTGCCAATATCGAGCAAAGACTGCTATTACTTCTGTTCCAAGGACTTGTGCTTTCACGCATCGAGTATGCCCTGGCCATCCTCACTGTCAGCCCTACACAGATTGGGAGACTTGAAAAGGTACAAAACGAAGCCATGCGCATCATTTTGGGCTGCACGAGAGACACCAGCTGTGTAGCAATGAGATACCTCCTTGACTTCCCGACAATGGAACACAGGATCAAGATCTGGAGAGCTCGTGCATACTTAAAAATAAGTGCAGATGAGAAGCACCCTCTGCATGACGCTGTATTCAGAGAAAAGGGTGACAGGCTAAAGAGGGGCAAATCATGGATGGGTCGGGCGGAAGATGTCGTCGGACAGGTCTGCAGTCTTACCAGTATCAACCCCGGCAAGGAATGGGTGCCGGTGCCTCCAGCTTTTAAGTGTACCTTCTCCTGCATTATCACACTCGACAGACGGTGCAGAGAGCAGAACCCTGCCGCTGTCAATGCAGAGGTTAACGCGCTCATCTATGATCACTCAGATAGCCCCGAAGTGCTCATCTATACAGATGGATCTGTTGTAAAGCAGCAGAGAAGTGCGTGGGCATTTACAGCCCGTTCAGCGGGCCGAACCGTTCAAGAATCCAGTGGTGCCCACTTTATGACCACGAGCAGCATGACGATGGAGGTGATGGCAGTTACACAGGCTTTCATATGGCTGGAATCACAGCATTATACCAACGTGTGTGTACTAAGTGATTCAATGAGCATGATTCAGAAGGTCGAAGCTGGATCTGTACGTAGACAGTGGACTGCGTCGCTGCGGAAGTCTGTTGTCCGCAAAGTCACCTTCATCTTTGTCCCGGGACATGCGGGAGTCGAGGGAAATGAACGAGCTGATAAATTGGCTGGCTCTGCACCCCCTGTAGATGGCCAGCCCATGGATCGTGCCGATGTTATTAACGCCCTTAAAGATATGGCGAGAACAGAGGATTTTGACGCCAGTGATTCCACATCGCTTTCCAGGATGAAAGACCTGGGAGTAAGAATCGGCACAGCCAGACGCGAGAGGTACATCGGGAAAACAAAGCGCCTCGTCAACCAACACAGAACTGGCACTATTAGCCATCGGACGCTGATGCATATGCTGGGGGGGAGGATCTGAGCACCTATGGACATGTCCGGAGTGCAACGAAGATACCCCAACTGATAACTGATAACTGATAACAGAAGGTTGCACTTGTGTCCTAATCTTTAAATTAAATTGACATGCTGCAAATACCAAACTGTAGGTGTTGGAACGGACATGAATTGCACCAGAAGTTGCACTGGTGTGTATTTGGTGTAAGGCGCCCTATCGGGTTTCCCCGAAGAAATGCAGACGGGTTGTAAAGTAACCAAGAGAACTATCTTCCATGGGGATTGAGCGAATAAGAGAACTGGGGTTCCCGAAAGCTGTTTCCCACTGTTTACCAAAAATCAAAGAAGGCATGAGGACATGGGCCCCTGGCGTTTTGTCACACTCAGGCCATCTGCTACAGAGGTCAATTATCGTTATAATAAACTTATTTCCTCTTGATGTCACATTGTTTAGAGGACCTACAATGTCAACAGATATCTTTTCGAAAGGTCTACTTGCTAGATCTGTTATTTGTAGTTCAGCTTGCGAGTGTTTACCCTTTTTAACAAGCTTCTGGCAGATGTCACAAATTCTGCAATATTGCTTGGTGTCACTGCAGAATTTAGGCCAATAGAACTGGGTAAGTAATATAGATCTAGTTTTCGAATAAGCCATATGCCCTGCAAAGGGTATGTCATGTGCTAGATGTAATGCTTGTTTGCGGTGTTCGGTTGGTAACACCGTTTGCTCAGTGGTGCTGGTACCTTTGGTGTAGTACCGTGTAAGGATACCACCTTTTAGAGCAAAATGCCATTTAGCATTCTTTGTTATTCTTGGCTTTTGGCCTATTAAATTAAAATATTTGTGCAAAGATAAATCGGCCTTTTGGGCTGTTATGAAATTTTCCCTCATGGTCTTAGGAGGTAATATAACTGGGCTTAACATTTCCAAAGCCTCTGTCTCTTTAATTTGATCTTGCACTTTTGCAGCAGATATAGTTACTGTATTTGAAATATCAACAACATGACAAGGTGATGTTACATTTAGACCAATACAATCATGTGATGAAGTTAATGAATTTGCAAACATACATTCATTCGAGGATGATAATACATTGTCAACAATATGTTCAGTTGAAGATGATATTGCATTATCAACAATACATTCGACAGAAGATGTTATACTGTCATGTGGCATGTCATTTACTTCAGGAAGGTTACCCACGATTATGTCACAACATGTGTTGGAAAATGCTGCGCATTTAACCTTTCCTATGAGAAATGGTGTGTCAATATATGCCCATGCAAGTGGATATTTCTCGATGTTACCTGAGAAAGTTCTGCATGTAACATGTCTGCCTGTATAATCTGAAGGTAAAAAAAATATCTCTTCAAACCAATAAGAGTACATCCACTATCTCGTAAAACGGTGGCAGATTTGCCATTTACAAATCCATGTTGGATGTTAAGTTTACCTTTGGAGTTTATTACCAAATTAGCTTCTTCATTGGCAATGGGTATTGAGTGGCCACATGTTAATAAGCCATCTTTATGAAAACGATCACAGATGGTACATTTTTCAAGATGAAATACATCAATGGCCTGTGCTGCATTAACAGGATGATTTTCTACTTGTTCCTCATCTGAGGAAGAGCTTTCAAACATGGCTACATTAGCCTTTCTGGTCATTTGTTTACCTTTACAAGCATGACACCAGTGGTCATATGCATTGCAAAGGAAGCATTTGGTTAGTCGTTTATAGCTCTTTCTCTCCTTATCTTGCTTATCTATATAGTTTTGCAAGTATGTGACGTTCCCTGGGTGTTTGTCACACATATCACTTTCATTATGTGGAAGATGGCAATATCTGCATTGGTAATACTTATCAGCAGATTGCTTAAAGTGTTTCTGTTTACTGCAGGGACCTGACTTCGTTCTGTCATAGGTAGCGGCTGCTACAAAGTGTGTGTCAGTCAATCCACTAGTAAAACACTGTTTGTTGGCTGTGAAGTAAGCCGAACCTCGTTTCTCAATATGTTGCACACTCTCGCACTCACATTCTTGCAGAAATTTAGAAAATGGTAGTGGTAGAGATTAAATGATTTTATCTCTAAGAATTACATCTTTCAACTTATCAAAGCTGTTATTTACTTTGGCTGCTGACAGCCATTTACTAAATATATCCTGTACTACTGAGATGTAGTCAGAGAAAGTTTGTGTAGGTTTTGGAGCTAATTTACTAAACTGTTCTCTGTAGCCTGCTTCATCTAACAGGAAGTGTGACATAATTTTGGACTTAATATATTGATAATCTTTCCTGAGATCTTTGGGAATGGTCTCTGTCACTTTGAGAGGTTCCCCTGAAAGACTTCTCATATATATATATAATGTTCCATTCAGTCTCTGGGATCTGATAATGCTCCATTAAAGTTTCAAAATTTTGGGTGAAGGCTGCAATTCAGTCGCCGGTGGTGAGATTTTTGACGATCCCTTGGTACGTTTTATACTGATTCTCTTTTTCTAGTCTTTCTGACTTTCTAGAATCTTTATCTGCTGATGTTTCAGCTTCCAGCTGTTTAATTTTTAGCTACATTTCGAGTTCTTCCCTCTTACTTTGGGCTAAGATCTCAACTTTTCTTATTTCGGCATCTTTTTCTGCCTTTTTAGCATCTAATTCTGCCTGTTTAGTTTTAGCTGCTAACTCAGACTGTCTTAAAGCAGCTTCTGATTCTGCCTGTCTACTATTAGCCTCTCTCTCCGCAGCTTTATCCTCACGTTGGATATACTCTGCATATTTTGCCTCACTCCATTTTGTCAACTCATCACCAGTTAACTTCATTTTTAAACCAGATTCGATGAAATCATTCAATGTAGACATGATGAATTATTTCATATTCAATGAATGTTCAAAAAATTAATTATAAGGTGTTAGTAAATACAATACTTTGTACAATATTTATCAAATACAGCTTGTGCCTAGACTTACACCCAAAAGTATATGTGAAAAAGATAATACTTAGGTGACTTTGGAGCTCTGGAGTATGTTGGAACACTGTACCAGAGAATGACTGCCTGATCGTTACTGCCCGGAAAAATGAAATATACTTGCTAACGGTTTCGGATGACACAAACCTGTTGCTTTTTGGAAGAAGAAAATATTAAGACATGTACGTTTATGTGGTGTATGCGTTGTCAACTAAGTTTTGTAGGTGTGTGTGCTGTCGAGTATGTTTGTTAGTCGTACTGTCGTCCGTTCAACACATTCAACGACTTACTTTCCATGTTGCTTTCTTTCCAAAACTTTCCGCTTACACACACGTTAAATTCTATTTTACACTAGTTCCAAGATGGATGATACCTTCACATTCGCATCTTTCTCTAAATGGTTCTAAGCTGGACGATGCACTCACGTTCACACCTGTCATAATCTTGCATTCAGCAATAACACAGGCTCGTAATCACTAACAGATGTGATACAAACACTATCACAGATTTACTTTACGTGATACACTGCAAAGACAATTCAAACACTTTATTCACACTTCTCACTCGTCACAACCATTACATGCATCGCACAATTACAATATCGATGCCATACTACAATCAATATATACATAAATGCAATGTATACAACTCACAAGCGCACAGTCTCCTATACTCACACAGGCGTTCTATCTATTCGCGTTCATACACACAAGTATACGAGCACCATTCATTCCGGCTGTCCTGTACAACTGCCCCGAGCCGTCTGGCGCTAACCGCTGTGAGTTCTCGCTAGTCGGGGTTGTGTCCCTGCGTGGACTCCATGTCCCACGCATGCACCGACTGACATTCCTGTTACAGCGTGGTTAGTGTCGCTCACAGGTGGACCTGGCCGTAATTGCCAGGCGTCGTTGACGACGACGCGGTAGAACTGGCGGGGAGATTATGACAAAATGCAGACAGGTCATAATGAATGGTTCAAGACACTGGTGGCAGACTTCGACGACATTGCAATTAAGAACCTGGTGCCAAGATACCAAAAATGTGTTGAAGTCAACGGTGACTATGTTGAGAAATAATGTAAATGTGTGGTTCACTTTTCTTTTTTTTTTCTTCTTCTTCAGCGTTCCGAGCCATTGAGGGTCTTTGCTGCAGATACAATCCGTCTCCATTCGTCTCTCTGGTTGACCTTCTCTTGCCAGTCGTTGATTCCCAATAAATCATTTTTATACATGAGTTATTTTGTTTGTTTGTTTTTTTTTTTTTAATTTTATAACGGGATTTGTATTTTATAAGGGGACTTTAAAACGCGCCTAGTAAATATATATATGTATGCATCATGGGACGATAAGCACGTGCTCTTTTATTCATTTGTCAGTAGTTATCACATGATTATGGCATTATCATGTTCACTGCCACCAGTTTTTGAACCATTCATTATCACCTGTCTGCATGCAGTTCATCATCAGTTTCAAACCGCTGGGATATACACCTTTGCTTTATTGACTACACAAAGGCTTTTGAAAGAGTTAGACATGTCAACATGGTAAATATGTTTGCAGATCTACAAATTGATGGGAAAGACATTAGACTTATAAAAAAACATATATTGGAAACAACAAGCTGCCATAAGGATTGATAATGAAGTGGGAAAATATCAACCTATTAAGAGAGGTGTTAGGCAGGGATGTGTAATATCTCCAGATCTTTTTCGAAGTACCACAATGTAATATACATGTAAGTGGGAATATTCTTCAAAAAGTGAATCGGTACAATTATCTCGAAACAGTCATAACTTCTGATGGGATATGCCTTGAAGAGATTAGAACAAGAATCGCCATGGCGAAAGTAGCCTTTAGCCAGATGAAAAGCATTCTGACCAATAAAAAGATGTCAATTGAAACGAGAAAAAGAGTGTTAATGGGATACATAGAGCCTGTTCTTTTGTATGGATGTGAAACTTGGACAATGTGCAGTCAAGCTGAAAAACATCTGATGGCTGCAGAAATGTGGTTTCTGAGGAAAATACAAAGAATACCATGGACAGACAGAAAAACCAATGACCAAGTACTACAGGAGACAAATGAAAATCGTAAATTGATTAGAGAAATTAGACGTAGACAGACACAATTTTTTGGATATGTTATGAGAAGAAATGGATTGGAGAACTTAGTGACAACTGGCAAGATCGAAGGGAACAGACCAAGAGGAAGACCGAGAGGAAAATACCTGGATGGCTTGGCCACATGGCATGGACGAGACAGGAACACTGAGCTGATCCACGACGCTGGTTATCGAGTGAAATGGTGAGTCATGACCGCCCACGCTTTCCGGCATGGCACATGCGTGATATATATATATATATATATATATATATATATATATATATATATATATATATATATATATATATATATATATATATATATATATATATATATATATTAGCAGACCCGGCCCGGCTTCGCCCAGTCCCTGGTGGGGAGCATCTCATTTTAATTAATATAAGTAGTCATATAAGCTCCCGTTCCCGTTACCGACTGTCTGTCTGTCTGTCTGTCTGTCTGTCTGTCTGTCTGTCTGTCTGTCTGTCTATCTGTCTGTCTGTCTGTCTGTCTGACCCTGCCCGGCATCGCCTGGCTCCTGGTGTGGAGCATCTCATTTAATTCATATAAGTAGTCATATAAGCTCCCGTTCCCGTTCCCGACTATCTATCTGTCTGTCTATCTGTCTGTCCCTCCCTCTCTGTCTGTCTGTCTGTCTGTCTGTCTGTCTGTCTGTCTGTCTGTCTGTCTGTCTAATCATTTATTGGTTGCGGTTAGAACAACCTTAGATAAACGGACAAAAAGCATTAGAAAGAGCACTTGAAAGATCTTTACATATTCCCCCAACAATTAACTTGGGTAAATGGAGCGGCGGCAGCAGCAGCAGAAGAAGAAGAAAAAGGAGGAGTAGGAGGAAGGAGGAGGAAGAGGGTGGAGGAGGGAGGAGTAGGGAGGAGGAGGAGGGAGGAAGAGATAGGCAGAGAGAGTAGGAGGAGGGAGGAGGAGGAGTAGGGAGGAATAGGAGGGAGGAGGAGGGATTAGGAGGAAGAGGGGGGAAAGAGGAGAAGGAGGAGGAGGGAGGAGGAGGAAGGAGGAGGAGGAGGAGGAGGAGGAGGAGGAGGAGAGGGAGGAGGAGGGAGAAGGAGGAGGAGGAGGAGGAGGAAGAGGGAGGAGGAGGAGGGAGGAGGAAGGGGAGGAGGAAGAAGGAGGAGGAGGAGGAGAGGAGGAGGAGAAGGGAGGAGGAGGGAGGAGGAGGAAATGAAGGAGGAGGGAGGAGGAGGAAGAGGGAGGAGAAAGGAGTGGAAGGGAGGAGAAGAATGGAGGAGAAGAGGGAGGGAGAGGGGTGAGGGCGAATAGAGAGAGGGTAGGAGGAGGAGGGGGAGGAGGAGGAGGGATGTGGAGGAAGGAGGAGGAGGGATG
>JACEFZ010009502.1:122500-135000 GCA_014155875.1 Cepaea nemoralis
TAATAATAACAATAACAACAACAGCAACAACAACAACAACAACAACGATATCAACAACATCAACAACAACAACATTGATATCAACAACATCAACAACAACATCAACAACAATAACATCAACATCAACAAAATCAAGAATATTAACACCAACAACAACAACAACAACAACAACAACAACATCAACAACAACACCAACAACAACACCAACAACAACAACAACTATATCAACAACAACATCAACATCAACAACGTCAACAACGTCATCAACAACAACATCAACAACAACAACATCAACAACAACACCAACAATAACAACAACAACAACAAACAAACAAACAAACAACAACAACAATATCCACAACACCATCAATAGCAACAACATCTACGTCAACACCAACATCATTAACATCAACAACATCTACATAAAGATATCATTTACATAAAGCAATAACATCAACAACAACAACAACAACAACAACAACAATAACAAAACAGCATGATCAACATCAACAATATCAACAACAACAACAGTAATAACAACATTAACAACAACAGAAACAACATCAACATCATCAACAACAACAACAACATCATCAACAACAACATTAACAACAATAACATTAGCAACAACAACATTAACAACAACAGTATCAACAACAACAAGCAGCAGAACGAGATGGTGATCAACAATAACAACAAGTATCAACACCGTATACTTTACTGAAAGATGTTTTTATTGTGCGGAATCTTTTTTTTCCCCGCGTTTCCATCCTGTTTCAGGATATTGCGGTCAGCATCTTTCAGCTGTATGTTGATTCCTAGGCTAGATTACGTTCATCAGCACGCCACGACTTTCTGAGCGACCTCAGTATGACTCGGAACGCTGAAGAAGACGAATTTATATTATTATTGTTCAAAACAATGTTTTCCCGTAGGTGAATTTAAATAACGAAGACACAAACAATAGATTGCACGATTTATTGCCTGGCATATTTCGCTTCATCTCGTCAGGTACATACTGCAGAAATCACACAACTTAAGTGAATTAACTAGATAAATCCTTCAAGTTGAAATATACACATATTCGCACAGTAATGTCAATTATCTACCACGGTAATTTTAAGCTTATTTTTTTTTTATATTATTATAATTTAACAATATAATTTTTATATATAATTTTAATATAATTTTACAATATAACAATATTATTATTATTGTTACGTAATTATTGAAACCAACTAGAAAATATGTTGTCCATGTGTTTTTTGCAAATGTTGTTTGCTGGTGTTTAACCTGTGTAAATCTTCTTTACTATTGCAGAACTGAACATCGTCTGCCCGTCATACATTCCACTCTCAAGCTCCAAGAATGTCAGTGTTGGTTATTAAAGTTCCTCCAATATGTATCAATATTCCACCTTGCCAAACTTCTAAGCCCTAATTTGACTGACTTCACCTTAGAAGCAGCCTGTACGCCATGACTTCGCCTATATAGTTGCCTGTTTGCCATGACATCACCTATACATTTGCCTGTTTTCCGTGACTTTAAACTCCACAAATAGTCTGCATTCTTTAAAATACAATTACAATTGTTCAACGTGATAACCTTAATTTTCAACTGTCAGGTTTTTCTGGTCTTTATGATATTTAGACTTCCATGCTGTGATTCCCATGTCTCGGCACAGCGGGTTTCAGGCTTCTAACAATAATTTATCTATAAATTAGTGATATGAACTGCTTTACTGACGACAGTGAATTGTGCTAATATAGGAAATATAACATACTGAGACCTATACAATACTTAGATACTTTAGAAGTAAGCCCCGGTGTGGATTTGAACCCATTACCACCAGGCCTGCATAGGAGCGTCTAGCCACTAGGCTGCCGGGGCTTTGTCTACTGTACTACCAGTTAAATTTTTGGTCGTTATGCATAATTTAAGAAAGGCCAATCTAAAACATCTATAATGTAGAATTATTTCATGTAAATTGTTAGCATCTGATGCCGTAATCCTGAACTTAAACTTAATTATTCTGTTAGAATTTAAACATAAGATAGTGTAAACATATCGGATTCATTTAATTGAAGCTTAAGCATAAGATGATGTAAACATATAGGATTAATTTAGTTGAAGTTTAAGCATAAGATAGTGTAAACAGAATGGATTAATTTAGTTGAAGTTTAAGCATAAGATAGTGTAAACAGAATGGATTAATTTAGTTGAAGTTTAAGCATAAGATAGTGTAAACAGAATGGATTAATTTAGTTGAAGTTTAAGCATAAGATAATGTAAACAGAATGGATTAATTTAGTTGAAGTTTAAGCATTAGAAAATGTAAACGTATGAGATGCATCTACTTCAACTTTGCGCATACAGCAGTGTTATGTGAAGAATTATATTTCAAAGCAGCACCCGTAGCAAACAGAGTGAACATGTAGT
Organism: Cepaea nemoralis; assembly: GCA_014155875.1. Classification (NCBI taxonomy): domain Eukaryota; kingdom Metazoa; phylum Mollusca; class Gastropoda; order Stylommatophora; family Helicidae; genus Cepaea; species Cepaea nemoralis. Next base: position 124,940 of record JACEFZ010009502.1, read on the forward strand.
CACTTCTAAAATCTGTATTGTATTGAATACTAGCATACAATTGACGAAAATACGATTTTAATCCGCAATTCCTAAACTTAACCCTTCTTCATTGATCATATAGCTACACCTGTAGACGGTTGAAGTAGCATACAACGAATACCGATGCCCTCTTAATTATGTATTTGCACTGCCCTTACCTTAACTATAGTGTTTGGGTATCCTTGTCTACTCTGCTCTTTAATATTGTCAGCCTGGGAAAATCTGTTTCTGTATCAACGCCCGCCCGCCTTCATTCTAGGATTTCTGTCTGTGAATCTATGTCTGCCTTCACTCCAGGATTTCTGTCTCTGTATTTTTGCCGTCTATATTCAACCGTACACTGGAGAACAATTATCAACAAGGATGGAATCTTTAGCAATGTTTCCCACTTGCTTGCATGTCAGCAATTTTATAGAAGCTAGAAAACATGTTGATTAATTTTCTTCATCGTGATATCAAGTATTGTTACTGGTTGTCATTCTATGATGAATAAAATCATGGCATAAACATTTTTCAGTTGACATTTGTTTTCTTGTGAAATGTGATTGTATGTATTAAATAAGTAGTCATGATTGTCTGCTATAGAACAGCAAACGAAAGAGATATCAATTGTGGAACTCCGTGAGGCCATGAAGACAGTTTACAAATTTTTTTGCCGTTTTTGATTTCTTGGCAAGTTTATGTTCTGTAGTTTGCCATTGCTTTCTAAACGACGGGCACTCATACCATTGTATGAAAATCAAAGCAAAGCGGTCTGCTGACGATTCGCCCTCACTTGTGTTTCGAACGCGGTATGCGAGATTACGAATTGCGTCCGTATTTCCTTCGCCACATAGCCGGTTATAAATCAATCAATCAATCAGTCATGTGCCATGCCGGAAAGCGTGGGCGGTCATGATTCGCCAGTTCACTCGATCACCAGAGTCGTGGATCAGCTCAGTGTTCCTGTCTCGTCCATGCCATGTGGCCAAGCCATCCGGGTATTTTCCTCTCGGTCTTCCTCTTGTTCTGTTCCCCTCGATCTTGCCAGTTGTCAATAAGTTCTCCAATCAATTTCTTCTCATAACATGTCCAAAGAATTTTGACTGTCTTCGTCTAATTTCTCTAATCACCTGTCTCCTGTAGTACTTGGTCATTGGTTTTTCTATCTGCCCATGGTATTCTTTGCATTTTCCTCAGAAACTACATTTCTGCAGCCATCAGATGTTTTTCAGCTTGACTGCACATTGTCCAAGTTTCACATCCATACAAAAGAACAGGCTCTATGTATCCCCTCAACACTCTTTTTCTCGTTTCAATTGACATCTTTTTATTGGTCAGCATGTTTTTCATCTTGTTAAAGGCTACTTGCGCCATGGCGATTCTTGTTCTAATCTCTTCAAGGCATCTGCAATCAGATGTTATGACTATTCCGTGATAATTGTACTGATTCACTTGTTGAAGAATATTCCCATTTACTTGTATATTACATTGTGGTACTTCGTTCTTCCTAGTGACGACGATAACCTGTGTCTTCTTACAATTTAATTCCAACCCCAGCTGCTCACTGTGTACAACAACCTGTATAAATAAAGGCAACTTAAAACTCGAAATCTAAAGTTACGCCACGGGATTCTAACATGTCGCCTAAATATGACGACAGCGTCGAAGTAGGCCTACACTAATTTCTGCAGTGAGGAGTTGTCATCATTTTGAGATGACATATTCAAATCCCGATGGGGTAACTATTGCTTTCGATTGTTATGGTGTGTCTCTAATTCTTTCTTTTGCTTCTGAAAACAATATAAATTAACACAAAGTACACCAACTGTATAGAAAACATTTACGAAAAACCATTTCAGTGCACTTTGTTACCCACTGAGGTGCTGGGTTCTTGGTTCAGAATCTGTTGCCGCTTCCTTCAAAACCAAAAGAAAAGAATGATGACATCAGTCAGAAAGCCACAAAAACCTGCTCAAGATGACTACCACGTTATGGACAGACCAGAACAGGTCATTATTCTGCGTCTCAGAACAGGACACAATAGATTACGCAACCACATGTATACAGAATTCAAGATTGGTGAAACAGCCATGTGCACATGTGGTTTGGCTTCGCAGACAGCAGAGCACACACTCAAAAGACTGCCCAAACTACAACATATCCAGGCGAACCTTCTGGCCTAGAGAGACAACAGTGGAAGATAAATTCTATGGACCGCTGAGTGAACTAAAAAAGACTGTTAGATTCATACAAGAGACAACATTACAGTTATAGACATATTTCAAGGGAATGAAAGAAGAAGAAGAAGAACATCTACGAAAAACAATATGCTGTTTTCCGTAACTGCGATTTGAAAGGCTGCATTGATTGGCATCTGGCCGTCTTGATAGACGATAGTTTGTAAAATAGAGTTGTACCTCTCCTCTCCATAGCATACAGGCTGGGCTAAATTGTAGAGACCATGTGTTGCCATGCAGCATGATCCCTCTCTCTCTTTCTCGCTCTCTCTCTCTCTCTCTCTCTCTCTCTCTCTCTCTCTCGCTCTCTCTCTCTGTCTGTCTTTCTCTCTCTCTCTCTTTCTCTCTCTCTCTCTTTCTCTCTCTCTCTCTCTCTCTCTCTCTCTCTCTCACTCTCTCTCTCTCTCTCTCTCTCTCTCTCTCTCTCTCTCTCTCGGCCTGCCTTGTTTACTCCAGAAGAAGGGTAACACCAAAACATCTATAACAAGACCAGCTACAGGAGCTGCCGGAACAGCAAAGCAATGCTCTTAGTGCCCGCCTGTCGGAGCTTGACCAGTTGATGACCAAGATTTAGGGCTATATGGTGGCGATGCGATTTGCTCTTTTGCGTCAGCAATTTTGTAGTTTCTTTGTTATGTCTTGTTTACATTTCAGTGCACTTTGTTACCTATTAAGGTGCTGGGTTCTTGGTTCAAATCTGTTGCCGCTTCCTTCATCAAATTGGAGTTATGTATTCAGGCATATCAGAGTGTGGTTTATGTTTGATGGAGGAACACAGCCAAAGAAAATACTCTGTAGGCTTCTGTCGTGGCAGGGAAAGGTGTGAACACATTAATTGATACATGCTGTTCAAGATCGTAGGCTGTGGACAAGTACGATCGCCTACGCCAGTCGTCAAAGCAGTTGACAATGATGATTATGATGGTGTTTTATCTGTGATGTTAAGTTACAATACGCGTGCATTTAAGTACGGGCCAGTACTTTAACATTACCATTCCTCCCTTTTTCTTCTTCGTTTTTTTTTTTTTTTTTTGGCCTTTGTTCGGTTTGAACTCAAGCGTAGTCCCTAAACGTGCTACAACTTCTAGTTCACTGGACTGATTTTTGCGTGTGGATTAGCTTTTCCAATTACCAGTATCCCTCGCCATCAGGCGAACCCATTCCGACTTCTGAGGTACTTGTAATTTACGTCCTCAAGTCAAGGGCGAGAAGTCAACATTTTAGTCCAACTGGCCGGTGTTGGGGTTGAACCAAGCCATAACGTCATATACAGCGGGCGCGTTGTTGTTAAGTTCAGGTACTTGCGCTGACAAAAGTGTGAGCGCATTCGGACGAGGATTTGACTCCTGGGTACGCCTATCCTTCCTACGGGAGGGAAATGCTGTTGACCCATTCCTCCATGCGTTCATGACTGCAACGTATGACGGTCTTCATAAATAAATACACACGTATTGTTTGGCGCTCATAGAAGTAGAGATAAGAATTAGAGACTAGAGGACGCACTAGACAGCATAAACATTGAAAGCTATTGGAACCGACCAATCATTTCTCTTCTTTAATTGTTCGTTACTATACTGGACACAGCTTTACGGTCTGAAGTGTTTGTTATTTGACCTATGCTGATTTAATATACGTTTCTGAGACATATGGTGCTATTTCAATGGTTGGATAAGAATTCTGTCCATATTCCATAGTTGCGGGTTCGTGTGGATGACAGATCTGGCTAATGCAGACATCTTTTTAGGGGTGTCTAGTTGGTCGTAAGTGGAGGTACACTTGTTCATGCAGCGAGGCGCTGTCGTCATTTGGAGGTGACAATTTCGAATTCTGGTCGGTAACTACAGCGTTCAATTTTTATGGTATCTAGTGCGTTCTCAAGTCTCTAATTCTTTCCCCTACTTCTATTAGCGCCAAACAATACGTGTTCTTTTTTTTTTATTTATGTATTGTCGTTATGAACCTCAGAGGGTTCCCCAATGACATTTCAGGGTCCTAGGTCATCATAGACCAAGAGCTGGTTCTTCAAACAATCAATCAGGTACTGTTTCCACAATGAAGGTTGACTGCAATGGATCTCCAACACTGTCTGTCTCTCGCCCTGATTGTACATTCTGTCAGGCTGATGTTCGTCCATCTCTTGGTGTTATCTTCCCACTTGTATCGTTGCCTGCCTCTCGCTTGCTTGCCCTCAACCTTGTCCTACAGTATGGTTTTTATTAGAGTATGTCTTTTAACGTGGCCGAAATATTTCTCTTGCCTCTTTTTTTTATTTCTTTCATTAACTATCTTTTCATTCCCAGTTTATCTAGAACTTCTGTACTTGACTGTTTTTGTTTCCATGAAATACGGCATATTCGTATATAATGTAGATATATATCGTAGATAATACACATCTCCAGGGCCTCTATTCCACTTTCTAGTTGCTTGTTCAATGTCTAGGCTTCCGTGCCATGCAGTAGTTTTGAATATACGTAACATTCTGGAATGTTGCTTAGTGGCTAGACACTCGTCCGCCGATCCGGTTCTTGTAGGTTCGATTCTCATCGGGGTGGGGTCGAATTTTTTTTAATTGACCCGAGATCCCAGTTCGACCCAGCCTAAAATGGGAACCAAGAAATGTCTTGGGGGTAGAAGCGGTCGGTCTGATACTGTTCCCATCACCCATCAAACTCCGGCTATTATGTACAATTTTGGGTCGAGCATCGTATGCCCAATCGATCTTAAGGTCTATAAAGGGGTTCTAGGCTGTACTTAGGGTGTATATTTTAATGACTGTGCAGTGTTTTAATATATTATGTTGCATGAACTTTACAGAGGGTGAAAACAAGACTTGGACCGGCAATATTATCAAACACGGCACAGTCATTAAAACTACAACCTATATAACGGTGTATGATGTCGAAGTGGTGTAGTGGTTAGATGCTTGTCTGTCGGCCTGATGTTTTTGAATCCACATATGAACTAATTACCAAATGTACGGGCTCCCAGGTGGGCCCAGTCTAACATTGGTACCGAGAAATATCTCGGAAAATGCAAACGGTCTGTGTCAAATTGACATCACCCTTTGCGTGCGGTTGGCCTATAAACTTATGCATCTGGTGTGTAAAATAAAAGGATCCTTTACTTACATTGTTCCACGTTTAAATTCCTTAATATATCAATATTTTCATGAGAAGAAATAAACTGGAGAGCTTGGTGACAACTGGCAAGATTGAAGGGGGAGAACCAGGGGAAGACAGAGAAGTAAATACCTGGATGGCTTGGCCACGTGGCATGGTCAAGACAAGAATACAGAATTGATCCACGATTCTGGCGATCACGATTCGTGTGAGAGGGCAAAATATGACCGCCGAAGCTTATCGGCATGGCACGTGATGACTGGCTGTTACCAAAGGATTCAAATACTTAAAAACATTGACTTCGTTGAGACTGGTTGTTTCCTGTATACTGAAAACAAATAATCTCATGCATCACTGACGTCAGCGGTAGCGTTAGCGAGGTTGATAGGGAATAGCACTAATAGTGTCCTGAGAACGTTTGAGCGAGTATTCGAAGACTGGGTTCGTCGCTTGGAAAGTGAGTGAGAGACAGATCACCAGTTCCTCCGAGCACTCACGTGTATACAATGTATTAGCCCTATCATATCACACATGAGTGAGTGAGTGAGTGAGTGAGTGGCACCTTGCAGTCTTGACAGACCAAAGTGTGTGAGTTGGAATGTGGCCAATATTCCATCACAATGCCTGGGCAGAGCTTCAGAGGATCATGTGATGCCCAAACGACATGTCCCCTCCCTCGGCCTAGTCTTGTGTATTCCAGAGGAATGGGTAACCAATACGTCTGGCACAAGGTAGGCTGCAGACGCTGGCGGCTCAGCGTCAATCCTCCGAGACATCACCACCACGAGCCGGTGGCGAGTTATGGCCAGACCCTGACACCCACGGGACCCGGCTTAGAGGCGTTCAGCCAAGTCCCATTGGTGAGGGCCTCGTACGAGACCGGACCATAGGGGCGCGCACTACTATCAATCACAAGTGTCCGGACCTGTGTAAAGCGTGCACTATCGTCAGACTCTCCACCTGACTTTTAGCGGCCCCCTGCGACCCGCGGGAATAGGCCCGCCAGAGCTACCTCAGGAGACATTGCTTGTCTATTGAGAGCAATGTCTCCCTTCCTTCCATTTTGCGGCTCCCGCGACTAGCGAGAATAGGCCCGCCGGAGATTGTGCTCGTATATATCACACATACATAGCAAGAAACTGCTACGGGAGAAATAAAAGAAACCATTGGATGCTTGTGTCCATCTGTTTGATCTCGGCAAACATCGTGGTGCTCCTTTTCTGTTAGTCCTACATTATTACTTTGTGTCATCTCATTGTTTCGTACAGTTTGCATAAAGACATTCTTTCACTCCGGAGAAATATACAGGTGCTCAGTTCTCCATCGAAGGTACGCAATGGTATTTTGCTGCTCTTGTAATACCACATTTCTTGTGTGCGCCGGATTACCCAAAGCAGGACTTATTAGACAATCATCATTATATGCCATGCCGATAAGCGTAGGCGGTCATGTTTCGCCATCTCACGCGATCACCAGAGTCGTGGATCAGCTCTGTGTTCTTGTCTACACCATACCAAGTGGCCAAGCCGTCCAGGTATTTACTTCTCTGTCTTCCCCTTCTTCTCTTTCCCTCAATCTTGCCAGTTGTCACCAAGTTCTCCAATTTATTTCTTCTCATAACGTGTCCAATTTCTCTAAACAGTTTACGGTTTTAATATTGTTTCTTGTAGGACTTGGTCATTGGTTCTTCTGTCTGTCCATGGTATTCTTTGCAATTTCCTCAGAAACCACATTTCTACAGCCAGGTGATGTTTGTTTAGCTTAGTTAGACAATCGATTTGGTTAATTACGTAGAGGCCGTTTAAAGCGCCTTAAGGTGCAATTATCAATTGGTGCTATATGGGGTGTATTTTTAATGACTGTGCAGTGTTTGAAAATATTGCCGGTCCAAGTTTTGTATTCACCCTCTGTAAAGTTCATGCAACATAATAGGTGAATACAAAAACTTGGATCGGCAATATTTTCAAATCATATCCCTGACAATTTCCCAGGGCACCAGTGGCACAATCAGTTAGCGCACCGTACTTATAGTTATTAATAAATCATGCAGTCTGTGTGTCTTCATTGTTCAAATCCATTAAAGAAAAATATTGTTTTGAAGTTCTATAATAATCATCTATAACTGTTTGTATAAGTGGAATGAGGGGTTTTGTGTGTGTGTTGTTTGTTTGTTTGAGTGTTTGTTTGTTTGTTTGTTTGTTTGTTTGTTTGTTTTTGGAAGGTGTGTGTGTGGGGGGAGGGGGGGGCAAAAGGTCTGTCACTCGCTCACGGAATGTCATGGGTTCGGTTTCAGACTATCATTCTGTTCACGAATGTCATCTGTTCACAGACACCTATGGCCTATGGGTCGATGCTAGAGCTACGAAGTTCGTGCTCTCTACAATAATTTCGCCAGGCCGCGCTGCTGAAAGAGACTGACTATGTGGGATAAAAACTCAGTGCAATGAAGACAAATTGCTGGTCTTCAGAGCCCTTGAAACCATTAATCCTAGTTATTAAACCTATACAATCACACTGAATAAGAAAACAAAGTCATGCAAATAGCAAACTATTGATACCGTGTGTTTATTACTGATTGAATATCGACAAAATAATCATGTACCATCATGATATAATTTGAATCACAGCATCAGCAAGACGTTTTCAAGCTAGTCATCTGTTATCACATCAACGCTATTATTTTCAAATATGTTATCTGTTATCACATCCACGTTATTATCTTCAAATAAGTGGCTGAAATATATTGATTAATTAGTAAAATTATAATCTTGCCAGAAAATTGTTCGCCGTAGTGCTATAGAATTTGTTCATTGGTCGTGTAAATAGAAGAAAGACATTGGAAAACATAGTGGCAATTGGACATTTCAGCGGTAGGATAGTCAAGGGCGGTTCAAGAGAAATAATGATGGAAGGGCTAGGCGGTAGCATGGAGGAATATCAACAGTGGAATTGATAAAAAACACCAGAGATTTGTGGAGATGCATGAACGCCTACGCTAGTTGGCAAGGCCATGAAGATGATGGTGATGATGATGATTGTAGTATTCAAGAGATGCAGATAGTAGAAAGACGTGCTGAGCTGCAGAGAACAAGAGACGGTGGAGAGACATGATCAGCCTTCGGAGTTGTTTACGTATATGTATTGTTCAAGTTTCTTTAATGGCTTTGTTCGTTCATCAGCGATGGCACTAAGTAAAATCGCAGCTAACGTGAGCATTGAGATTTCCTTGTTTAGCAACCCATGTTATTTTAAGAGTGTGTCAGTTATTAGCAGAATGTGGCAAATATTAGCTGAATTTGGCAATTATTGACAGAATTTGGCAATCAATAGCAGAATTTGGCAATCATCGATCATCGGCAGAATTTGGCAATTATCAACATAAGTTGGTAATCATCGGCAGAATTTGGAATTCACTCGCATAATTCGGAAGTGTTCAAAACATGGCATTTTTACGGCTGGTGTCAAGTTTGGAGAAACCAGTGCATGGCCGTAGGCAAGCAGTATCACTGACAAAGAAGCGCTGGTTCGGGATATGGAATTGTTATTATTACAATCTGTGGAAGTGCCATTTTTGAACTGGAATACTTCAATGTTTGATGTGCGGGTGGTGTACAGTTCTGCAACAGTAAACAAAATCTTAGATACATTTTATAAATAAAATTAAAAGGAAACAAGGGCTATACGAATTACATAAACATCAGCAAACGGTAGCTGCATATGTTATATAGACAACAGCAAATAAGAGGCACGATACATTATAAACACAACAGTAAACAAGAGGTTATCACCATCATCAAGTGTCTGGCGTAGGCGTTCATGATTTTCCACAGATCTCTGTCTTTGGATTTCTGGATAAACTCTGCTGATGATATTCCTCCATGCCTGCACCCGAGACTATCCAGCATAATTTCTCTTGGTCTGCCTCTGCCTCTCTTTCCCTTGACCTTTCCAGTTGTCACGATGTTCTCCAATGCCTCTCTTCTCATCACATGACCGAAAAAAGCTTGTCTCTTTCTTATTGTTGTATACAATGTTCTAGTTTCATTAGCCTCTTTCAGGAAGTCGTTGTTAATTACTTTGACAGTCCAAGGAATTCGCAACATTCGTCCCAGGAACCACATCTCTGTTGCTTCTAATTTCTTCTTAATTTGTTCATTTACATTCCAAGATTCACTTCCATACAGCCAAAAAAGGTTCTATATAGAACTTCAGCACTCTCTTTCTTACATTCAGTGATGGTGACTAGGTTAAGAATTGTCCATTCTCTTTCTATTTCACAATTCGGTGTCCCCATTTTCTTTGATATCACCATAGATACAGTTTTCTTGGTATTTAAGGCGAGTCCTTTCTTTGTACTCTCTGTTACTACAATATCCAACAATTGTTGTAGATCTTTTGCATTATCCACCTTCAATACAGTGTCATCTGCATATCGTATATTGTTTATATTACAACATCCGATTAGTATTCCTGGCTTCTCTTTGACCGCTCTCATTATTACTTCGATATAACATCACTGTCGTACCCCAGCCTTATATGATCATAATTGTCCTCTTTATTTCCCATTTTAATTGCTGCAACTTGATTCCAGTAAATAATCTTTATTATTCTGAAATTATATAAACAGCACACAATAGTTACATAATTATCTAAACAACGGCAACGAAGAGGTATGCTACTACAACAACAAACAACAGTTACA